>JBBDGP010001034.1:5112500-5560000 GCA_037952835.1 Lithobates septentrionalis | reverse complement strand
TAGTTTTAGCTGAACACTGTGAGGAGGACGCACCACACTAACTTGTAGTTTTAGCGGAACACTGTGAGCAGGACGCACTGCACTAACTTGTAGCTTTAAATGAACACTGTGCAGAGGTCTCACTACACTAACTTGTAGGTTTAGCGGAACACTGTGAGGAGGACGCACCACACTAACTTGTAGTTTTAGCTGAACACTGTGAGCAGGACGCACTGCACTAACTTGTAGCTTTAGATGAACACTGTGCAGAGGTCTCACTACACTAACTTGTAGTTTTAGCTGAACACTGTGAGCAGGACGCACTGCACTAACTTTTAGCTTTAGATGAACACTGTGCAGAGGTCTCATTACACTAACTTGTAGTTTTAGCTGAACACTGTGAGCAGGACGCACTGCACTAACTTGTAGCTTTAGATGAACACTGTGCAGTGGTCTCACTACACTAACTTGTAGTTTTAGCTGAACACTGTGAGCAGGACGCACTACACTAACTTGTAGTTTTAGCTGAACACTGTGAGGAGGACGCACCACACTAACTTGTAGTTTTAGCTGAACACTGTGAGCAGGACGCACTGCACTAAATTGTAGCTTTAAATGAACACTGTGCAGAGGTCTCACTACACTAACTTGTAGGTTTAGCTGAACACTGTGAGGAGGACGCACCACACTAGCTTGTAGTTTTAGCTGAACACTGTGAGCAGGACGCACTGCACTAACTTGCAGCTTTAGATGAACACTGTGCAGAGGTCTCACTACACTAACTTGTAGTTTTAGCTGAACACTGTGAGCAGGACGCGCTGCACTAACTTGTAGCTTTAGATGAACACTGTGCAGAGGTCTCACTACACTAACTTGTAGTTTTATCTGAACACTGTGAGCAGGACGCACTGCACTAACTTGTAGCTTTAGATGAACACTGTGCAGAGGTCTCACTACACTAACTTGTAGTTTTAGCTGAACACTGTGAGCAGGACGCACTGCACTAACTTGTAGCTTTAGATGAACACTGTGCAGAGGTCTCACTACACTAACTTGTAGTTTTAGCTGAACACTGTGAGCAGGACGCACTGCACTAACTGTAAATAGCCTAGCTGCCTGACTGTGGTACTAATAGGATCAAAAGAACACCAGCAATTTTCTTCAGGTAGCTGTAAATACTGTAACAAGACAAGCCTGCCTGTCAGTAAGAAGATAACAGGAACGGATCTAGCTAAACTGAATACAGTGTTTATATATATATATGCAACACCTGGGATGCATATATATATACACAATACACTGTAAGTGCAGCTAACTCACTGATTGTCCTGCCTAATCTATCTAACTCATATGAAATGACACTGTCTCTCTGTCTATCTATCTCTCTTTCAACGCCGGAACACACACTACACAGGGCCACCGTGCAGGCGGACTTATATAGTGTGAGGCGTGTTCTAAACCCCCTGAGCCATAATTGGCCAAAGCCACCCTGGCTTTGGCCAATTACAGCTCTCTCTACCGACGACGCTGTGATTGGCCAAACATGCTGGTCATAGTGCATGCTTGGCCAATCATCAGCAAGCAATGCACTGCGATGCCGCAGTGAATTATGGGCCGTGACGCACCACACGAATTTGGCGCGAACGGCCCATAACGTTCGGAATTCGGCGAACGACGGAACAGCCAATGTTCGAGTCGAATATGGGTTTGACTCGAACACAAAGCTCATCCCTATTTAAGAAAATACAATGTAAAATTAACAAGGGCACCAACATAGTTGTGTCTTTGATATAAGAAACTACGCGATAATGGTGTTGTGGTAACTTGACCAAAAAAGTAAAAAAACATAATAATATTATTCTTGATATCACTAGAAAAAAAATGCCTTTTTAAATACGTTTGGCAGAACTCCATCAGTATCACTAGCATAGCAGCTCCATTATTATCCCATTAAAGAAGAAGAGAATATGCGCTGCATTTCAACATTTCATAATTTGCCACGCCACAAATGTTAATTCTCCATTACGATCACTAGTTTACAAGACCGACCTCTTCTGGCTCATCCTTGCTTCCGAGCATGCGTGTTTGTACCATAGTCGTGCGCAAGGGGTGTGCCAGGTGTGCCTGGGCACACCCTAATCCTGGAGTTGGCAACCCATCAATTGTGGGCAGGTGACAGGTAAGCCGCGATCCTTACTTGCCGACCCCCAGAACCTGGACAGGATAGGCGGCTGGAGTGGAAATTAATGGACCGATCTGTATTTTCTTCTGCAGCAGCTGAAAGTAGGCTTCTCCTCTTCCTCTTGCCGATATTGAGCTGCCACGGGAGGAAAATACAGGGGATTGGTACCAATGTATGCCACCCCTCTTGTCCCAGTTCCTTTTCTTTCTGCTGCCCAGGTCCCCTTGTATGCTCACCTGCTCCCCCCATTGTTTTAGGATGATGAGTGGGGAAGAGGCCGGTTAATATGTCACAAATGCATATGTGTTGGAGCTTTGAGGTGCACACCCTAATACAATAGGCTGCGCACACCTATGGTTTGTACTTTGGACTTTTGTCCGACAGACTTGTGTACACATGCTCGGAAAATCCGACAACAGACATTTATTCGCGGAAAATTTAAAAGCCTGCTATCCAACATTTGTCCGTGGAAAATCCGACAACAATTGTCCGATGGAGCGTACACACGGTCGGATTTTCAACAAAAAGCCTGTCATCACACATTTCCTGTTGGAAAATTTGATCGTGTGTACGAGGCTTTTGATTTGCCTAAGGCCTCACAAAGCCTAGAGCCGCCTCTGCACACAGCAGCTTTGAAACACTGACACTATATTGGGAAGTGATCAAAACTGGAGCAGACAGGCTCTGGAGCAGCTGTGCATGACAACCAATCAGCATCTATCTTCAGCTCAGGGGCAGAACTTTCACGGTCGCAGCAGTCGCACATGCAACTGGGCCCGGTGGTTCTGCCGCTGTGGGGGGCCCCAAGACCTGGCATCTCCCCCTGCACCTCTGACTGTCTGTTTATAATGCAATGGGGGGAGGTGGGAGGCGACAATCCGCAGCTCTATGTTGGCCATGGGTGGCGAGATCTCCCTGGGGCTTGTAGTTCTCTTCCTGAGTGTCAGTGTATACAGTAGAGAGGGGAGGGGGCCTCTGACCCAGGCAGGTATCAGTTTCACTCTCCACTGTACAAGTAAGTCGCTCTGCTTGTAGACTCTTGCTGATACATGCTCGGGTCAGAAGCCCCTCCCCTCTCCACTGTATACACTGGGGAAGCCCCAGGGAGATCCCGCCGCCTGTGGACACCATAGAGCTGCCGATCGCCACCTCCCCCCAGGTGGGGGGTACAGAGATGTGCTGGGGGTTGGAGGTGGACAGACAGCAGAGACCAGCCAGGTACAGGGGAACCTCAGGAAGGGGTAAGACAGCTGTCTGGGGACCCTGATGTAAGGGGGGGCTTTCTGGGGACACTGATGTAAGGAAGGGGCCCTCTGGGGACACTGATGTAAGAGGGGGGCCCTCTGGGGACACTAATGTAAGGGGGGCTCTCTGAGGACACTAATGTAAGGGGGGCTCTCTGGGGACACTGATGTAAGGGGGGCTCTCTGGGGACACTGATGTAAGGGGGGCTCTCTGGGGACACTGATGTAAGGAAGGGGCTCTCTGGGGACACTGCTGTAAGGAAGAGGCTCTCTGGGGACACTTCTGTAAGGAAGGGGCTCTCTGGGGACACTAATGTAAGGAAGGGGCTCTCTGGGGACACTGATGTAAGGAAGGGGCTCTCTGGGGACCCTGATGTAAAGGGGAGGCTCTCTGGGGACCCTGATGTAAAGGGGAGGCTCTCTTGGAACCCTGATTTAAGGAGGGGCTCTCTGGGGACCCTGTTGTAAAGTGGAGGCTCTCTGGGGATGCTGATGTAAGGGGGCTCTCTGGGGACCCTGATGTAAGGAGGGGCTCTCTGGGGACCCTGATGTAATCAGGGGGACTCCAGGGATGCTAATGTAAGTAGGGAGGCTCTCTTTGGACCCTGATTTAAGGAGGGGCTCTCTGGGGACCCTGATGTAAAGTGGAGGCTCTGTGGGGACACTGATGTAAAGAAGGGACTCTCTGGGGACACTGATGTAAGGGGGGCTCTCTGGGGACACTGATGTAAGGGGGGCTCTCTGTGGACCCTGATGTCAGGGGGGAGTCTCTCTGGGGACCCTGATGTAAGTAGGGAGGCTCTCTAGTGGACCCTGATGTAAGGGGAGGCTCCATATATATATATATATATATATATACAGTGGGGACGGAAATGAATGAATTTTTCACTCTTTGTTATATTGCAGCCATTTTCTAAAATCAAGTTTTTTTTTTTCCTCATTAATGTAAACACAGCACCCCATATTGCCAGAAAAACACAGAATTGTTGACATTTTTGCAGTTTTTAAAAAAAAGAAAAACTGAAATATCGCATAGTCTTAAGTATTCAGACCCTTTGCTGTGACACTCTCTATATTTAATTCAGGTGCTGTCCATTTCTTCTGATCATCCTTGAGATGGTTCTACACGTTCATTTGAGCCCAGCTGTGTTTGATCATACTGATTGGACTTGATTAGGAAAGCCACACACCTGTCTATGTAAGACCTTACAGCTCACAGTGCATGTCAGAGCAAATGACAAGCATGAGGTCAAAAGAACTGCCTGAAGAGTTCAGAGACAGAATTGTGGCAAGGCACAGATCTGGCCAAGGTTACAAAAAAATTTCTGCTGCACTTAAGGTTCCTAAGAGCACAGTGGCCTCCATAATCCTTAAATGGAAGACATTTGGGATGACCAGAACCCTTCCTAGAGCTGGCCGACCGGCCAAACTGAGCTATCGGGGGAGAAGAGCCTTGGTGAGAGAGGTAAAGAAGAACCCAAAGATCACTGTGGCTGAGCTCCAGAGATGCAGTCGGGAGATAGGAGAAAGTTGTAGAAAGTCAACCATCACTGTAGCCCTCCACCAGTCGGGGCTTTATGGCAGAGTGGCCCGATGGAAGCCTCTCCTCAGTGCAAGACACATGAAGTTTGCTAAAAAACACCTGAAGGACTCCAAGATGGTGAGAAATAAGATTCTCTGGTCTGATGAGACCAAGATAGAACTTTTTGGCCTTAATTCTAAGCGGTATGTGTGGAGAAAACCAGGCACTGCTCATCATCTGTCCAATACAGCCCCAACAGTGAAGCATGATGGTGGCAGCATCATGCTGTGGGGGTTTTTTAAGCTGCAGGGACAGGGCGACTGGTTGCAATTGAGGGAAAGATGAATGCGGCCAAGTACAGGGATATCCTGGACGAAAACCTTCTCCAGAGTGCTCAGGACCTCAGACTGGTTTACCTTCCAACAAGACAATGACACTAGGCACACAGCTAAAATAACGAAGGAGTGGCTTCACAACAACTCTGTGAATGTTCTTGAATGGCCAAGCCAGAGCCCTGACTTAAACACAATTGAGCATCTCTGGAGAGACCTAAAAATGGCTGCCCACCAACATTTACCATCCAACCTGACAGAACTGGAGAGGATCTGCAAGGAGGAATGGCAGAGTGTCCCCAAATCCAGGTGTGAAAAACTTGTTGCATATTTCCGAAAAAGACTCATGGCTGTATTAGATCAAAAGGGTGCTTCTACTAAATACTGAGCAAAGGGTCTGAATGCTTAGAACCATGTGATATTTCAGTGTTCCTTTTTTAATAAATCTGCAAAAATTTCAACAATTCTGTGTTTTTCTGTCAATATGGGGTGCTGTGTGTACATTAATGAGGAAAAAAATGAACTTAAATGATTTAAAAGAGTGAAAAATGGGGGAGGTCTGAATACTTTCCGACCCCCCTGTATATATATATATATATATATATATATATATATATATATATATATATATATATACACACACACACACACAGACCTAGCAATGGGGGGGGGGGGCTACATGGTTTCTTGTGCCGGGGCCTGAAGATTCTAGTTATGCCTCTGCTTCAACTTGTTCAGTTAAGCTTTGAAAAAAGAGAGAAGCTGTTGTTTGGTTGGCATGCACAGCTGCTCCAAATTCTGTCTGCTACAGCTTTAGTAAATTCCCCTCTGTGACTGCATTTTGTATGGTCTATTTGCAGGTTGCAGTATCTACCCTGAATTTTACTATTTGAATAGAAATGTCCATTTCATAAGAATTAATTTATGATCATTGACCCCAGGTTATCATATTACTGTAATATCATAAAAATCATATATAAAATATTGCTTTCATATTTTAGCATTAAAATTAATCTCAGATCCTTTACCTTTATCATGTCTTCATATTTTAAGAAAAGGATATTGTATGCATCCTTATGATTGTACCATCCTTGTATGTGATCAAACCATTTGCCTCCCAAAACTGCAGACATAACAAAACACATTACATATCAGATAACAAGCAACAAAATTACTTAGCTGTTTTTTCTAACAATTCTGGCAATCAGTCAGAAAATTAAGCAATATTAAATCACCTCAATACTAGGCACTTTTCACTCCCTTCCTGCCCAGAGCAATTTTCAGAGCTGTCACAATTTAAATGACAAAAAAATTAAAAAAACAACAACACACCAGCGCTAAATAATGGAGACCTGTGGAGCAATCAAAAATGATAGGAAATAGAGTCAATGGGGAGGGTTCCACACCCAGTGCAGCTGTAAAGAAACCGAAACTGATAGAACTGGATCTGATAAGTAGAACACAAAAAAATCCAGCGCTCCAAGGGTTAAAGAAAACAGTCCGCAACACTTGAAAAATTGTTATGTAGGATAATGTATCAGTTTAACAAAAGTAGCAGCTTATAAAAGACAGTCCTGTTCACACACAGAGTAAAATAAAAACGAAAGAAGCTTACATGGTCACTAGCCATCCACAGAGCAACGAGGAGCTGTGTTAAGTTCACAGCAGAACCGTTCTCCCAGAATGAAGAAAAGGGGAGAAGGAAGGTGAGTGAATCAACGAAAAGGCAGCCTCCTGAGTCCCTGTCAGAATAAGCTGTGATCCCTGGGGAACTACTCACCGGCGTGAAGAACGGAACCCAGTGTGTCGAGCAGTAGGCTCTGCAGTCTCATGTAGCAGGTAAGATGGACTGGAGCTCCGTCTCACAAGGGTCAGTGACGTCAGACCCACTGAGATGCTGACTCGGGAAGGGGGAAGCCCAGCAGTGCTGAAATGGATCAGCTGTTGAATAACTCCTCCACACCGGGTAGTCCGGGTAGATACTGCACCAATACTGATGTATAAGTTGATGAACACTCCTACACATACGGTGTCCTCCAATGTTTTAGCCGCTACTGTGGGAATGCAAAACACATTGCTGGGGAGTCTGCACAGACAGGCTGAGATGGCTGTCTAAACTCTTGATGTTTGCCAAAGGTAGATGTCTCAAGGAATAGTAATAGAGGAGACGTGGTTACTAGTCCAAGAAGATATATTAATGTTGCCTTGACGACGTGTTTCACGCTCCAGCGTTTTGTCACAGTCAGGAAAAAAGGCAACTGCAGAGAGTTTAAATAGTATAAAATAGTATAAACATTCACAGCTCCTCGTTGCTCTGTGGATGGCTAAAAACCATGTAAGCTTCTTTCGTTTTTATTTTACTATGTCAGTGAACAGGACTGTGACAGACCTAGCCGGGACAGAGGCTGTTGGAGAGGACTGAATGCAAGCCTCTTGCCTTTTGATTATGGGCCCTGGATTTTCAATGGAACAATACTCTTTGTGAGGTGAATTAGAAATCCAGTCTGAACTGTACTAATCGGACTCAGTCATGTATATATGTATATATTGTATGTTGTTTGATTCTGTTGGAGACTCCTTGCTGTGGTCATTTGGGATGTGTGTTCCTGAAGAGGGAGGGGGGATTCTTCCAGCAGCCCCCCTGCTGATAAGACTGATTCATACTGTTGGGACACATACTGTGAGGAGATGCTGGTGTCATCAACTCCAACTACCTGTCTTGTTCTCTGCTATAATGTGTTTAATGTAAATGAGTTTAGCCTGGCTTACCACAGGTTCTAAGGGTATTCAACTCATTGTTGTTTGCTCTAATTAACCCTGTGTTGATGTTTATGGTAATGTGTGTTGAATAGTCAATGAGCTGATCACATTGTCCTCTATACAATGTAGGAGATGGGACGACTCCTATTAGAGCTGCTGCTATTGTGAGAAAATGTCCTGTGATAAATAACTCAATCTGGGCAAAAGATAATGTCTCAGTCACCTAGGCTGTATAAAGGATTAGTTAATTAGCTCATGTTAATTAGGTTAGGTTTTAGTCATTCTGCTGTGTATATATTTGTGTGAGATTTCAAATAAAGAGTCAGTCCATGTTAGCAACAAGCAAGTTTCGCCTTGTTTTGTGCTCAGAGAGGTTGGAATATCTGATATCTGTATCCAGACTACAAGGAAGTGGTATACTGATGGAAGCACTCAAGCGGAGTGTGGGACGTCCCATGACAAGGACTGTCTTTTATAAGCTGCTACTTTGATTAAACTGATACATTATTCTACATAACAATTTTTCAAGTGTTGCGGACTGTTTTCGTTAACCCTTGGAGCGCTGGATTTTTTTGTGTTCTACTTATCAGATCCATTTCTATCAGTTATGGTTTCTCTCCAGCTGCACTGGGTGTGGAACCCTCCCCACTGACTCTATTTCCTATCATTTTTGATTGCTCCACAGGTCTCCATTATTTAGCGCTGGTGTGTTGTTGTTTTTTTTTGTGTGCTTCTCTGGTATTTCACTAGCAGCTCATACTTGGTGATCTGGGGTTATGCCAGATAGGGAATTTCTTTTATATAGAGAGGAGAACAGTACACCTGTCAGTTCACATGATCATTGTACTTTATTGCATTTTAATGTTTTATCCCTCAAGGGCGGCATGATCAATATTCTTTCTCTTTAAAGTAAGTATGACTATAATGTTTCCAGTATATAGCTAGTACTACACATGCATTTTTAAAGTATTCATAGATTTACAGTTTTTTGTATATTTTATATATATATATATATATATATATATATATATATATATATATTTATATATATACACACACTTTGTGGAGTGTGGAGAGAGCCAAATGGCCATATTTGATATCAACATTGGTAAAAGTAATCGAATACAACAAGAAGAAATGGCGTTTGACACTTCTAACAATCTGCCGCATACAGAAGCTTTTGAAAACCGTATGAGAAAGGCTTTTTTGCAGCTGCAGGATGCTAGACAGTATGAACAGACCCAATGGTGGGATCTAGCATTCCTTAAAAAAAATTTAGAACTAGGGATCACACCAAGAGGTCTTCGTATCAAGAAGCAATGCAGCTTCCTGGATGAGGACCTCCATAAGGAATGCAGATCATTAGCAGAATTCTGCACAATATAATGGATTAAAATCCTTATCTTCCAAAGGGAGAGGAAATTAGAAATAGCACAACAGCAGGCTATTGAGAAAGAAGCCGATATTCAGGATTTTAGTACCTCCTGCTTATATCCCAAATGGCTACAAGTTCTTAATCAAATTGTAAAAAAGGATGAAGATAATTTGATTTATAAAAAAACAAATAAACTAAAACGTGATCTTTTTGATTATGGAAATGGACAAGTATTTGACTGGAGACGCCCTAAAGAGGAGGACGTTGATACAACAATACATAAAACTCAAAGAAAAGCTATGAATAAAACCAAATCCAGGGGTAATAAACTTAGTAAAAACAAGCAAAAAAGACCCAAGTATCCAGTAGTGCCCACTCAAATAGCTACTGATGATTCCTCAGATAGATCGACTTCAAGATCCACAATTCCTACCACTTTAGTACCAAACTCGGTTGCGTTGAGCGATGTAATACCAGCCATCACCATCCTAGACCTCACCCCTTCTCTTTCCCCATCTTCTTCCCTGTCAGCACCATTAATTCCAACAATCGTGATGCATGAGGCCAATTTGGCTTCACCACCGATTACCCAATCTAAATTGTCATATAACATATCCACCCATAACAGTTTTAGTCCTCTATCTCGAGATTTAAAGAATTATATTTTACTAGGAGCTAGGCCCAAACTTCAAAATAGTAGTGGTGAACATCATTTACAGGATTCAAATAGCCAAATAATGTCTTCTAATAGTCAAAATTTTCAGACATTACCTCCAAAGGGAGCCAACAAAGAAAAAAGAAAACTAGAAGAGGAGGAACCATTAGGAAGAACAAACAAGAAAGAGAGGTCAGCACTAACACAGGAACTAGTACAATAAAAAATTGTAATCTGTCCTCCCATACCCTTACCCCTTCAGAAGAGTTATTGCTCCAGAAGGGTTTAGGTTTCTCTCCTTCAATAGGACCAAACAAATTTGGCCTGTTCAAGGATCTGCATCGTTTCATACGTTTCTTGACACTAAAACGCCACTATGTTCCTAATCTTCAGGCTATTCACAAAAGTAAGAGTGAGAATAAATCTAATTTGGTTCCCATACCAGAGATCATACCCGCTACAGAACTTGATGAAGAGGCGTTACAGATCCTTGAGGATCTATGGGCTGAGGGTCATACAGAGGGTTATGTTCCTACATGTGGATTGGAACCGTCAGTAATACATACTCAGTTTAGACTCAAGTCAACGTTTTTCCCAATTAATTCCAAAGGCCCTTATATAGAAACATATTATGAAGCCGTGTATAAAGATCTCTTGTTACTTTGTGATACACCTAATACTCAGAAACATCATAATCTGAATAAAGCGGAGAGTCTATCCCTAAAAAAAATCTAATGGCCAATACTGATATCACCATTAGGCAGGCTGATAAGGGAGGTAGTCTGGTGGTACAAAATCGTGTAGACTAAATTAAAGAAGCCAGCCGGCTGCTGGCGGACACAGACACTTATTTTAAATTACGGTCTGAACCTTTACCAGAATTCCAGTTGGTACTCAAGACCTTGGTACAGGAGGCGTAGGAAAATGGGGTGCTCACTAAAAAAGAAAGACAATTTATACTGCCATCAGAGTGCAGCACCCCATATTTCTACCACCTCCCAAAGGTGCACAAATCGCTGGTTGATCCCCCGGGAAGACCAATTGTGGCCAGTACCAATAGTTTTATTAATGGTCTATCTAAATACATTGATTTTTGTTTACAACCTCTGGTGTGTCAATTGCCTTCTTTTATTAAGGATTCAAATGAAGTGATTGAGGCCCTTCAACACTACACATGGGAGGAGGGTTATTGGTGGGCATCTTTAGATGTCAGATCCCTCTACACATCTATACCTCACAAAGTAGGCCTGAAGGCCATACAACATTTTCTGTCTAAAAGTGGAGATTTTAATTAATTACAGTCACAATTTTTGATCAAGGTGACTGAATTCTGTTTAAAACACAATTATTTTCTTTTTGTGAGCAGTTTTATTTACAACGTAAGGGTACAGCCATGGGGGCGAACTTTGCCCTGGTATATGCCAACCTAACCATGGGCTATTGAGAGGATGACAGTATCTGGGCCAACAATCTGTTTGCTGAACACGTCATGTATTTTGGCCGATACATTGATGATGTTGTTCTCATTTTGAGCGGAAGCCTGGAGCTGTTCCCCTCCTTTGTAGCCCATTGCAATGCTAACCCCTTTGGTCTGTCCTTTACTCATGTACTGGATCCCCACGAACTTGTAGTTTTGGATCAAGTACTATCTCATGATCAAAACAGGATCATTACAAGAAATCACGTCAAGCCTACTAGTGGCAATTCTTATCTCCACTTTAGAAGTTGCCATCATCCTACATGGAAAAGTAATATTCCTAATGGACAATTTAATAGATTGAGATGGAAATGTTCAAGAGTGGAGGATTATATAGAACAAGGTGCCATAATGACAAAAAAGTTTGAAGAAAAGGAATATCCATGTGAGTTAATTAAGGAAGCTTTTCTGTCTAGTATGAATAATCAATAGGGAAGTAACTCATGCGCAAAACCACAATAAGAAATGGAAAAGGAACTACAGTAAGCTGCCAGCATAGAAAGTGATCTCACACAACTCCAATCTAAAATAAATAAATAAATATGCAGCGCTAACTAACCTGTGTGTCCATAATATAACAAAAATACATACAACAACAACTATAAAGAAATGCAAGTGAAAGTGCATACAACAGCAAACTAGAAATGCAAATAGATGGCAATATCTTCAAAAATGCAATTATAGATATCCTTACTGCATAAAGAATTAATTCAAGGGGTTCAAAATAAAGTGCATAAGTGAGTGGCACAGTAAAACAGTGAATGTCCAAAAAAATTAATAAAAAATATTTAAAAATGGTGATGAAAAAGAGGAGATCCACTAAAAAAATCACAGCAACAAAAATCAGATCTCCTCACGTGCATGAGTGAGTGACACAGTAAAACAGTGAATGTCCAAAAAATATATTAATAAAATCACATAATAAAGATGGTGATGAAAAGTAAAGATCCACTAAAGATAGTTAAAATTACAGCAACAGAAATCAGAGCTCCTCACGGCAATCCATAAGTGAAAGTGAGTGTCAGTGCAACACACAACCAATGTGAAAATATTGGTAAAAAAAAAAAAAAAAAAGGATAAGAAGCAGAGATCCACTACAAAAAATAATAATAGATAAAATCTCAGCAACAGAAACAAGAATCAGGACTCCTTGCAGCAATCAATAAATAAAATAAAGTGTAAGTGTAAGTGCAAACGATCGATGTGAAGAAAAACTATTCCATTCAATCACAGTCCGGGGTGCGCCCCCTATTTCCCCCAGCCTCTCACCTCTAGCAGCACCCCCTACGGGCCAAGTTGAGCTTCGGTTAGTAATCAATATGGATATCCTCAGAACGATCGGCATCCAGTGGTCACTTCTAGGGAACATCCGGTGTACAACACTCAGCTACGATCTCTGATCTCCAGACTCGATGATGATGGTGAGGGTAAATATTAAGAGAAAAAGGGTGGCTCCATGGTGTAGTATTTTAAAGCGTTTATTTAATCCAGAACACACAGTAACTTACATGTAAAAACACAGATCTCTGTATTAGGAACCGTTCTACACGCCGGTGAGTAGTTCCCCTGGGATCACAGCTTAATCTGGCAGGGACTCAGGAGGCTGCCTTTTCGTTGATTCACCCACCTTCCTTCTCCCCTTTTCTTCATTCTGGGAGAATGGTTCTGCTGGGAACTTACCACAGCTCCTCGCTGCTCTGTGGATGGCTAGTGACCATGAAAGCTTCTTTCGTTTTTATTTTACTCTGTGAGTGAACAGGACTGTCTTTTATAAGCTGCTACTTTGATTAAACTGATACATTATTCTACATAACAATTTTTCAAGTGTTGCGGACTGTTTTCTTTAACCCTTGGAGCGCTGGATTTTTTTGTGTTCTACAATTTAAATGACAATTACTCAGTCATGCAACACTGTACCCATATGACATGTTTATCATTTTTGTCACACAAATAGAGCTTTCTTTTGGTGGTATTTAATCAGCACCGTTTTTCTTTTATCTTTAAGTAATTTTTCTTCATAAATTCAGAGCAAAATTTATACTGCTACATTACTTTGGTAAAAATAACCCAAATCAGTCTATATTATTTGGTCTGTGTGAAAGTTATAGAGTTTACAAGCTATGGTACCTCATTGAAAATGTACTACACCTGATGCACAGACATCTAATTTCTTGAGGCCCCAACATAACAGAACAGTAGGGATGGGCCGAATGGACCCCTGTTCGGTTCGCACCAGAAAGTTCGAACCCAAATAACAAACCCCATTAAAGTCAATGGGACCCGAACATCAAAAATCCAGAGTGCCAATTTTGAAGGCTCATATGCAAGTAATTGGGCATACAATGGTCATAGGGGTCCGGGTCCTGCACTGGGGGACATGTATCAATAAAAAAAAAAGTTCATGAAAAACGCAATTTTTAAATGAGCAGTGATTTTTTTTTCTCATCCAAACCTCGTCAACTCTTTTCTACTACTTCACCCCCCACTGCCCCCACCAACTTGCTTACCGCTCAACAGATTGCCAACCATTTTAATTGCAAAATCGACACAATTCGCAAGGAGATATCTAGCATTCAAACTCCTCCCCTACCCAACACATCGGGTCCAACACCACACTCAATGCTCTCCTTTTGCCCAGTTACCACAGATGAAGTTGATAAACTCCTCTCCATGGCCCACCTCACTACCTGTCCCCTGGACCCTGTCCCCTCTCAATTACTGCGACCACCTTCCCACTCTATCGTCAACTCCCTAACCCACATCTTCAAGCTCTCCCTCTCCTCCGGCAAACATGCACTGGTTATCCCCATACTCAAAAAACCCTCACTAGACCCCACCTGTTTGAATAACTTAAGACCCATCTCCCTGCTCCCGTTTGCCTCCAAGCTCATCGAACGCCTTGTCCATGACCAAATGAGTGGCTACCTCACGGACAACAACCTTCTCGACCCCCTACAGTCTGGCTTCCGCTCACAACATTCTACTGAAGCTGCCCTACTAAAACTAACCAATGACCTACTAACTGCTAAAACAAATAGGCACTACTCCATACTCATACTTTTAGACCTCTCTGCTGCCTTTGACACAGTTGGCCACCTGCTCCTCCAAATTACACTCCCTTGGCCTCCGTGATTCTGCTTTATCCTGGTTCTCCTCCTACCTATCTCAGCGCACTTTCGGTGTCACTTACAACTCCATCTCCTCCACTCCCCTTCCTCTTTCTGTTGGGGTACCCCAAGGCTTCGGCCTTGGGCCTCTCCTATTCTCACTCTATACCTCTTCCCTGGGCCAGTTGATAACCTCTAATGGCTTCCAATACCACCTCTATGCTGATGACACCCAGATCTATCTCTCCACTCCTCAACTCACCCCCTCGATCTGGTCACGGATCTCAAACTTATTGAATGACATATCGATATTGATGTCACACCACTTCCTCAAACTCAATCTTTCTAAAACTGAACTTGTTATATTTCCTCCTTCACGGCCCCCCCCCCCCCCGTGACTTCACCATTAATATCAATAACACAACCATTGGTCCCTCCACACATGCCAGGGTGCTGGGTTTAATCCTTGACTCTGACCTCTCCTCCAGCCCCCACATCCAATCACTGGCTAAATTCTGCCGCCTTAACGTCTCCAGAATTCGACCCTTCCTGACTAATGACACCACAAAGCAACTTATTCCCTCCTTGATTATTTCCCGCCTTGACTACTGCAACTCTCTCCTTAATGGCCTACCCTTAAGCAGGCTATCCCCCCTTCAGTCTATTATGAATTCTGCTGCTAGACTAATACACCTCACTAACCAATCCATGACTGCTGCTCCTCTCTGCCAATCCCTTCACTGGCTTCCCCTACCCCACTGCTTAAAATTCAAAATGCTAACCATAACCTACAAGGCCTTTCATAACATCGCCCCCATCTACATCACCAACCTTATCTGCAGATATCGCCAAAATCGTCCCCTCCACTCCTCCCGGGACCTCCTGCTCTCTAGCTCCCTTGTTACCACCTCCCATGCTCACCTTCAGGACTTCTCCAGAGCCTCTCCCATCCTCTGGAACTCCCTGCCCCAGTATGGCCGATCAGTCCCTACCCTGTCCACCTTTAGGAGATCCCTGAAAACTCATTTATTCAGGGAAGCCTATCCCACACCCACCTAACAACTGTCCCCGAGCCACCCCCATCAAATCATTCTCTGCAGCTATTACCTTTCGTACCACCACCCCCTCCCTTTAGAATGTAAGCTCTACGAGCAGGGCCCTCCTGTACCTTTCGTATTGAACTGTACTGTAATTTTGTTGTCCCCCCTATACATTGTAAAGCGCTGCGTAAACTGTTGGCGCTATATAAATCGTGAATAATAATAATAATAATAATAATTTTTTGATTTTTAAAGTGAAAGCATAAAAATGAAAAAATCCTTCCAATATAGTGCCTGGGGGTCCCCTTAGTGTACCTGTAAAGTGGCAGATCTGTACCATGTCTAGAATCTGCTGCAGCAAAAATTGGATTTATAAAGCCAAAAAAATGAAATTTTCCCTGCAAGCTGCATTTATTTTGCTCAGCAACAGCTGGGGGGCCGCTGTGTATGATGAGGCCACAATGTAGTGCACTGGGAACAAGATTAGAGGTTTTTTGGATACATTCTGGTGTCACTTTGACTTTGGATAGAAGTAATGGGTGCGTAAAAATTGGTCTTTGGGTGTCGGTGGCGCCTTCCCAACGTAATCCCTATAGAGGTAATCTTGATGAAAGCAAGAATTGGCCTTGATGTAAAAAATTGCAATGATATGCACCTGTCAAACAGGTGCTGAAAAATTGGTCTTTGGGTGTTAATTGTGCCCAGGAAACCTATACCAAAAACATTTTTCCAGATGAAATGATTGAACACCCTCAAAGCTAGGCAGCCTCGAAGTCCTGCAGAGATTCCACATCCCAAGAAGACTTAATCAGTGACATCTGCATCAGGGGCTTCATAGCTGGTAATCCAGGACTGATTCATTTTTATAAAAGTCAAACGGTCCACGGAGTCTGTAGACAGACGCGTTCTATGATCAGTAACAAAACCTCCTGCAGCACTAAATGCCAGTTCTGAAAGCATGCTGGATGCAGGGCAGCCCAACAACTCAATAGCATACAGGGAAAGTTCTGGCCAGTGGTCTATTCTCATGACCCAGTAAGTCAGTGGATCGTCAGCTGGAAAGCTCTCCATCTCTGTTTTGGCGCTGAGGTAATCGTCCACCATGTGATGCAGATGCTGCCAATGGGATGTGGAAGCTGACAGCCCTGGGCGGCGAGGACTAAAAAAATTCCGAAATGCCTCACTTTAGGCGGATGCCTTCTCCAACGCTCCTCTCTTGACCAACAGAAAACTCAAAGCAACGTTTTCCATGACACTGTAACCACTGGAGTCAGGAAAAATGTTCAATAAAATCCTCTTTAACGTGTCCTCAAGAGATTTTATCTTCTGCACTCTCTGTGGGGACGGGATGAGTTCTGAGACCTTCCCCTTATAACGGTGGTCAAGGAGAGTTGCCAACCAGTAATCATCCTTCTCCTTTATGTCACGTATTCTTGGGTCCTTTCGCAGGCTTTGAAGCATGAGGTTGCCTATGCGCCTCAAATTTGACAAGGCTTGAGAAGCAGACTCCTCTGGGTCATTTAGGATGACAGCATCTGGAACTTCCTCCTCCCAGCCACGTACTACTCCCAAGGGTCCTGGGGTTGGAAAGGCATCGCTTACAGATTGTCGCATGTCTTCCTCTTCTGCGAAGCCTATGAAAGTGCCAGAATCCTCCTCCTCATCTCTCTCCTCCTATGTGTTCTGTGATATAGGAATGATGGTGTCTGAATAAAGTGGGCCTTGAGAGGAAAGGAAGTAGCATTACCCAGTGTGCTGTGAACAAAACCACGTGTCAGCAGTAAGGTGGATTTTACGGCTGACTGCCTTGCCCAACGATGCCAGAACATTCCCTTTTACGTTATGGTAGAGAGAAGGAACGGCCTTACGTGAAAAGTAGTAGCGACTGGGAACCTGCCATTGTGGTACAGCACATGTGCGAATTCGCGGAAGGGGGCAGAATCAAATGGAGAGCAGGTGCTGGAACATCAGGCTGGGCGTCAGGAACTGGATCACCTGGCTGGACATCGGATCATCAGACTGGACAGCAGGCATTGCAACATCAGGCCAGGCAGCGGGCACTGGAACAGCAGGCTGGGCAGCGGACACTGGAACATCAGGCCGGGCAGCGGACACTGGAACATCAGGCCGGGCAGCGGACACTGGAACATCAGGCCGGGCATCAGGAACTGGATCCTCAAGCTGGACATCGGGCATCGGATTATCAGACTGGCCTGCAGGCACTGGAACATCAGACCGGGCAGCGGGCACTGGAACTGGATTATGAAGCATTTGATCATCAGACTGGAGAGTAGGCACTGGAACATCAGGCCGAGCAGCGGGCACTGGAACATCAGGCCGGGCATCAGGAACTGGATCATCAAGCCGGACATTGGGCATTGGATCAACAGGCTGGACAACGGGCACTGGAACATCAGGCCGAGCATCAGGAACTGGATCTTTGAGCTGGACATCAGGCATGGGGTAATCAGACTGGACAGCAGACACTGGAACATCAGGCCGGACAACGGGCACTGGAGCGACAGGCGAACAATGGGCACTGGAACAAAAGGCTGGGCAGCGGCGAGCTGGGCATCAGGTACCGATTCAGCAAGCACTGTATCAGCAGGCTGGGTAACGGGTGCCTGCCCAGTAGGCTGGGTAATGGGCACCGGCTCAGCAAGCAGGATGATGGGCACCGGCCCAGAAGGCCGGGTGACAGGCACCAGCTCAGCAGGCCGGGTGACAGGCACCAGAACTTCAGGCTGGACTGTGGGCACCAAAACTGTGGGCACCAGAACTTCAGGCTGGACCATGGGCGCTGTAACTTCAGGCTGGACCGTGGGTGCTGTAACTTCAGGCTGGACCGCGGGCGCTGGAACTTCAGGCCGGACTGTAGGCGCCGGAACATCAGGCTAGACCGTGGGCGCCGGAACATCAGGCTGGACTGTGGGCACAGGAACTTCAGGCTGGACCATGGGCACTGGAACTTCAGGATGGACCGTGGGCACCAGAACTTCAGGCTGGACCATGGGCACTGGAACTTCAAGCTGGGCCACGGGCGCCGGAACATCAGGTTGGACCGTGGGCAACGGAACATCAGGCTGGACCATGGGCAGTGAAACAACAGGCTGGGCCGTGGGCAATGGAACATCAGGCTGGAACAGGGACACCAGAACATCAGGATGAACAGCAAATACTAGAGCATAAGGCTGGACAGCAGGCAGAAGGTTGGCAGGGTTAGGTGGGTCATCAGGTTCAGGACCATCAGAGGCTAGCCTGACCCCATTGGCAATCATGGAGGCAGGCTGGAGCAGACAGATCGGCTGGTGCGGAGGCAGGCTGGAGCAGACAGATCGGCTGGCGTGCAGGCAGGCTGGAGCAGACAGATCAGCTGGTGTGGAGGCAGGCTGGAACAGATCGGCTGGCATGGAGGCAGGCTGGAGCAGATCGGCTGGCGTGGAGGCAGGCTGGAGCAGATCGGCTGGTGTGGAGGCAGGCTGGAGCAGATCGACTGGCGTGGAGGCAGACTGGAGCAGATCAGCTGGTGTGGAGGTAGGCTGGAGCAGATCGGCTGGCGTGGAGGCAGGCTGGAGCAATGCAAGATTGTACGGGTTGGGAAAAACCCTAGTTAGACTTACTGGTAACGGTATTTCTACGAGTCTTTCAGGACAGCACCTGGAGAGAGCGCAGTTCCACCCACTTCCCAGGAAACACTGCAGTTATTTCTTTAAAGCCTGGATACTTCCACCATGGCCTTAGTTGTTACCGATTTCTTCCGGCCATGGTGAAATTATATAAGCAGAACATAGCAACCACAACACCTTAACATTTATAAACATTTTATAAACATTATTAACCCAAGGGAGGGTCATTGGCGCTGTCCTGAAAGACTCGTAGAAATACCGTTACCGGTAAGTCCAACTAGGGTTTTCTCCCCTCGTCTTTCAGGACAGCACCTGGAGATGACAAACGAGTACTTACTCTTAGAGTGGCTCCAAAGCCTGCAGGACATTCCTGCCAAATGACTGCTCTGCTGCCGAGAGCAGGTCCATCCTATAATGACGAGTAACAGTGGAATAACTCGTCCATGTGGCCGCTTTACAATTTCGACCTGGTGAAGCTCCAGCTCGTTCCGCCAGGACGTAGCTAATGGGCCACTAACCCTGCGGGAGGTTCTATTTCCGCAGCCCTATAAGCTTCGTGGATAGCCATCCAAAGCCACCTACCAATCGTGCTCTTAGAAGCTCCGTAACCCTTACGAGACCCCGAAAATAAAACAAAAAGAGAATTGAATCTTCTAAACTCCTTTGTTATCTCTAAATAGCATAAAACACATCTCTTTACGTCCAGACTATGAAATTCACTTTCTTTAGGGCCTGTTGGATTTTGACAAAATGTTGGTAGGATTATCTCTTGAGTTCTGTGAAAGACTGAAGCAATCTTCGGTAAGAAACCTGGGTCTGTTTTCAGCACTACCCGGTCTGGAAAAATCGTCAAGAAAGGCTCAATGATGGATAATGCCTGAAGCTCACTGACCCTTCTAGCTGAAGTAACTGCTATTAGGAGTGCTAGTTTTAAAGACCACATTTTCGTGGTCTCTTCTGGTGGTTCAAAGGGTTTTCTAGTCAGACCCTGTAAAACAACTGAAAGATCCCATTTGGGAAAACACTTAAAAGGCACTGGTCTAGCTCTAGCCAGTGCCTTGAAAAACCTGATGATCCAAGGGTCTAGAGATAACCTTCTCTCTAGAAAAACTGATAATGCAGCCACCTGAACTTTTAAGGTGCTCGCTGCCAAACCCTTTTCTATTCCGTCTTGTAAAAATTCCAGCACAGAAAAGTTTTCCTTTGGGGAATAATTTTTTTAATTACACCAGAAATTAAAGCATTTCCAGGTCTTAAAATAAATAGCCCTTGTGACCTTCTTCCTGCTATTTAACAAAGTACAAATTCAATTTTTGGACAAACCCTTACCCCTCAGGATCTGCTCTTCAGTAACCAAGCTGCCAGGTTGAGTTGACCTGCGTTGGGATGCAGAAGGGGACCCTGTGACAGCAAGTCCCTTCGGACCGGAAGTAACCAATGGGGCTCTACTGCAAATTTTAGTAGGCCTGAAAACCAAGGCCTCTTGGGCCAATACGGGCCATTAAAATTAAAGTTGTCCTTTCTCCCTGCAACTTCTTGAGCACTAACGGAAACATTTGTATAGGGGGAAAAGCGTAACACAAACGGAAGGTCCAGCGCTGTGCCAGTGCGTCCAGACCCTCTGCTTGGTCCTGCCTGTTCAGGGAAAAGTAAACCGGAACCTTGGCATTTATCTTTGATGCAAAAAGGTCTACCTGGGGAATTCCCCATCTCTCTACTATCCGTTGAAAGACCTCCTGACTCAGACTCCACTCGGACTCTAGCACTCTTTTCCTGCTTAAAAAGTCCGCTATTTGGTTTAGGCTGCCCTTCAGATGTATTGCTGTTAGTGAAGCCACATTGCCCTCTGCCCAAGTCAGAGTCTGAAGGGCTAGGTTTAGAAGACACCTGCTCCTTGTGCCCCCTGTCTTAAAATATACGCCACCGCCGTGGCGTTGTCCAACAATATCTGGATGTGTTGGCCTCTGATAATCTGTCTGAAGGCCCACAACCCCAGAAAAATAGCCCTTAGTTCCCTCCAGTTCGATGATCTCCTGACCAGGAACCCTGAGCCAACTGGTTTTCTAGATGTGCACCCCACCCCCAGGAGCTCGCATCTGTTGTGAGAACTTTTGTTGCGGGAAAAATCCAGAGCAACCCCTTGCTCAAATTCGCCTGATCCCTCCACCACCACAGTTTTCTTTTTACTGTTGTTGGAATCTTTAACTGTTTTTCCAGAGACTCTCTGTAGGCCCAACGCTGTAGGATTGCCTGTTGGAGGTCTCTCACATGGAGGCGGGCCCACAGAACAGCTGGGATAGACGCTGTTAGAAGCCCCAGTGTGGACATGGCCGCTCGTACTGATACAGTCAGATTTGTCTGCACTCTCTTTACTGCCGCCTGTACTTTTAATATCTTTTCCTCCGGGAGGAAAATCTTTTCCTGTACCGAGTCAATCACATAGCCCAGGAAAATGATCTCTAAATGGCCCTGTGTCTTTCTCAGATCGGTGCGTAAAAGATTCTCTGAGCTGACGAACAAGAGAAGGTCGTCCAGATAGGGTACTATAGATACACCTTCCAGCCTGAGTGGTGCCAATGCTTCTGCCATGATCTTTGTGAAGATCCTTGGGGAAGTAGAGAGACTGAACGGGAGAGCCCTGAATTGAAAGGGTGACACCATTCCCCCTGCTCTGATTGTTAGACGCAGATATTTCTGTGACTCCGGTTTTATGGGAACATGCAGGTATGCGTCCCTCAAATCTATGGAGGCTAGAAAGCACCCTGCTGGCAGGATTTTCTTATGGAATAAATCGTGCCCATATGGAATTTTTTGTACTGGATAGACCTGTTTAGTATCTTTAAATTCAGTATTAATCTGAATTTACCCGACGGCTTTCTTACTAGAAAAACATGAGAATAACACCCTAGTTCTTCCTCCCGCTGGTGTACTGGGATGATTACTTTTTGTTGCAGGAACTCCTGCAAGAGCGACTTCATTGCCACCAACTTTTCCTTATCTCTGGGGATTTGTAATGGTGGGCTTTCCGAGAACTCCAGTGCGTATCCCTCCGAAATCACCTTGAGAACAAACGCACTGGCTGTCGCCCCCTCCCACTGCAGAAGAAAGGACTGAAGCCTTCCCCCCACAGTCTGGAGACCGTCACTGGGTCTTAGCGGGTTGACTGGGGGGACGAAACAACACTCCAGACTTCCCTCGGCCCCTTTGAGACCTCCAGGGTCAATTCTGTCCTGTTTCCTTTGAGTCCCGGGTCTGGAAAAAAGGATGAAAATTCTTTTTAGGCTGTGGTGTCACCTTATTTTTGGTAGGGAAGGCTTTTTTCTTGTCTGCTGTTCTATCTAGAACAGCGTCAAGATCTGGACCGAAAACTAGGTCCCCCTCAAAAGGTAGGCCACACAACTTTGCTTTAGAGGCCGAATCCCCCGACCAGGTCTTGACCCACAAAGCTCTTCTAGCAGAGTTAATTAAAACTGAAGATCTTGCGGAGATTTTAACTGACTCGGCCGACGCATCTGCCATATAACCTACTGCCTTTGTAGGACTGGCAAAGTATCTAACAAATCTTAATATTCAGGGTTGTGTGTATGGTCTTTAGAAGATCCTCTACATCTTCCAAAGACAATCTATAATGAGAGGAAGAGATCTCCTTTTCCTCCTGTTCCTCTTCTGATCCTGAAGACTCATCCTTCTCCTTCTCCTCAGACTCACTAACCACTCTCTTTGTGGAGGAGGTGTGAGTGCTGGGCGGAGAACTCTCTGCTGACTGGGCTACCGGATGTTTGTCCAGATAAGAATGGAAGGTTTGAAACGTATCTTCCAATTCCTTCTGGAAAGAAGTGAACATCTCACTAGGCTGGACAGAAGGTTCTTTAGTGAAAGTTTCCTCCCTGACCAGATCTGCTATACACGTTTTGCACAGTGGTTTAGTCCATGCCTCCCTAAGGGTCGCTTTACATGTAGCACACCGTTTTTTAGGGGGAGGGGAAACATGTTTGGACTTTTCTTTAGATTTTATGTGAAAAACACCAAACCCACAAAACATTTATAAATAAACTGTGCATAAAGATCTCTCACTAGCAGATCTTTTACAATAAACAGTCAGTGGCACAAAACATAACTCCACAAAACCACCGCTGTAAGCAAACACAGGTTGCACAGAAAAGAAAACCCCTGTGCAGTGTGCGGCAGGCTCCCCTCCCCCCCACAGGGGGGAAAGGGAGGGAAACAAACATTGCCCTGGTAATTATAGAGACCCCTGTCTCTCCTACCTGGGTCTGGCCTGTGCATGTGGCTCCTGCTCTTGCCACTACTGCTGGTTGCTCTGGTTCCATCTTCCAGTACCTGCAGCCGTCCGGTAGCCATTCTAGAGCGCTTCTACCTCTTTCTATTTGAATTTTCCCGGTCCATCGCCGCTGCGAGGATCTGGAAATTGCACGGCCGAGGCCGCCTCCCACTTCCATGTACCAATAGCTGGAAGCGGAAGCCACTGCGCACCACCGCCAGTCCCGCCCCTTCTGGTAGTGACATCGCCCGCCACTCGGAACGGCCGAGTGCAGACCCACTACCCCATAATGGAGCCAGTCCGCACCTGCTGCCTGACGGAGTAGAACCGCCCGTCGGGGGGGTATTGGGCTCGGCCTGATCGAAGAAAATAACACACCGGTATGCCCTTTACCCACCTCCACCTGCAGAGAGCGCAGCACACCTCTGGTTCCCTGCAGCGCTTCCACCATGGCCGGAGGAAACACTATAACTGAGGCCATGGTGGAAGTGTCCAGGCTTTAAAGAAATAACTGCAGTGTTTCCTGGGAAGTGGGTGGAGCTGCGCTCTCTCCAGGTGCTGTCCTGAAAGACGAGGGGAGAAAAATTCAGTTTCTTCTTTGGTTTAGTCACTAAAGTTCTGCAAGTGACTGCAGGGCTGTAAGTAGGGGGTGCAGTGAATTGAAGAGAAGAACTGGAGTGCGGTAAAGAAGAGGGAGCAGTGGATAAGGGGGATTTCGTGGGATTGTTGCAGGGTGCAGGCAACAGAGAAGAGGCAGATGGTTAAAGGCAGGGTAGGTGCAGCAAGTGGAAACAGGGTACTGATACTTAGTTGGTAGCAGGGTATATTGGGTTGATACTGTGGTTGCTGTGGGTGATGGAGAGAGAGAAATTTGAGTAGGCAGGTGTCTGGCAGCAGGGATGGGTTGCTGCAAGCTGAGTGAGGCTGAGTGCAATATATCTGACCATGCCTGTAGTAATGGCTGAACAAAATTCAGTTTACATGCTGCCTGTCTGACAAGAGACTGCACTACATTAACACACTCCACTAGCACCTGTTGGGAACATGCTGAATAATGCTCAAAGAAATACGCTGTCATCCTCCAAAAGCCACACTAATGATTTTACCTGAGCCATGCTGAAAGGGGGAGAAAAGTCACCACTGCCTTTAGGAATACTTGACAAAGCTAGCTCTGCACACACCTGAATCGAAGGCTGAACGTTTTCAAACATCATACTGCCCTGATCAAGTAGAGAATAAGCAAAACGGATACACTCAGGCCCGGACTGGGACAAAAAATAGGCCTGGGCATTCTAAACTGAGCAGCCCATTTTTTTAAAAACCAAATTACAAATAATGGTAACAGGTTTCTCAATGTATTTTAGTTATATTTAGCCTGCTTCAGTCACTGTAACTTATCAATCATTTGGAATTATATACTTAATACTAATATTATATACATATAATATAAGATAATAAATGCTTTTAACACCTTGATAACCCCTTCTTTGGGGTTAAAATCGCCCCACTACCGCCCTCAAAGTGTCGCTGCAGCACCAGTAAAGCAAACGGTGCTTTAACGTTACCACGGGGCAGTATAGGTGTGAGGGCCTGGTGCGCTGTGCGAGATCGCATGTGATTCGCACCACACTGCAGTGCAAATCAAATGCAATGTCCGTGCAGTGTGATTTCAGCCATAGGGCCGGTTCACACTACTGTGATGCGGGAACCCTGCAAATCCACTAGGTGTTCCCACATCGAACCCGAATCGCACGGCAGTTCACACTGCCATATACGAACTGCTGGGGAGTGTCATACAATGTTAACGCATGTTAACAGAGAAAAACAGAAAAAGAATCCCCGCGCTATTACATCATAGAAACCTCCCAAGGAAGCAGCAGTTCAACAGTGAAATATTCACAACAAATAGGGAAAACAAAGAAAGGCGCAGTTTTTTCTTTGTTTTCTCTTAACGCATGTTAACATTGGCAGTTCGGACATGAATGGGTTCGGTGCAATATCAGCCATACTATCTATATGGCTGAAATCGCATTGCACGGACATCGCATGTGATTTGCACTGCAGTGCGGTGCAAATCACATGTGATCTCGCACAGCGCACCAGTGTGAACCAGTCCATACAGATAGTATGGGTGATATCACACCGCATTCAGCCCAAACGTGCACAGGACCCTTTTTTGGTCCGCACCAGAATCGGATTGCATGGGTGTTCACACCTATGCGATCCGATTTATGTCCGAACTGTCAGTTCGCAGTGCGATATGCGAGCTGAAATGGGGGTTTCCTTAACATTGTATGACACTCCCAAGCAGTTTGTATATGGCAGTGTGAACTGCTGTGCGGGTCGGGTGTGATGTGGGAACCCGCAGTGGATTCTCAGGGTTCCAGCATAGCAGCAGTGTGAACCGGTCCTTCAACCTTTGTTCAGCATCATTCACATTGTGTAAGACCCCTTTCATACTGAGGTGCTTTACAGGCATTTTTTGCGCTAAAAATAGCGCCTGTAAGACGCCTGTAAACTGCCTCTTCTGTGTTTTTTACACCGGAGCGGTGCGCTTGCAGGACGGGAAAAAAAGTCCTGCAAGCAGCATCTTTGGGGTGGTGCGGGAGCGATGTATACACTGCTCCTCCACTGCCCCTGCCCATTCAAACAATTGGGTACAGCTTTCAAAGCGCCTTAAAAGCGATTTGAAAGCAGCGATTTGAAAGCAGCGCTAAGCGGGCGCTTTTAACCCCTTATGGGGGGTTAAAAGTGCCTGCTAGAGGCGCCAAAGCGCTGCTATAACAGCGGTAAGGCGTTGGTAAAACTAGCGGTGTTAACGAACGCGCCGCCCCAGTGTGAAAGGGGTCTCTACTGACCACAGCATGCTTTTATTATGAATAGTTTAAAACATTGGCATGCAGGATAAAAAAAAAATATTGGCAGCCAAGATACAAAAAAAAAAAAACAAAACACATAGACAGCCAAGATACAACAAAAAAAAAAAACACTATTGGCAGGCTGGCATAGTGTCACTTACCTTTCTAGCAGTCCAGGGTCCTTTCACAACATCATGCAGAGGCCAGAGCTCCTCCCCCTTCATGGTCACATGACCTGTACTCCTGACCTTTTCATTTCCTCCTAAGCCAAACAGGAGGCTGGCCGGACGGCTACGGAGGCGGCCAGGGTGAGCGGCGCCGGCACAAGGAGCAGCCCAGCTGCTTTGAGAGTGGGGACCCGGGACTTTGCCAGAAAGAAAGGTGGCCTTCTCCACGAAGCTGGCAGCAGAGAGATGCAGCAGCGGATGAGAGTGGGGAGAAGTGACATGCGGCCTGGCGGCCCCTGGCCCACCGGGCACATGCCCGGTGTGCCCCGTGGCCAATCTGGGCCTGGATACACTCTAAAAGTTGATCTTTGGCCCACTCCTTCAATATCTGACGGCAATAATTATTATCCTCTGTCACCAGTACAGAAAGGTAGACAACTACTTCCGCATGCATTTTAGCAAAAATAACAGAACCACGATGGCTTCCCTAAGCAGGACTGGCCTTGATATTATGTCATAAACCGATGCGACCAGAAATGTGTGGACTGCAATAGGGAAGACCAAACATATTTAAAGTAATAATAGTATGATTTATTAAAAGGATAAGTCATAAACAATAAAGCAAACCAGCAAACAACCACGGTAACACATAATAATAACTCTAAACCGTGTACGCAGGAGAAAGATATAATCATAAACGTAATCAAGCCAGGGTCATACACGGAAGATCAATCAGATAGAACAGGGAGCAGGACGGGACAGGGAGAGGACAACAGGAGGAAGGGGTCAGTCTACAAGACAGGACTCCAGGGATGGATGCAGGGTTCAGGTACACAGGACACAGGACACAGGACACAAGGTACAGGACACAGGCATACAGGTCTCAGGATAGCAAACACAGGTTAGGGCTCAAGGAACAATACCAAGGCAATGAGTGCAAGCATCTGCCGTTCATAAGTACACCTCCTGCAATCAGTCTCAGGTGACGCCTGATTGCAGGAGATGATGTCGGCTTCAGACTGCTAGGAGACACCTGCTGGTGGACACCAGTACTGCGGCCCAAAGATCTGACAGCGCCACCAGCAGGTGAAACCTTTCCTGACACACCCCAAAGTTTCAGAGAAGGTCTTGTGATAGAATTATTGCTCTTGCTCTGACATTCGCAGCAATACCTGACATGTGTGGTGTGATTACCGCGTGCGCCTTTGCGCGCAAGCATGGGGTGTTTTAAAAAATATATATTTATTTTATTTTTACACTATTTCTTTAAAAAAAAAATTTAATTTAGTACACTGTGACAGATATTTTTGTGCACTGTACACTCTGACAGATGTTGATGTGCACTGTGGACATAGACAGATGGTGCTTGGTGCACTGGTGTGGGATGGCTGCAGTCTGCATGATCTGTGCGTAGCTGAACAGTAAAATCAGCAGCTACACAGAGATCACTGACAGGCAGCAGCCATCCCACTCACTGAGCTCAGGAGGATTGCCGACACAGAGGCATATGTCTCTGTGTACATTGTGTGATGGCTGTGATTGGACACAGCCATCACATGATCTGGAAGGCCAATCGGAGAGCCCATATCCCGAACTGTGATGTGTTGTATCTGAGGGACACAGCCATCACTGGATCACACCACACATTCTGACAGGACATACAGGTATGTCCAGTCAGTGCAGCGCTTGCCCCACCCAGCCGTTTATGTACAGTGGCTGGGTGGGACACGGTTAAAGGAGCAGTATGGAATAGGCTAAATAATTATCAAATCTTACCATAATCATAAATAAGCTGTTATTTATTTCTTCCCTCCTTTTGTTTTTCCAGCAGGGGCACTTAATCTGTCATATAGGTCCCTGTAATGGTCCGTTTGCTGTTTGAAAGTTTAGAGGGGGGGTGACAACTTCAGTAAACCACCCCCTCTCTCTGCCCCTTCTCCACTGGGAGATGTGGCCATACCTACTGAACAGGCACATACCTGAACAGTAAATAAGTGCAGGACAGGCAGCAAAGTTCATCTTCTCCTTCTCCTTTTACACAGCAGACAGATTAGATCGATTCCCTTACAGGCAGACTCTATCTGCTAAATGTTATGCTGCACAGTTGTACTTATTTGGGAGCTTCACAGGTCAGAACTGAAGCATACCAGGCAGCTACACAGTGTGCAGATAGAAGGCTGTCTGTAAGAGAAACAATCTGAGCTGAGCTGCTGCATAGTAATGTGTTACACCCTGAATACAGATATGTAACATGCTACAAAAAGATGGACTTATCCTTTAACATCTCAACCTATGATTCAAAAAGATGGCATTAGTAAGCTGTCTGTAAACAACTGTGCAGGGAAAATAAAACAATGTTAATTTTCTTTAACCCCTTTACTGGCTTTTCTGTCTTGCAAATACTCAATCACCATCACATGATTTAAAGAAAAAAAAATTATATATTTTGTGATTGTGAAAAAATATGTGTGCAAAATTCAGTTCATATAGTGATCAGCTTCCACCATCCGTGCACCAATGATGAGCCCCAGCCTCTCACCTCAAATTAAGACCCCTACAGGTGACACAACACGTCGGGAGGAGCTGGGTGATGACACTTCCGGTCGCGGAAGTCATGTGAAGCTGATTGGTTATACAAAAAAATACAGCGCTAACAACTATGATATATGAAATATATAAATATATATATATATTATGATATCGCTGTTATGATGTGAATGTGATCATAAAATTTGCAATAAGTGCTAAATAAATCAAATGACATACAGTGAAAATGAGAGATACGTATGTTTAAAAACAAATGACTATAATGAAATGTGAAATACATCTGTTTGAAAACAAATGCCGCCAGCCGTAGGAATAGACCTCAGCATATAACAATGTTGATTCAAACACACATGATGCATTAAAATCCAGGATGGATGTAAATATTTCTCAAGATAAATCCCACTAATCAATGATAGCAGACTTCCAGCTTCTAAGCTCAAAGGATTGTATACAGTCACCTGAAATGGTGCCGTTGCTGTAAGAGGATACGATGAAACCTGGACTGCAGTCAATGGGATATAGCCTTGGAAACCGTGGGCATCATATTCCACCCAAAAAATGTAAGGAAAAAGACATAGTGTAATACCGTAGGGAAATGGGTCAGGTGCGCATGGTAGCGCTACTCACAGAATGGAGGCTTTTAAACAGGCATTCAGAATGGGTCCGTGATCGCCGCTATATCAGCGTGCGTTCCACAGAGAGCAGGAAAACAGCGTCACTGGTTGGTAACGTGAGCCGGATATTGCGTCGATGCGTTTTGCCCCTCCTCCAGGGCGTCATCAAAGACATTATATTCTAGGTGAGCCTTTAATGGAGGAGAGTGGAAGATATTAAGGAGGATAACATTTGCAGTGGAGTTTCCTTTTCAAAATATACTTGATCTGGCTGGATGCTCCAAGGAAAAGAGCCTGGATATTTAAGATATACAACAACAGAAGTGCTAGTAGACCTGTAGGGGTCTTATTTGAGGTGAGAGGCTGGGGCTTATCATTGGTGCACGGATGATGGAAACTGATCACTATATGAACTGAATTTTGCACTGATGTCACATTTGAATATACATATTTTTTCACAAGCACTTGACTATCCATCCTTGTTTTTTTTTGTTTGTTTGTTTTTTTGGACTGATCACGTTTTTTGTGTTAACACTTTATTTTGGGATTGATCACATTTTTTGGATACACCAGCATTTATATATTCTGCACATTTATTTTTCAATATTATTGCATTGTCACTTTGGAAGCTGTTTCACTTTATACTGTTTATATTGAGTAAGCACCACATTTATATATTGTTTTTATTTGCTATTGCGTGGGAACACCATTTCATGTCAGCAGCCACTCAGTGACCTCTACATTTCGGTTTGCGCATTAGTATTCATATTTATCATAGGAAATATAGTTACCTTCTCCATCCAAGAATTTCTCAAAAAAGTGCTGAAAATCTGGTGACTTCTCCGCTAAAACAGCGATCTTTTGAAAATGATAAAATGAATTCATAACATCCTTTGGATTTCTCATCACGTAAATAACCTCAAATAAGAGAAAAAAACCTTGCATAAATTGCATAGCGATGGATTACTTAAAAAAAAAAAAAAAAAAACAGCATACTGTTTCCTAATTTTGTAATTGGTGTAGTTGTTGACATTTCTAATAGTGAGAACTTAGTAAATATTCTTTATGCTGTGAGAGTCTAGCCAAACAACCCTTTTAAAGTTGCTTACAAACTGCATTGACTGTACAATGTTTCTGGGTATTTTCTGTGTTTTTATTTTTCTCTATACAAAACTGGATAAATTATTCTTATTTAGAAATGGACCGAACACCCCCCCTGTTCAGTTCACACCAGAACTCCCAAACAGAGAAAAAGTTCTGACCCGAACGGAGAACCCTATTAAAGTCTATGGGACACAAACCTGAAAAATCAAAAGTCCCCATTTTGAAGGCTTATATGCAAGTTATTGGTCAAAAAAGGGTATGAGGGACTGGGTACTGCCCTGGGAGACATGTATCAATGCAATTTTTTTTTTAAAGATTTTTTTTTTAGGAGCAGTGATTTTAATGATGCTTATAGTGCAACAATAAAAATGAAAAATTCCTTTAGAGTACCTGGGGGGATCCCCTTAGTCTGCCTGTAAAATGGCACATCTGTACCGCATATATAGCCTGACTTTTGTCAAAATTGACATTTCTAAAGAAAAGAAAAAATTACTTTTAAATTGTGGGCAATAAAAAACTATTGTTAGCAATAGAAAAATGTAAAAAAAAATGGTGTGGGGGTCCCCCCTTCTGGCCTGGTATGAATTTTAAGGGGAACCCCACACCAAGGTAAAAAAAATTAAAAACGGCATGGGGTCCCCCCCAAAAATCCATACCAGTCCCTTTTCTTATGCAGCCTGGCAGGTCAGGAAAGGGGGGGGCGAGCAAAAGCCTCCCTCCTGAACCATATGAGGCCACATTCCCTCAACATGGGAGGTAGGTGCAATGGGATAAGGGGGGCTCTGCGCCCTGCCAGAAAGCACCTTGTCCCCATGTTGATGGGGACAAGGGCCTCATCCCCACAACCCTGGGCGGTGGTTGTGGGGGTATGCAGGCAGGGGTTTTATCAGAATCTGGAAGCCCCCTTTAACAAGCCCTGATAAGCCCCATGTCCACAGACCCCCACAACCACCGGCCAGGGTTGTGGGGAGGAGGCCCTTGTCCCACAAGGTGCTTTGAGGTAGAGGTGGCAGATAGCCCTCTGCCCCAAAGCACTCACCGCCATGTTAAAATCCATACCAGACCCAAAGAGCCTGGTATGGATTGGGGAAGGGGGAACCCCCATGCCTTTTTTCCACTTTTTTATTGCCGGAAATTATTTATTTTTTATTCAGCTGTCAGCTGGGAAGCCCATTGACAGCTGATAACTCATCTTTGTTAGGCACACAGCAGACAGCTTCCTAGCCCTGCTCCTTAACAACCTGGAGTCCAAGCTAACGACGCTGAGTGCTGAACAGCTGCAACTTAGCAGTGGACTCTGCACAGCACCTAGATAGATGAATTGCCACAATAGCCCAGAAAAGACTTGAACTTCCAGGCACAGATCCCTGGCTGAGACACCTGAACTAATCACTAGGTCACTTCCTGACCAATAAAAACAAACTACAAACAACTGCATTTGAGTTTACCCCCCCCCCCATGGGGATAATAACACTGTGATGTGGAAGGATAAATCCCTACAGTGAAGGATATTCCACTCATATGGTTACATCACTCAACTAGAGTTATACCACCCATCCAGTTGTCTCTCTATTTTAACACGCAGACCAAGGCTCTGATGAAGACGAAAACCCTTGAAATGCGTTAGCCAAATATTCATTTCATTTTATCCCTTGTATGGGTATCTTTTTATGTCAGTCCATCTAGTGACAACATTGTCGTTAGTTATTATTACTATTTTAATTTTGAATATGTAGTATCTACCCCTGTATTAACTAATTTGTTTATTATAATAAACTCTTTATTATAAATTATGCATCAGGCCACACGCCTTCCTTTCTTTTTTCTAAATAGGAAATAGGTAACTTAGTTGGTTTCTTAATGTAATACCACCGTGCCTAGACACTAGGGTTAACTACTAAAAATGACAAAACTCACATTACTTTTAAAATCTGATCCATGTGCTGTCTATGACTCACCTATTGTCTGACTTTTAATTTTGACACGTTAAAACGATATAACATGTAAACCGAGACTCCAGGTATGTATAAACATATACTTTTTAGCCAGGTATCATTCATTTTAAAATCAATAACTACTGTAGCCAACTGAAATATAACTTTACACAATCCTATTACATCCTATTACATTCTGCCCCTATTGTGAGATATTCATAATGTGTTAAAGTTTACAGTGTTGTCATGCTGACATATTTCTGGTACTGTGAGCTGGGTAGGGAAAGGACTTGCTGAGGAGGAGAGCAAATGAAAAACCTCATCAGTTATTCCATATATGTATAGCATAAAAACAATACAATATATTATGCACTGCTGAAATCTGGCCTAAACAAATATTGCCTAATGCAAAAGCATTATTTATCTTCACTTGAATATTGGTCTCCAATGTGTATTTTTTCTAGATCTGTGCAGCAATCCAGCAAGAAATAATCCTTCCACTTTGCATTTGTGTGTGGATTTCCTGTACTAGACACCAGTCACCTCTGTTTTAATTCTTTGTGCAAGGTGAGTGGTTTTGTGTCCACCCCTCTGTAATTTTTTGCAGGCATTTTGCAGTGTGCATGGACCTGCTCTCTGTACAGACTTTATGCAGTATAGCGGTGATGCCACTGTTACTTACTGTTGATATTTAATTGATCTAAGCGCCAATATTGAAACTAAAAAACAATTAATAAAAGTCTGACAAAAAATAACCACCCAATTTAGGACAGATAACATTTATTTATTTTTAATTCTGGTCTCTGTACATTGGCTAATATCATATTCCAGTAACATTATCAGCCCAAAATGATGCTACTTACTTTTGCCTTTTTATTTTTTAGTCCTTGGGGAACAAATGGTTCTGACAAATGGGATGCAAACAGACGAGGCGAAGGACGACTGTTGGGGTCTACATCCGGATTTAGAGTTGGGAATTCAAGCCATTGCACTCTTTCAGTAGTGTTGATCTTTCCAGTACCATTTCGGTGCTCTTCACTGCATATTAAGCTTAAGATTTGCTGAGTCCAAATAGTTCCTTTTAATGTGAAAGGGAATTATTTACATTAATTTGTATCTATACAATTAGATAAACTTAGCTGTATCTGTCAAGGATGCTCTAAGATAGAGTGTACAACCTTTTCCCTCGCACACACTGACTGAGTCTTACTAAAACTGGTTCACACAGAATATGGTGCAGCTGTGCATAGTAACCGATCAGCTTCTAAGAGCCAGTTCACACTGGGACGACTTGTCAGGCAAGCTAGCTGCCTGACAAGTCGCATCCCGTTCTGTACAATGGAACCGTTGTAATAGGAGCGATGCAAGTCGCTCCGACTTAGAAAAAGGTTCCTGTACTACTTTGGGGGCGACTTGAGGCGACTTGCATTGACTTCTATATAGAAGTCGTTTTGCAAGTCGCCGCTGCAGTCGTGTGCAGGTTGCCTGAGGCAGTCTCACTGCAAGTCATGCTGCCTCAGTGTTTACCTGATCCTAACGTCAGCTTGTACAATTAATCTGATTCGTTACTATGCACAGCTGCACCAGATTCTATATGCATCAGTTTTAGTAAATCTCCCCCTCTGTCAATTGGTTATGCATTGGGGACTCCAAACTACATGGTTTCTAATTAATTCCAATAGAATAAAATAACAACCCTTTTTCAAATGTACCATATTTAGCAGTCCAGAGTTTTATCATCATCAATTTTTGTTATAGCAAGGTGTACATTATTACATGTGTTAGTTAATATTTCAAAAGTAGAGATGTTTTAAAGAAGTGGGCTCCAAACTGTGAAATGCAGGCTAAATGTAGCTCTTTTTTTGCCTTTTTCCAGCCCTTAGGGCACTCTTCCTTCCACTGACACTAATGATGGGGCACTATTGCTTCCACTGACACCAACAATTGGGCACTATTTCTCCCAATGATACTAATGGTGGGGCACTATTCCTCCCACTGACACCAGTGATGGGGCACTATTCTTTTCACAGATACCAGGGATGGGGCAATATTCCTCCCACTGATACCAGGGATGAGTCGCTATTCCTTCCACTGACACCAATGATGGGGCACTATTCCTTCCACTGACACCAATGATGGGGCACTATTCCTTGCACTAACACTAATGCTGGGACACTATTCTTCCCATGGAAACAACAATGGGACAATTTCTCCCACTGACACCAATGATGGGTCACTTATTTGTGTGGGGTGTAGGATTCTGTAAGTGTAAGAAGGTAGTCACAGCTCAATTTGTTTTATTTGTTTTAAACAGCTTTATAGATTTTTGTTGAAGCAAGGTGAACATTGTTACATGTGTTAGTTAATATTTCAAAAGTAGAGATGTTCTAAAACAGTGGGCTCCAAACTGTGGCATGCAGGCTGAATGTGTCCCTTTGCTTGCCTTAGTCCATTTCTTAGTGCACTTTTCCTTCCACTGACACTAATGATGGGGCACTATTCCTCCAAATGATACTAACGATGGGGCACTATTCCTCCCACTGATACCATGGATGGTACACTATTCCTTCTACTGACACCAATGATAGGGCAATATTCTTTCCACTGGTACCAGGGATGGGGTATAGATCCTCCCACTGATACCAGGGTTGAGGTACTATTCCTTCCACTGACACTAATGATGGGACACTATTCTTCCCACAGAAAACAACAATTGGGCATTATTTTTCCCACTGACACCAACAATGGGTACTATTCTTCCCACTGAGACTGACAATGGGGCCCTACTCCTTCAACTGATACCAATAATAGGAAAAAATTCTCCCACTGACACCAAAGATGGGTCACTTATTCGTGTGAGGAATCTGATAGTGTATAAGTGTAAGGGGGTAGATAGTCACAGCTCAATTTGTTTTATTTGTTTTAAACAGCTTTATAGCTTTATGGATCTGGTCTGGTTTGGTTAGTCTCTGGGTAGGACTTCTTGGACAGGACATCTTCGGAAGGCAGAAAATCCTGTATAACTGTATAAGGGGGGTGTTAAAGTGGACCTTCACAGTACACCTCATGTCCTCATGCCTTCATGTCCTCAGAATAATCGCACACTTGTAAAACTTGTGAAAACGTGAAAAAAATGAAACATCAATTCATGTCCATTAATCAATTCCTCTTTAAAATGAACATCCAACTGCACACGGAAGAAAACAAAGATGAGATAATGCTCACTCCACCAACTTCTCTCCTTCAGCGTTAGATATTAATATTATAAAAGGTCAAAAGTGCAGGGACCCCTAGGAAATGCCAATGAATCAGCTCAGAAAAGAGAAAAGGGTAGAATATAGTGCTCTCTACATTGCTTAAAATCAGCCAATATTTATTAAAATTCCACATAAAAGCAAGATCAGAACAACTCATTTAAAGATAGTCAATCCGAAGCAGAGAAGTACCCCACAGCTCACCATTCTCAATAGCCGACACCAGGGATCGTATCCTCTAGCACTGGGGTCTCCAAACTATGGCCCTCCAGTTGTTCAGGAACTACAATGCCCATCATGCCTAGTCATGTCTGTGAATGTCAGAGTTTTACAATGCCTCATGGGATGAGTAGTTCCGCAACAGCTGGTGGGCCGTAGTTTGGAAATTCCTGCCTATAGCACATGCTACTGCTGGAATATGATCCCTTTTTTCTGCTCTGGATGCTGTCAGCTCTCAGTGCTCCATCCTATGTGTTACGTCATTAATTGACTTCATTAGGGCCCCCGTTTTATCAGTGTGTGATTATTCTGATTATTTTGATTTCAATATTTGATTTCCACACATATTCAATTGCTTTATATATATATATATATGGATACTGCAGTGCGATACAATTTATTTATACATATTTTGGCAAAGTTGGTTAACACTTTGGGTGTCGCTACTTGTCAGATTGGTCTAGGTTGATAAGCACAAGAGTTTTTTTTTTTTTGTTAAGCATATATTTATTTATTTTTATCTATTGTGTGTTGCAAAGGAGCAACTCCACGTTTCTCGTCTAGGTAAGAATGACATCTGGACCCCCTTGCAGCCCTGGATTCTGCACATGTCCAGATGTGTGCAGGTTTTCCCCCATACAACTGCACTTGCACATTGTTTCCCTGTGCTTGTGCAATGACGGCTAGCACAGAAGTCCAAAATTGCTCCAGTCCTTGTGTACACAGTAGATAGCCTGAAAGTGCGCAGATGTGCCGAAATGCTCTAGAAAAGCACTTCAGCACATCTGCACAGGCATCATAATGGCAGCACCAGAAGGGGGGGGAAGCAAATGGACAGATGACTGAAGTAAGGAGATGGGTTTAGCCAGTGTGAGATCAGAGAGGAAAGGATGTATTAGGAAAGCTGAGAATCTGCTGGAGGCCGTGGATAGCAGGCAGAGAAAGGACAACGAAAGAGTGCGAGGAGATAATAAAGGGACCCTGAATGGTGAAGTGCGTGTAATACAGTGACGAAGGAGGGATGCATGGCAAGAACATTTCAGCAGAGAGAGAGATGACATCAGAGAGAAGGTTCCTGGGCACACTCCTCTGATACCAAGACCAGCGACCCTTGTTTCACTGCTCAGTCCTCTGTGGAGAGAACTGTTCTCCAGCACAGTTTATATTCATACTGCAGCAAACCAACAAGACCACAAGTGACCCACGCCTGGGATCATCTCTTCCAAGTGGTCCTAGGAGCAGTAAGCTTAAAGTGTACGTAAACCCCCCTATCGTTTTCATCCAAGGAAGCCATCTTTGCCTCGGTTTAATCTACAACTGCATATGTGATCAGTTATGACACTAACCATTGGATGGTTTGACAGTATGGTTCAGAGCACAACCAATGGGAGTGTTACATTTCCATCATGTGCTGGAAATGAAACTGTTTTATGGGTGGGTTTACTTCCACTTTAACCGATCCCAGTCGCAGTTCGAAGCATGACTATAGGATTCGTCAACTGCGGTCTTACACTTATCTTAAACCTATAATAACCACACAACGCTGCGTGACATGGGTTTTAATGGCCACAACAGCCTTTTATTAACCAAAATAAATATAACCATAAACATAACAATTCTTAACACCAGGAGGGGGTCTTTGGGGTCCCATTTTGCTCAATAACAACTGTGACCTCAGCTGTGCCCCAGCCGGCTCGAGGACATTGCGACTTTCCAAATTTCTCTTTCCCTTGGGACCTAAGTCCTGGGAGAACCACCAACAACCACCAAGGTGGGATCCCATACCCTGTATGGGTCCCCCAAAATTTAATAAACTGTTTCAATTTTTGACCCCCCAAAGACCCCCTGACCCGCCAGCTGCTGTGACAATTTTTTTTTTTTTTTTTTAAAGAAAAACTATAAATATATATATTTATACATTTTTTTTTATATTCCCTTTTCTCTCTCTTTGTTTTTTTTTTTTTTTTTTAAAAAGAAAAAACCCATAACCAAATGTAGGGCGGGAGGGAGGGAACTTCTACCAACGAGGAATATTCTGGAATGATTTCCCAACAGCCTGTGCAACATCCCAACCCTTTTCCTGCTCCACCCAAACACCTGACCTGCTCCTCCAATAAGGTAAGCTACCCTTTTTCCCCAACTAACTCAGTAACAACTTAACCCTTGCCGACCTGTTCCTCCCATAGTCATGCCGACCCTCCGTCTAGATTTTCCTCCGGGTCACACTTGACTATAGGATTCGTCAACTGCGGTCTTACACTTATCTTAAACCTATAATAACCACACAACGCTGCGTGACATGGGTTTTAATGGCCACAACAGCCTTTTATTAACCAAAATAAATATAACCATAAACATAACAATTCTTAACACCAGGAGGGGGTCTTTGGGGTCCCATTTTGCTCAATAACAACTGTGACCTCAGCTGTGCCCCAGCCGGCTCGAGGACATTGCGACTTTCCAAATTTCTCTTTCCCTTGGGACCTAAGTCCTGGGAGAACCACCAACAACCACCAAGGTGGGATCCCATACCCTGTATGGGTCCCCCAAAATTTAATAAACTGTTTCAATTTTTGACCCCCCAAAGACCCCCTGACCCGCCATGCGAGCTTGAGTGACACCTCACTAAAGCGAGTCCCTCCACACCTGCAGAGCCCTCTGAACCCCTTCCTGCAATCCTAAAAACCAAAAATCGGTTCCAACCGCATTCAGATGTACACCGTCATCCCTCCAATACCTAATAGATAGGTCTTCCAGATCCCGATGGCGAACCACCACACCCCCAAGGCGAGACACAAAACGCCCAATCTCCCTGTTGGCCTTTATCCGTGCTTTATTCAAGCGTTCAACGGAACGCGCATGCCGCCAAGTGTGTCGTGCCACTATGTCTGACCACACTATGATGACCCCAGGGAAGTCACGCATCAGTCGCAGAATGTCAAACTTTACATCCCGAACAATGTCCCTAGCTGCCCGGACCCCCATATCATTTCCTCCCACTGAGAGCACCAAAACATCAGGAGGCCTGTCCACTCTAGAATAATAGTGGAATTCCGGAAGAACCCGTCCCCACATCATGCCTCTAACTCCCAACCATTTGCATACTGCTTCACTCCGGGGAACTCCAAGCTGTCTCCCTTCGGGCCGCGCATCCACTCTGATCGCCCCCCAGAAGACATAAGAGTCGCCCAGAATCCACACCAGGCCTTGAGGAAAACCTGTAACAGACAACCAAAGAAAACATATAGCCCAAAACATAACTCCAACAAATCAATAACATCATGAAAAACATTATAGCATGTGCGGACATACATAAATTTTAAAACGATCAGATTCCCACCTCCCTATGCGCATAACCATCTGTGGACTCAAACCCCAACGAGCTGCCTCCGTAGCTGCCCCTACCCGAAAAGAATGAGTATTAAATTGAGAGGCTGGCATTCCAACCGTCAACAAGCAACGCTTAAAAACTGCCACGAACTGGAAACGCGACAAGGATGAACCATCCTCGTGCTGTAAAAAAGGCTCTTGCACGCCCCTCCGAACCTGAGCGAAGCGCTGAACAGAAAGTACCGGACACACTGCCTCCGGAAGCACCTTAAATAACGTCACATAAACCCCTTTGCCCAATTGATCAGTTTTAGATCTACTGATAAGGAGCTGAACGCTATCCGCATTGATCTGTACCTCCGAAAACATCAAACCCCCCACACCACGTTTATTTTTGCTCACCAGCTCCCCAATCCTCAAGGCTCCAAAGAAAGCCAAAGAAAAGGCAGCCGTAAACAGTTGAACCTCATAAGGCGAGGAACAAACCCTGGGCAAGATTCCTACCATATCCTGTAGCAGCCCAAAGGACACAGGGCGCCTGGTGTCTCTTACCACGCGTCCGCGCCGGAAACCCTTCATGGCCTGACGCACCATAAAGTCCTTCGTAATATCCCGCCGGCCTTGTAGCTTAAGAAGAAAAGCCAACGCAGCCAATCTCCGGTTCATTTTCGATACCGACTCTCCCTTGGAAAACTGCATCCCAATCACATACAACAACAGGGAGAGCCTGTCCTGATCCGAAACACAACCCCCCACGGAACTTACCAGTTCGTCCCATTCCCGCCAAACCGAAGAGTAAGCCGCCCATGTTCCCGCACTCACCGAATGCTGTACCAAGCCACCCGCTATTCCAATGCCAGTCTCCACAGATGCGTAGGACAAGGAACCGACCTCTGCTCCGCCGCCGGCGCCAGCTTTCGGAACCTGTCCCACTGAAAACGAGACAAGGCATCAGCAATGGAATTCTCCACACCCGGCACATGTACAGCTTTTACAAAACAATTCAAACTCAAACAACGAAGGACCAAAAAACGTAATAAACGCACTACGGGCGGAGACGAAGCAGACAGACTAGACATAACTGCCACCACCCCCATGTTATCACAGTGAAAACAAACTCGCCGATTTTGAAAGCGAGACCCCCAAATGTCCAGTGCCACCACAATCGGGAAAAGCTCCAATAACACCAGATTACTCAAGAAGCCCGCGACACGCCATTCCTCCGGCCACGCCTCCGCGCACCATGCCCCTTGACAGTACGCCCCAAAACCCAAACTGCCCACTGCATCCGTGTACAAATTGAAATCAAAGGCCGACACCTCCGGAGCCATCCACAAGGATCTCCCGTTATAGGTGGCCAGAAATTCCTCCCACACCCGCAGATCCGCCTTGTGCTCGGCCGAAAGCCGAATAAAATGATGTGGCATTCGAACCCCAGAAGTGGCGGCACTCAGGCGACGGCAAAAAATGCGCCCCATCGGCATGATGCGGCAGGCGAAATTAAGCTTCCCCAGCAAAGACTGTAGTTGCTTCAGCCTAATTTTCTTCGCCTGTAAGGCCGCCCTCACCAACAATCGCAAGTCCTCCAATTTAGCCGTCGGCAAGCGACACTCCATTGCCTGTGTATCAATGATGATACCCAAGAATTGCATTTCTGTCGAAGGCCCTTCCGTCTTCTCTGGCGCAAGGGGAATCCCGAAACGCCGTGCCACGCCTTCCAATGTTCGTAACAAGACCGAACAAACCGTGGACTTCGGGGGGCCAATACAAAGAAAATCATCAAGGTAGTGCAGAACCGAGCGCACTTGTGACTCTTCCCGAACCACCCATTCGACAAAGGTACTAAACGTCTCAAAATAAGAACAAGAAATAGAACAACCCATGGGAAGGCAACGATCAACAAAAAACTGACCACCCCAAAAACAACCCAGCAACGGCTGGCTATCCGGGTGAACCGGCAATAAACGAAAAGCGGACTCAATGTCCGTTTTAGCCAATAATGCCCCCTGCCCATATCTCTGAACCCAACTGACGGCCGTATCAAATGACGTATAGGACACCGACGTCAAGTCAGGCTCTATCGCATCATTCACCGAAGATCCCTTAGGATACGACAAGTGATGTATCAGCCGAAATTTATGTGGTTCCTTCTTAGGCACCACCCCCAAAGGAGACACATGCAACCCAGGTATGGGTGGGTGATCGAATGGGCCAGCCATTCTACCCATCTCCACCTCCTTAGCTAACTTATCCGTCACCACCTGAGGAAACTGAGAAGTAGATTTCAGATTCTTGGGCACCGAATTCCCAGACAAGGGTAGCGAACAAGGAATGTGAAAACCATGGGCAAAGCCCTCGGCAAGAAAAACCGCCGCCTCCCTTCTGGGATACCTATTTAGGTACGGTAGCATCTCGGACAGATTTACCGGCGTCTTCCCTTTTTGAAGCAGACTCACTAGATTGCGGCTTCCCCTTCTTGAAGCATTTGGCAAAACCGTGAGAGCCTCCGCATCCGGCGCACTCGTGACGGAACCGACAGGTCGTGCCAAAGCGGCACGCTCCTTCGTTGAACTGCCAACAGTAGTTTCTTCGTTGTGAGGCCGGCTGCCCAGTGCCTGAACCGCCGCCCCCCCCTGGAAAGGGCTGGCCCGAAGCCCGAGCCTGCACCATGAGCTTCATCCAAAGCCCAATATCCTTATGGTCCCATCTTAGCTGAGGCCTGACAGCTTTTCGCTGGCGAAACTGTTCATCATAGCGAAGCCATGCCAGTCCCCCATATACTCTATAAGCCTCCCCAATCGCGTCTAAATAGCAAAAAAGCGGAGAACAATTCTCCGGCTCCTTTTCACCTATGACGCTGGCCAATATCGCAAAGGCTTGCAGCCAGTTAGAAAAAGTCCTAGGGATAAGCCGCCAACGTCGCCTTTCCTCCTCCTCCTTTTTACTCTCATCTGCTTTACCTTTCTCTATATTAAACTTCTCCAGCGGCAAGAGGGAGAATATCTCCACATATTCCCCCCGCCAAATCCTCTCCCTAACTTCGGGCTTGAGGTGCACCCCCAACGGACCCTCGAAGCACACATAAACCTCACCATGCGCTCTATCACCCAAACGAACCCCATCGTCCCTCGACTCCTTAGCCTTACGCGACTCCGTGCCACTGGCCCTCACCGTCTGAGAAGCAGACTCAACTACCGTCGAGGATAATGGGATCTCTGTATCCGTCTGTCCTTCCCGCTGGGACGCCGTGCTCACCGCCGGCGGCAGCATAGAACTACGCACAACGGGGGCATCACGGCCCAAACCATCCGACGCGGTCACGGCAGGGACCCACGCCCCCGTCGGCCCTGCTACTGGTCCCGAGGGCCCAGGCGGGGCGCAACGGTCCAACAATTCCCGAAAACCCGCAAAAAATTCCGCCAGACCTGCCACACCAGGTTCCCTACCTAACTGACCCGCTTGCTCCCTGCCCCGTGACCCCTCCTGTCCACCCGCCGTGAACCCAACCCCTTGCCCTACAGAAGTAGCAGAAATAAAACTGGACTCACCAGGCTGCCTGCGCACCGAATCCCGAGCAGCCGCACATCCGGATCCCAGCTGACTCCGCACAGTAGGGCGCACGGTCGGTGATCGCCCATCGCCGTCATCGCTGGACACCTCGCCGGATTCTGCTGACGACTCACGCACGGACTGTGCCGCAGGCGTCCTTCCCCTCAATTCTTCCGGCTCCGCACGCCCCGGCGTATCAGCATCCTCATCCGCCTCCATCTGACCGCTGCGGGGTTCACGTGCACCCCCAGCCGTGGAAGGGGGTCACCGGCCCTTTAATTGAGCTTGGCCACTCCCCCGTGCAGCTGTCACTCCAACATTGCTTGAAGATGACTGTAATGTCTGAGTAGAAGCAGCAGAGGGCGCCAACTGCCTTCTGCTGCCTGTTTCACCAGCCTTCCCACGCCGAGCCGACGCTCCAGCCACAGGAGAGGTAGCTGAGCCTGCAGATGATGCAGCTGACGATCGCAGGTACCGGACCTCCTGGCACACAAGGTCCGCTCTGCCCATCGCTCCAGAAGGGACAGGGCTCCTGCCCCTCCCTGCATCTGACTGTCTCCCGCGCCGAGCCGGCCTCCTGCAGGTCCTGCCGATGCTGGGGATTCCTCCCAGGCCCTGCGCTGGAGCCAGAAGCTGATGGCCCAGCAGGGGACACTGAAGGGTTCCGAGTGGAGCTCCCATGCGGCCGCCGGACCCGGGGGGGTATGTGATGGGCTCAACCGCTCAGGAGGGCGAACCCTCCTAGCGCGCTTAGATGAAGGGGGAGATCCAGGAGGAGATGGATCAACCCCCGACCCCCCTAACATGCCCAATAGCTGTTGCTGGAGCCACTGAGGACCCCGTGTAGAGGCTGCAGCCCTGACCTGGTCCCACAAGGCCTCCAAATCGCTCATCTTGCCTATATTTCTCTCCGCAGGGGCCGACAGAACTTCTACCAACGAGGAATATTCTGGAATGATTTCCCAACAGCCTGTGCAACATCCCAACCCTTTTCCTGCTCCACCCAAACACCTGACCTGCTCCTCCAATAAGGTAAGCTACCCTTTTTCCCCAACTAACTCAGTAACAACTTAACCCTTGCCGACCTGTTCCTCCCATAGTCATGCCGACCCTCCGTCTAGATTTTCCTCCGGGTCACACTCTCACGTTACACAAAAGAACTGGGTCAAGGGGCTGAACTGGGCCCAGGACTTGTTCAGAGTTTTAGTGTGAGTGCACTCTAATAGAGCATCTGCTAGATAGAAGCTACTGGAACCGAACAGGACATTATCAGAGGGACCACACCTAAGAAACTCTGACCTCTCATACATATAAGGAAGCCTCCAAAAGTAAAGAACGAGTAAAAAAGTAATGATGAATGTAATTCACTGCTGCTGGACTTAATAGCAACTGCATTGTGATTGGACTGATTATTCAAGGTTATTGCCAAATTTATTCTGTGTTAGGTAAATAATGGACTGTGTTATCATTAGCTGAATTTTTCAAAAAAGTACATATTTATTATATTGTGGGCATGGAGCTAATTGTTACCTGCCAAGTTTGTTTACCTAGTTATACACTTAGGAGAAACTGCACAAGAGTGGAGGATTAGAAAGCAAATTTCTAGTAGTCTATAGAAGGTCTGCACCATTCTGTTTCTCAAATCCCACATAGAAAGACTAGGCCATGAGACAAAAAGAACATTAAGCAGGATTGTAGGGTAATTTATGCCTACACAGGAATTGTTGTAGAACCAGAAAGGTCAGGGCAGGCAGACAACAGTAACTAAAATTCATACTTTGTTGGAATCCAGAGGTCAAGTAATGTCATAAAACAAATAGTACATGAGACTAACCCAAAGGAGGCTTTCTGTAATCCTGACAAACAGTAGCAAGCTTCTTTTCTTCAGGTACCGTGTCAGTGAATTCGATTGAATAAAGGTTAATGTAATCCAGGTTTAAAGTTCCCCTTGTGACAAACTCAGGTCAGACCACGGCCCCTCTCACCAACTCGTGACAAATGAATGGTCGACTTCACTCCGTGCTGTAATTGATATGCAACAATGATACTCTCAGCCTCACCCTGCACAAAGATTTTCCAACTCAGAAAACCACAATCTAAGTGCCAATAGGCTGAGAGTGACTGTCACTGAGTTTGGTTAACTAAGCAATTAAACTTTTAAACTGCCACCACCTACTTCTTTTAGAGAAGGAGGAAACTTTTACAAGATTATAAATAACAATTATGATTTTAAAATAAATGTCTGTACATACACTGTCACCACAGACAGGAATATCCAGAGATTTATACTATAGTAGCACTCTTCAAAGAGGCAGGGATTCTTTCAGTTTGCATTAGGGCATTAGAGACAATTTTAACACTTTTCAAAATATGGTTTAATAATGAAAAGAACAAACTTGTGCAAATAAAATATTAACAAAAAAAAGGTATTACAATTTAACAAAGAGACTATGCAACTGAGAAATAAAAGTTGAAAACGTAAATACTCGCAAGGCCTGGTTTTCCAAGTCCAGTGAATAAGCAAAGGCGGTACAGTGGCTCTCTCAAGTCCTGTTAGGTGCTCCTTGGTTTGATGTTACCCGAGAGCCATTTAATGTGGTTGCAGTTCACTTTTCTTTGACAGAGACCATCTTTTTTTTTTTTCCCTCCATTCCCTCCCCTCCGCAGTGTCTCAAGTATTCCATGTTATATGTCTCTTCTACTCTTGCTAGCCAATCCTTTATTGTGAGGCTTTCTGTTTCTTGCCAATGTCTTGGTATCTGACTTTTGGCTGCATTTATCAGATGAGGTATCACAGATTATTTATATTGTTTTGTTCTGTCCAAGGTTCTTATGGTATTTCTCTATTGGTGATTTCTTTTATTAGCTGTAAAATCTCTCTCCAATAGCTTTTTATTTTTGGGCAATCCCACCAAATGTGTGCCATTGTTCCCAATACTTTACATCCCCGCCAACAGTGTGGTGATTTCCCTATATGATATTTACTTATTTTGTCTGGGGTTATATACCACCTTGTAAGGCATTTGTAGTTCTTCTCAGCTGTGTTGGTGTCTACTGCAGGGCTATGTACCAGTCTCAATATTTTTCCTAATTCTTGTTTATTCCCTCGTGCTCCCAATTTTGTTCCCATTTTTTTATGTATGGCGGAAACTCCAGTTCTTCCATCTCCATCAGAATTTTATAAATCCATGATATACCATTTTTTGTGTTTGTTGCCATACTCAGCAGCTCCAGTGGCCTTAGGGCTGCCACTGATCTTAACGGTTGTGGCAAAGTTGTGACAAAGTACTTCAACTGGAGGTACCACCATTCATTAACCACTTAAGCCCCAGACCATTTCGCTGGCCAAAGACCAGAGCACTTTTTGCGATTCGGCACTGCGTCGCTTTAACTAACAATTGCGCGGTCGTGCGACGTAGCTCCCAAACACAATTTTTCCCACAAATAGAACTTTCTTTTGGTGGTATTTGATCACCTCTGCTGTTTTTATTTTTTGCGCTATAAACAAAAAAAAGGGACAATTTAAAAAAAAACGCATTATTTTTTACTTTTTGCTATAATAAATATCCCCAAAAAATATTTTAAAAAACATTTTTTTCCTCAGTTGAGGCCGATATGTATTTTTCTACATATTTTTGGTAAAAAAATCACAATAAGCATTTATTGATTGGTTTGCGCAAACGTTATCACGTCTACAAAATAGGGGATAGTTTTATGGCATTTTTATTAATATTTTTTTTTTTACTAGTAATGGCGGCGATCTGCGATTTTTATCATGACTGCGACATTATGGCGGACACATCGGACAATTTTGACACATTTTTTGGGACCATTGTCATTTTTACAGCGATCAGTGCTATAAAATTGCACTGATTACTGTAAAAATTACACTGGCAATGAAGGGGTTAACCACTAGGGGGCTAGAAAAGGGTTAAGTGTGTCCTAGGGAGTGATTCTAACCGTTAGGGGGCGTGGTTACGAGTGACACATCACTGATCACCGCTCCAGATTACAGGGAGCTGTGATCAGTGACAATGTCACTAGTAGGGATGAGCCGAACACCCCCCGGTTCGGTTCGCACCAGAACCTGCGTACGGACCGAAAATTCGCACGAATGTTAGAACCCCCATTGACGTCTATGGGACTCGAACGTTCAAAATCAAAAGTGCTCATTTTAAAGGCTAATTTGCATGGTATTATCCTAAAAAGGGTTTGGGGACCCGGGTCCTGCCCCAGGGGACATGTATAAATGCAAAAAAAAGTTTAAAAAACTGCAGTTTTTTCGGGAGCAGTGATTTTAATGATGCTTAAAGTGGAGTTCCACCCACTTTTACAACTCTTCAGCACCCCTCACTAAACTGTGCACTGTATGTTGGACGAATTGGATATTTTTTAATTTTTTTTCTCAGCACCTACTGTATATCTGCTGTATTCATTTTTCACTTCCTCCTCCCTGGCCGTGGCCCATCGCATCATTTCCTGTTTGCACTGCCTTCTGGGAAGGAGTGGCAACTTCCTCTGACACTGCCGTTGCTATGGAAACCTGACCTGAAACCTATTACACTGCTTGGGCTGCCCTGAGCATGTGTGAGATCTGCAAGGATGAGATTCAGGAAGAAATACAGTCTGGCTTCAGATGGCCACACTTAAGATGGCCACGGCCTGCTGTAAGTTTATAAAATAACAAACTACTGCTATAAACTAAACAAACAAAACAGACCTTAGTTTACAGACTAACTTTACTAGAATAAATTAAGCTTGTGTATTATAGGGGTATTTTTATTTAAAAAGTATAATTTCGGCCGGAACACCACTTTAAAGTAAAAAAAAAAAAAGTGAAATATTCCTTTAAATATCATACCTTGGGGGTGTCTATAGTATGCCTGTAAAGTGGCGCATGTTTCCTGTGCTTAGAACAGTCCCTGCACAAAATGACATTTTTAAAGGAATAAAAGTAATTTAAAATTGCTTGCGGCTTTAATGTAATGTCGGGTCCTGGCAATATGGATGAAAATCAGTGAGACAAACGGCATGGGTACCCCCCAGTCTATTACCAGGCCCTTTGGATCTTGTATGGATATTAAGGGGAACCCCGCACCCAAATTAAAAAACAAAAAAGGTGTGGGGCCCCCAGGCCCTATATACTCTGAACAGCAGTATACAAGTGGTGCAAACAAGACAGGGACTGTAGGTTTGTTGTTAAGTAGAATCTGTTTGTAATTTTGAACTGGTACATTTTTAACGTGTTTAGCTCCAGACAAAAAATCTATTTTAAGCTTTATGGAAAACATAGGGAAGGGTTATTACCCCTGTGACATTTGTTTTGCTGTCTGTGCTCCTCTTCAGAAGATTTCACCTCACTTTTTGTCCCAATGACAAATGTTTTTTGAAAATTTGGGGTTTTTAGTGAAACAAGGATTGGTGATAAAGCATCAGTGTAAAGGAGAAAAGTTTTTCCCATATTAACTCTAATGCCCCGTACACACGGTCAGATTTTCCAATGGAAAATGTCCGATCGGAGCGTGTTGTCGGAAATTCCGACCGTGTGTGGGCTCCATCGGACATTTTCCATCGGATTTTCCAACACACAAAGTTGGAGAGCAGGAGATAAAATTTTCCGACAACAAAATCCGATCGCGTCAATTCCGACCGTGTGGCCTGTTCCGACGCACAAAGTGCCACGCATGCTCAGAAGAAATTCCGAGACGGGACAGCTCATTCTGGTAAACTTAGCGTTCGCAATGGATACAGCACTTTCGTCACGCTGCAATGTTAAAAATGGTTTAATACAGCGCACTCTCTTCTTCTTTATAATGTGACAAGAATTAAGTAGTTTTGCTGCTCATATTCACACACACTTCTCACAAACTTATTTTGTTACTATCTATCGGGATTCCCTCAATATATTTTGATTTCTCACATCTGACAACATATTTTTGTATATTTTTTATTTTTTTTTGGCTTTAATGTAGAATCTTTTTTTGTGTTTCTATTTTGTTTTTTGTGACAAGTTCCCACAACACCATTGATATGTTGTTCTATTTAATCTGTAGGAGATTGTTTGGTGTTGTTTTCCCTTATTAATTTCACATTTTATGTTAGAAATGTACCTGAATCCTCACCAACAAACTGTCCTTTTTGGATGACAACACACACAGCAGAGTAGAATTTACCTTAAAAATTTTATTAAGGGCTCACAACTAAACAAAGAGGGAGCAGTGTTGCCAACCTAACAGATTGAAATTTACTGACACAACACCCAAAATTTACTGGCACAGCCACTAGCTGCCATAACCCCCGTATCCCCGTGTTCGGCCGGTGGTCCAGTACAAGATAAAAGTGGTCTCTGCGGCGGATTTGCCGCGAGATCACTTTTATCGGCGGTAGGAAAGGGGCCCCCCCTCCCGCCGCAATCCGGTGCCCTCCGCTGCTTACCGGAACCGTCTTCCCAGGGCTGTGCATGGAGACGAGTGAGGGGAAGATGGCGTCTCCATGACACTGCAGGGCGGAAGCGACATCAAAACGTCACTTCCGCCCAGAGCTCTTAAAGGGACATTTTTTTAAATGACAAAATTTTATATTTTTATTGCATTTTAGTGTAGAATAATGTTTGGGGGTTCTAAGTAATTTTCTAGCAAAAAACCTGTTTTTAACTTGTAAACAACACATCTAAAAAAAGAGGCCCGGTCCTTAAGTGGTTAAGGCAAAAAACATATCTCTTATTTTATTTTTTATATAGTAAGTAAGTAGCTCAGGGACAGGACTCAGGAGGACAAGAAATTAGAATGGGCGGCACACACATGAATTTGACTCTCACAGTGATACCGACAGCAGTGTCCAAACAGCACTTATGGTCACACTCCTGGCCTGCCTTGCTCCCATCCCGCAGACCCACACACAAGGCTTTGGACGCTCTGCTTGGCTCCCTTGCACCATGACATCACAGGACATGCTCAGGCACTGCCTGCACCAGAGCCGCCCAAACACACTGTAGCAGGCACTTGTATGGTCTCAGCTGGCTCCGGGCCGAGCGTCACAGCCATATTTTTTACTGGCAACCTTTTCTTTTTACTGGCATTTACTGGCAGGAGAAAATTGCCTGTTTTTTACTGGCTGCCAGTAAAAATACTGACGGTTGGCAACACTGAGAGGGAGGCAACGCTGGAGAAACTGCAGAAATTGGCGAAGCCTTGGACCCCCAGGGCAGACATCAATTATTTAAAAGCAAAATTGGTGGCCTGAGGAGTCCTTATCTAAGGGAGGGCAGTCTGGTCCAGAAGTCCCAGAGATCCGGAAAGCAGCAGATGACATCTATGTCCCCAGGCTGTGGTCATACGAGAGACTGCATCTTCTGTCAGACCAGACTGAACCCAGGGCAATCACTCTCTGGTCTTCCTTCCACGCTGTGGCTGTGGTGGTGGAGTTGTGGCAGCAGGAGGAGGAGGAGGATCGTCCATCTCAATGACATCCGTCTTGGGTGTTAGTTCCCCACTCAACCCCTTACGTAGGACTTTATAAATCAGGTCCTCAGAGAGCCTGCGTTGACCCTCCTGCATGCCCTGCAATTTGGTGGCAGCCATGCAGGCAAAGGCCTCTTCAGGACTGGGGAAGGCTCTGAGGGACGCAGAAGCCTCCTGGATCAGCCTGTACGCTGAATCCTGCACAGGACTGGGAGTCGCCTTCCTGGCCCTTTTGTATGGCAGGCGGAGGGGAGGAACCTGAGACTCAGTCAGGCTGCGACTGGTCCCAGGCTTCTCTTGGCTGACACTTAGCCCCGCCTCCTCCTGGCTGCCACTAATCCCCGCCTCCTCCTGACTGCCACATTCCACAACCTCCTCCTGGCTGAGGTCTTCCTGTGTATAAAAAAGGGACATAGTTTTAGTATTTTCTTCATCAATCACACACAATTTTCACCTCCTGACTGTTGCAAATTGAATGTTAACAAATATAACAGACTATCCTTCTGAGCCCAGCATTTTTAATTTTTGTCCCAATTTTGGGTGCCCACTACTGTCTTTTGATATGTAAAACACTTTCAAGCAGCAATTAGTGATCAATAATAACATCTAGTAAACATCATTTATTTATTGACCAGAAATCTGTAGAAGAATGCTATACCTGACTCCAGCTGGGCTCCTCCACTTCTTCCTGGCTGGAAGGCCCAGGTTGGACATCAGAAGCCTCAGCTGGGGTGGAAGGAAGCATGGAAGGAAGAGTAGAGAGGGATTCCCTGACTTCAGTGTGGTCTGACAGAAATCGCAGTCTCTCGTAGTACCACAGCCTGGGTACATAAACGTCATCTGCTGCAGCTCCGGACCTCTGGGAATCTGTGACCTTCTTGCGCTCCCTTAGATATGTGCTCCTCAGGCCACCAATTTTGGCTTTTAAATAGGTGATGGTTGCTGTGGGGACCACCGGCTTCACCAACTCCAGCAGTTTCTCCAGCGCTGCCTGCCTCTTCTGTTTGTGGTTATAGTGGGGGTGTCTGACCTGCCACAGACAGGGCAGCTCCCTGTATTTGTCAATGAACAGGGGCAGGAAATTGTGGTCGTTGAACCCATCCATTTTCTCTGCAAGACACAACACAAGACAAACCCTAATGTCAGGCAAAACTCCCCTAATCTTGTTACAATATAGGCTTCCATTTCGAAGCAGTATAGGCCCAAGTTTAGATCCTACCTTCGTTAGCACGATCAGCGTTTCCGATGCTCCTTCCTCCGCTCACAGATCGTACGTAAGACGCACGTGTGTTGCGCTTTATACACACTGCGCATGCGTATAACTCCGCCCGCCCCTGACGTTCTTTCTAGTCTATTCCCCGCCCCTTTTCGTTCGGCGCAGTGGGGGAAGAGCACATGGCGGATACACAGCAAGTGCGTGCTAATTGTAGCAACGAGGAGGAGGGGGAGGAAAGGCCGGAGCCTGAAACGTCCCGATCCAGAAGGAGATTTAAGTACTCAAATATGTCCTTTGGGGAGATGTTGGAGATGGTGGACATCCTGAAGAAGGTCGACTATGATGGAAAGTATGGACCTTACCCCAACCCCAATATCAGAAAGGCCAAGATCATGGGGAAAGTGGTCAGGAGTCTGCACCGGAATTTCGGGATACGCCGATCGAAAGATCAGCTCAGGAAGCGGTGGTCGGACCTGAAATTACGAGAACATGAGCAGTACAGAAAGATCCGGAGAGTGCTGCAAAAAAGTAAGTAGTTGTGCTGTGTTCCTATTCTTTTTGTGTTTATTACGTTCGTGCTGCTCCATGTGCTTTTAGGAACTGTTGTACAGTTTAAAATGGCAACTTTCATGTTCATGGGCACATTATTCGTTCGGATCAAACATTTTTCGTTCCAAATATAAAATACCATTGTTTAGCCCATATGCATTTGGCCACCATTTTGACGCCCTATACTTGTCTTCAAAGAATTGGGTTGTGTAGATGGGTTTGTTACTAGAATGAAATGCAAACTAGATTCTGTGTAAGGAGAGGACACTCAGCAGCTGTTTTCACATCTGGGCACTGGAGCACTAGTGTGGGACAAAAGAACACCATTTTTATTAGGGGGGCCACACAGGTGCTCCAGTGTATACTATAGGGGGGTCTCCATCTGTGAAGCTTGTACCAAACAGGTAAAGTATTGCAGGTTGACAAAGGGCATTAAAAAAATTACATCTTAGAACTCTGCTAAAATAGATACCGTATATACTCGAGTATAAGTCGTCCCGAGTATAAGTCGAGGCCCCTAATTTACCACAAAAAACTGGGAAAAATTTATTGACCCGAGTATAAGACGAGGGTGAGAAATGCAGAGGGTCAACAATGCCCATCTGCAGCTGCATGCCTCCCTGTGTCCTGTGCAGCCTACCTGTACCCTGTGCATGTGTCCTGTACATGTGTGTGTGTCCTGTACATGTGTGTCCTGTACATGTGTGTCCTGTACATGTCCTGTGTGCATGTGTCCTGTGTGCATGTGCAGCCTACCTGTGTCCTGTGCAGCCTCCCTGCGGCGATCTCCAGCCTCCCTGTAGTGATCTCCAGCCTCCCTGTAGTGATCTACATCCTCTCTGTGGCGATCTCCATCCTCAAGTGGCAGCCGGCGTGTGATGATAGTGTTCGGCGGCCATTCCACAGTTCAAAAGCCGCGCCTCCTCCTCGTCTGTGATAGGCTGACCGCTGACTGCCTATCACGGACATTCTCTCATTCTCATACCACGGACGAGGATGAGAGAATGTCCGTGATAGGCTGTACACTGACAGCTGTTCAGCCTATCACAGACAAGCAGGAGGCGCGGCTTTTGAAAGCTGCAATAGCCGCCGAACAGTATCATTACACGCCGGCCGCCGTTTGCCTGCATGACACGCTGATCATGCAGACAGACGGCGGTGACTCGAGTATAAGTCAAAGGGACACTTTCAGCCCAAAAAAAAGGGCTGAAAAATTTGACTTATACTCGAGTATATACGGTAATTGTACCCCACTTCCAAGCAATGTTTCCTATTTATAGTTCTGACATTAAATATCTGTGTGCTAATTATACCATTTTGTTTTACATAGGGGAGCAAAGACTCGGAGGACACCCCTCATCTGAGGAGACCAGAGCGCCCCCCCCCCCTGGAAGAAGGAGAAATCCCCCCAACACAAGCTGAGCAGGAGGAAGAAGACGTGGTGGAACTAGTCACCACAACAGGTGAGTGTCTGCGACCACAGGCTCAGATAAGAGATGGATTGCGGCATTTTTTTTAAACCAAATTTATTTTGGGGTTCCTCTCTTTTTAGGTGATCGTGAGGTTGTGGATCCAGATCCTTTCACATCCGAAAGTGCCCAGATCCTGATCGGGGAGATCATGGGGTGTAATTTACAATTGGAAATCATCAAGCAAAACATCAATGATGTTATTCCAAAATATAAAAACATCATTGATGTTTTGGGGCGAGTTTAAAACCCCTCCAAATCACTTTCTTCTTTTGTGTGCTACAATGTGCTAAATGTTTTTGTGATTTTTCCCAAAGCCAAATTTGGAGGATGCACACAGTGTGTCAACATGTGCTATCTGCCATCACGGGAGATCAATGGATGCGTTTTGGGGGTGTAAGCCCTTCCTCAATAATAAAGTAGCGGTGAGGAAGGGCTTGCTCCCCCAAAACACATCCCTTGATCTCCCGTGATGGCAGCTAGCACATGTTGACATTGTGAAATTTGTGTGCATCTTCCAAATTTGGCTTTTCCTGGGGTGATTTCCCCCCATCTGAACGCAATATCAAACACAGTTCCTAAATACTCATGTCTGATATTGCCTTCAAGTTCTACCAAATGTGAACTTTGTAAGATCAAGATTTGTGTCTTTCTTGTTGGTTTTACACAGGCCTGTTTTCTATAAAATGGACATTTTGATTTTGGATAATGCCACCACAAAAATTGGTATGCAACAAACATGTTGGTTTGTCAGAAAAACCTTTGGTAAATGCATATATGATTGTGCAGGTATTAAAAAGATTGTTAATCAAGAATGTGTGGATTATTGTCTCAACGCTACAACACTTTTGGGGTGATGTAATTGTTGTTTTATGAGAAAATGGGGGTTATTTCCTAAGGGCAAATCCACTTTGCACTACAAGTGCAGTTTCAGTGCAGTTGCAAGTGCACTTGTAGTGAAATGTGTTTTTGCATTTAGTAAATAACAGCCAACAGTGCTTTGTATAAGGTTACACAATCACGCCATTTTCTGGACTCCACACATTTCTGTCAGGGTCAGCTCAAACAAACACAAGCAGTAAATGTCCACAAAGATTTTTTATTTTTTTTTATTATAAAAAGGCTTCACAGATTTTCAGGCATATTGATAGCCCCCCTACCCGCAAAGAACTCCAGGTATCGTAACCGGACATCACGGGCACTCAGGGAGGGCAAGCCAGGACGGCCGCTTTCAAGCGCCGTCAGTGTTGTTTGATGTATCATTCCGGCCTCAGGCCCAACTGAGCCAGCATAGTTTGCCGAATGTTTCCTTAAAAATTTATGAAGAACACAGCACGCAAGTATAATATGGTTCAGTTTATACTCAGAAATAGTCGGAACCGGCTGGCCAGGATTCCAAATGTGTTCTCCACCACTCTTCGGGCTCTGGCCAGCCGGTAATTAAAAACCCTCTGGTCCGGGGTGAGGGTCCTTATCGGGAATGGCCGCATCAGGTGGTCCCCCAGCGCAAACGCTTCATCAGCAACGAACACGAATGGGAGTCCTTCCACATTGTCCTCTGGAGCTGGCAAATCCAAGCTGCCATTCTGGAGATGCCTGTAGAACTCCGTCTGGGCGATGACTCCACCATCGGACATCCGGCCATTCTTCCCCACGTCCACATACAGGAAGTCGTAATTAGCCGACACCACCGCCAACATCACTATACTATTAAACCCCTTGTAATTATAATAGTACGACCCTGAGTTGGGTGGTGGGACGATGTGGACGTGTTTCCCATCAATTGCCCCTCCGCAGTTAGGAAAGTCCCGCCACTGGGCAAAGTGGGAGGCCACAGTCTGCCATTCCTGTGGCGTGGAAGGAAACTGTTGAGGAAAAAACAATAAACATTACTATTTTTTCACAGAAACATGGCAAGCAGATTAGACACAAACATTATGGGGCAACCTCCAGATAGCATTTATTAAGGGGAATTTAACAAGGCCAAAGTATAAGGTACACCTATCATATTCCCCCCCCCTCTCATGGGCCATTTCTAACATTATAGGGGGTGTGTGGAAATCTTGGACCGGTAACCCTCTCCACTTCATTGAGAGATGAATGCCTAAATAATGGGTATTACTTTGAACAGCCCCTCCTTAGTTACACTAATGGCAGCCCACTGGACAGGTAAGAAGTGTCATAATACAAAGATATAAATACACACTGTACACATTTGAGGACATTTGGACATTCTGCTATTACCTGTCAAGATATTAATAGGATACAAGAACTTTAAACAGTACCATTGGAAAGTATACAGGCAGGCCCTTGCACTACATGCTTTGTGAAATTCATCCATAAATCTGACCAGTAAAGAGGTGGGTATAGTGTGTATGGGTTTGGCAAAGTCAGCAGATAGATGATTGAGGATAGAGAATTGGGATCAGCTGACTTAGCAGTTGGGGGGAGGGAGGGTTACTAAAAATGATTTGGGGACACCACAAAAAAAAGCCTCTGGCACTCTGCCTGAATTTAAATCAAAAATAACATTACCAAACATTTTAGGGGGTGTTTGGGGTAAAGCACTACTATGGAGCTGATAAAATAAATTGTTAAGTGACTACATGAGGTGAATATAGGGCCAGGAGACACCATGCTGGGGAGGTTAGTGAAGGGCAAATATGTATGAAGGACCTAAAATAATAATTACATAAAAATCCAGCATGCATGAGGACAAAGGGGACATTCACAGCATATTCCAATCATGGTAATTAGGGAATGAGGAAAGAAATGAAATATATTATCAAACATTCAATACAATAAAATGTGATATAAAAGGATAAAAATCTTACCTTCATATACTCCTTCTGCAGGACCTGGATGATTGCAGAACAGGTCTCTGGGATAATGATCCCCAGAGCCTGGGGGGAGATGCCTGTCGAGAACTTGAGATCCTGCAGGCTTCTCCCTGTGGCCAAATACCGCAAGGTAGCGACCAACCTCTGCTCCGGAGTGATGGCTTGCCTCATGCAGGTATCCTGCCTGCTGATATAGGGGGTCAGCGAAGCCAACAAACGGTGAAACACGGGGTCCGTCATCCTGAGAAAGTTCCTGAAATCATCAGGATTATTCTCACGGATCTCACGGAGCAAAGGCATATGAGAGAACTGGTCACGCTGAAGCAACCAATTCTTGGTCCATGAACTCCTCCCCACCCTGTTCATGGACTGGACTTGTGTCAAGGTCAGGACCCCAACACCAAGCCCCCGCACAGCACGAACTCTACGAGGAGTACGCATACGAAACATGGCTAGAAAACGGTCGGCTGCTCAGAACGAAGTAACAGAACGCACTGAAGAACAGCAAGGCCTGTGAAGAGCGACCTGAAAAACAGCAACGAGCAGGCAAGATCACACAGAAAACTCTGATACGAACTGACTGCACGCACTAAAGAGCAGATACAAACCCACAAGCACAAACTGAACGGCAGAAAACGATCTGAAAGCCACGAGTCTGAAAAAGCGCGAATCGTCTCTCACCAAACTTTTACTAACATGAGATTAGCAAAAGTAGCCCAAAGGGTGCCGCGCTTGGTTCTGAACCGGCCTTTTCTAGTCTTGTCGTACGTGGTGTACGTGACCACGTGGTTGGCGATCGGAAATTCCGACAACTTTGTGCGACCGTGTGTAGGCAAAACAAGTTTGAGCCAACATCCGTCGGAAAAAATCCTAGGATTTTGTTGTCGGAATGTCCGAACAAAGTCCGACCGTGTGTACGCCCTATTACAGGAGAGAATTTCCCTTCCTAGGGGTAGATTTCATCTCACTTCCTGTTGTCTCCTTCCGTTTGCAAATAGGAGTCGTTTGTAAGTTGGATGTTTGAAAGTAGGGGCCTGCCCTATATACTCAACAGAAATTTGGGTCTTAGGTGTTGTTGTGGCCACAACACTGTCAGCCCTCACGGGGCCCTGCTGTGAAATATTAGATCAAGAATTGTAATTGCATGCCCCTGTAGAACAGGGGCAGAAAAATTGGGCCTTTGGTGGTGGTGGTGGTGCTGGTGCCACAACACTGTAAGTCCTCACAATTACTCTTGGTGGGCGCAGAAACTGGCCCTGCTGTGAAATATTACATCAAGAATTCTAATTACATGTCCCTGTTGAACAGAGGCTGAAAAATTGGGCCTTAGGCACTGGTGCTGGTGCCACAACACTGCAACCCCTCACAGATACTCTAGTTGGAGTGCAGGAACTAGCCCTGCTGCAAAGAGTTGCATCAAAAATTGTAATTACACGCCCCTGTTAAACAGGGGCTGGAAAATTGGGCCTTAGGCACTGGTGCTGGTGCCACAACACTGCAACCCCTCAGAGATACTCTAGTTGGAGCGCAGGAACTAGCCCTGCTGCAAAGAATTGCATCAAAAATTGTAATTACACGCCCCTGTTAAGCAGGGGCTGAAAAATTGGGCCTTAGGCACTGGTGCTGGTGCCACAACACTGCAACCCCTCACAGATACTTTAGTTGGAGCGCAGGAACTAGCCCTGCTGCAAAGAATTGCATCAGAAGTTGTAATTACACGCCCAGAACCAAAAATGTTCTCACAAGCTATCAGTATGATCATTGAGGAGGAAGAGGATAATTACGCAGCATAACAGGATAGTCACTCAGCATCAGCATAGGCAGTCTTTGAAGGGATCTGACATTTCAAAAAAAATTATTCCGTTACATCAGCATCAGGTGCTTGGTAGCTGGTGGTGATCCAAGACTGATTCATTTTTATGAAGGTCAGTCGATCGACCGAATCGGTGGACAGACGCACCCTGTGATCGGTTACAAAGCCTCCAGCAGCACTGAATGTGCGTTCCGAAAGAACGCTGGATGCAGGACAGGCCAGTAGCTCAATTGCATACTGTGCAAGCTCTGGCCAGTGATCCATGCTCAAGACCCAGTAACCCAGAGGATTTTCGGTGGGAAAAGTGACCAAGTCAGATCTTGCCCCTAGGTAGTAATGCACCATGTAAAACAGACGCTGGCGATGGTTGCTGGAACCGATCATACCTTGGGGCTGCGGACCAAAAAATTGTCTGAACGCATCGGTCAGACGGCCACCTTCTCCACCGCTCCTTCTTTGACTGACCGAAGCCTCAGCAACACGTTGTCCAGAAACAGGAGTTTGTAACCTCCCAGTCCCTGGGAACGCATTGCACAAACCTTTCTGCAAGGCCTCCCGAAGATGTTTCATCCTCTGCTCCCTCTGCGATGGCAAGATAAGGTCCGCAACCTTACCCTTGTAACGTGGATCAAGGAGGGTTGCCAGCCAGTATTGGTCCTTCTCCTTGATACCACGAATACGAGGATCCTAACGCAGGCTTTGCAGGTTCAGGGAGGCCATGCAGCGTAGGTTTGCTGAGGCATTCGGTCCGGAGTCCTCTGGGTCACTAAGGACAACATGGTCCGCAGCCACCTCCCCCCAGCCACGTACAAGTCCATGTGTTTCTTGGGACTTATCCCTTAAAGACTGCTGCTGATGCTGAGTGCCAGGCTCCACCTCCATACTGACACAATCTTCCTCCTCCTCTTCCTGTGTGATCAGCGGGCACGCAGGAACACTGTCTGGATAAAGGGGGCCTTGAGAGCTAAGGAAGTCCTCCTCTTCCTGCCTCTGTTCTGCCTCAAGTGCCCTGTCCATTATTCCACGCAGCGTGTGCTCCAACAGGTGGACAAGGGGGACAGTGTCACTGATGCATGCACTGTCACTGCTCACCATCCTCGTGGCCTCCTTAAATGGTGACAGGACAGTGCATGCATCCCTGATCATGGCCCACTGGCGTGGGGAAAAAAAAAACAAGCTCCCCTGACCCTGTCCTGGTGCCATAGTCGCACAGGTACTCATTGATGGCCCTCTGCTACATGTGCAGCCGCTGCAGCATGGCCAACGTTGAGTTCCACCTGGTGGGCATGTCACAGATTAGGCGGTTCTTGGGCAGGTTAAATTCCTTTTGGAGGTCTGCCAGCCGAGCACTGGCACTATATGACTGGCGAAAATGCACACAGACTTTTCTGGCCTGCCTCAGGACATCCTGTAAGCCCGGGTACCTGCCCAAGAACCGCTGCACCACCAAGTTAAGGACGTGAGCCAAAAAGGGCACATGGGTCATTTGTCCCTGTCGGAGGGCGGAGAGGAGGTTGGTGCCATTGTCGCAAACCACCATTCCTGCCTGAAGTTGGCGTGGCGTCAACCACCTCTGAATCTGCCCCTGCATAGCTGACAGAACCTCTGCCCCAGTGTGGCTCCTGTCCCCCAAGCACACCAGCTCAAGCACCACATGGCATATTTTGGCCTGCATACTTGCGTAGCCCCTTGAACGCCTACGGAGCACTGCTGGTTCCGAGGACAAAGCACAGGAAGAGGCCATGGAGGAAGAAGAAGAGGAGGGGGTGGAGGAGAGAGGTGTGTCAGAATCATTAGTAGTGGCATTTTGGAGGCATGGTGGTGGAACAACCTCCAACACTACTGCACCTTGTCCAGCATCCTTCCCAGCTGCCAGCAGAGTCACCCAATGCGCCGTGAAACATAGGTAACGTCCCTGTCCATGCCTGCTGGACCATGAGTCAGCGGTAATATGCACTCTCCTGCTGACCGCCCTGTCCAGCGAGGCATGGACATTGCCTTCCACATGCTGGTAGAGAGCCAGAATCGCCTTCCGTGAGAAAAAGTGGCGTTTGGGTACCTGCCACTGAGGAACCGCACATTCCACAAACTCACGGAAGGGGGCAGAGTCTACCAACTGAAAAGGTTGCAGTTGAAGTGATAGCAATTTTGCCAAGCTAGCATACAACCGCTGGGCATGTGGATGGCTGGGAGCAAACTTCTTTCGGCGGTGCAGCAGCTGGGGCAGGGAAATTTGCCTGGTACAATCTGACGTCGGTGTACCAAAAGCAGATTGCCCACAAGTACTTGGCTGTGACACACCTAATTCTACACCTTCATTCCTCTCAGTGCAGGTCTCAGAGAGGACTGAAGGTATAGTGGGGTTGGAGATCTCAGCTGATGAGGAGCAAGGAGAGGTCCTCTTTGTTCTTTGGTGTGGGTCTTTTAGGTACGCTTGCCAACGAACTGCATGGCAGGTCAACATATGTCTGGTCAAGCATGTGGTGCCCAAGCGGGAGATGTTTTGGCCACACGAGATACGCTTGAGACATATGTTGCAAATAGCAGCGGTGCGATCTGATGCACTTGTCTCAAAAAAGGCCCACACCAAAGAACTTTTGGAATAACGCGCAGAGACAGCAGTGCCCTGCACATGCGGAGCTTTGCGGTGTGATGCAGTCAGTGTGCTGCCATTAGGCTGGCGCCTGGAGGGCATCCTGCCCCTTTGGTGATGTGCCTCCTCCTCTCTTCTATCAGGCACTCACGTTGAGTCAGTGACCTCATCATCCCCTCCCTCCTCATCACTGGAGCAAACCGGGCAGTATTCTGCAGCAGGGGGAGCATGACTGCCAGATTCCTGTCCTTCTTGGGCACCCCCTCTGTCCGTGCTTATGTTACTGCCTTCATCTAGCTCATATCATCATCAGAGCCTTCTAAATGCTGGGCATCCTCCTGGAGCATGTACCAAACACTGTGGTCAAACAGTTCGGGTGACTCCTCAGGAGGACATGGTGGGGCGAGGGAAAGGAGTCACTGATGCCATTGAGCCAAGGGAAGAGGCCGCGTTGGCAGCTGCTTTGCCAGACAAAGTACCCTGAGCATGGGTGAGAGAGGATGAGAAGGATGAGGATGGCTTGGTCATCCACTCGACCAAGTCTTCTGCATGTTGCGGCTCAACACGGCCAGCTGCCGAAAAAAAGGCCAAGCGTGTCCCACGGCCACGTGCTGATGAGGATGCACCGTTTCCACAACCAGCACTGTTGCCTCTAGACACAGAGCCTGCTTGCCCTCTTTTATTGGCTTGTGACTGTCTGCCTCTCCTTGTTGGCCTTCCAGACATACTAATGGCCTGCAGTGAGATGTGCAGATATATATATATATATATATATATATATATATATATATATATATATATATATACTGAAACTGCAGCTAGCCAAATCAACTGCCTGCCTGTAGTATGAGAACACCACCAATCTTCTACAGGTAGCTTTAGCTGAACACTGTGCAGAGGTCGCACTACACTAACTTGTAGCTTTAGCTGAACACTATGCAGAGGACGCACTACACCAACATTAAAATAATGTAGCTGCCAGCGGTAGTAAAAGGATCAGGAAAACACCACCAACCTTCTACAGGTAACTTTAGCTGAACACTGTTTTAAGGAAGCACTACACTAACGTGTAAATAATGTAGCTGCCTGCGGTAGTGATAGGATCAGGAAAACACCCTACCAACCTTCTACAGGTAGCTTTAGCTGAACACTGTTTTGAGGATGCACTACACTAACGTCTAAATAATGTAGCTGCCTGCGGTAGTGATAGGATCAGGAAAACACCACCAACCTTCTACAGGTAGCTTTATCTGAACACTGTGCAGAGGTCGCACTACACTAATATGTAAATAATGTAGCTGCCTGCGGTAGTGATAAGATCAGGAAAACACCACCAACCTTCTACAGGTAGCTTTAGCTGAACACTGTGCAAAGTTCGCACTACACTAACATGTAAATAATGTAGCTGCCTGCGGTAGTGATAGGATCAGGAAAACACCACCATCCTTCTACAGGTAGCTTTAGCTGAACACTGTTTTGAGGACGCACTACACTAACGGGTAAATAATGTAGCTGCCTGCAATAGTGATAGGATCAGGAAAACCCCACCAACCTTCTACAGGTAGCTTTAGCTGAACACTGTGCAGAGGTCGCACTACACTAACGTGTAAATAATGTAGCTGCCTGCGGTAGTGATAGGATCAGGAAAACACCACCAACCTTCTACAGGTAGCTTTAGCTGAACACTGTGCAGAGGTCGCACTACACTAACGTGTAAATAATGTAGCTGCCTGCAGTAGTGATAAGATCAGGAAAACACCACAAACCTTCTACAGGTAGCTTTAGCTGAACACTGTGCAGAGGTCGCACTACACTAACGTGTAAATAATGTAGCTGCCTGCGGTAGTGATAGGATCAGGAAAACACCACCAACCTTCTACAGGTAGCTTTAGCTGAACACTGTGCAGAGGTCGCACTTAACTAACGTGTAAATAATGTAGCTGCCTGCGGTAGTGCTAGGATGAGGAAAACACCACCAACCTTCTACAGGTAGCTTTAGCTGAACACTGTGCAGAGGTCGCACTACACTAACATGTAAATAATGTAGCTGCCTGCGGTAGTGATAAGATCAGGAAAACACCACCAACCTTCTACAGGTAGCTTTAGCTGAACACTGTGCAGAGGTCGCACTACACTAACTTGTAGCTTTAGCTGAACACTGTGCAGAGGTCGCACTACACTAACTTGTAGCTTTAGCTGAACACTGGGCACTACACTAACTTGTAGCTTCAGCTGAACACTGTTCAGAGGACGCACTACACTAACTTGTAGCTTTAGCTGAACACTGTGCACTACACTAACTTGTAGCTTTAGCTGAACACTGTTCAGAGGTCACACTACACTAACTTGTAACTTTAGCTGAACACTGTGAGGAGAACGCACTACACTAACTTGTAGATTTAGCTGAACACTGTGCAGAGGTCGCACTACACTAACTTGTAGCTTTAGCTGAACACTGTGCACTACACTAACTGTTTTAAGGAAGCACTACACTAACGTGTAAATAATGTAGCTGCCTGCGATAGTGATAGGATCAGGAAAACACCCTACCAACCTTCTACAGGTAGCTTTAGCTGAACACTGTTTTGAGGATGCACTACACTAACGTCTAAATAATGTAGCTGCCTGCGGTAGTGATAGGATCAGGAAAACACCACCAACCTTCTACAGGTAGCTTTATCTGAACACTGTGCAGAGGTCGCACTACACTAATATGTAAATAATGTAGCTGCCTGCGGTAGTGATAAGATCAGGAAAACACCACCAACCTTCTACAGGTAGCTTTAGCTGAACACTGTGCAAAGGTCGCACTACACTAACGTGTAAATAATGTAGCTGCCTGCGGTAGTGATAGGATCAGGAAAACACCACCATCCTTCTACAGGTAGCTTTAGCTGAACACTGTTTTGAGGACGCACTACACTAACGCGTAAATAATGTAGCTGCCTGCAGTAGTGATAGGATCAGGAAAACCCCACCAACCTTCTACAGGTAGCTTTAGCTGAACACTGTGCAGAGGTCGCACTACACTAACGTGTAAATAATGTAGCTGCCAGCAGTAGTGATAAGATCAGGAAAACACCACAAACCTTCTACAGGTAGCTTTAGCTGAACACTGTGCAGAGGTCGCACTACACTAATGTGTAAATAATGTAGCTGCCTGCGGTAGTGATAGGATCAGGAAAACACCACCAACCTTCTACAGGTAGCTTTAGCTGAACACTGTGCAGAGGTCGCACTACACTAACGTGTAAATAATGTAGCTGCCTGCAGTAGTGATAAGATCAGGAAAACACCACAAACCTTCTACAGGTAGCTTTAGCTGAACACTGTGCAGAGGTCGCACTACACTAACGTGTAAATAATGTAGCTGCCTGCGGTAGTGATAGGATCAGGAAAACACCACCAACCTTCTACAGGTAGCTTTAGCTGAACACTGTGCAGAGGTCGCACTTAACTAACGTGTAAATAATGTAGCTGCCTGCGGTAGTGCTAGGATGAGGAAAACACCACCAACCTTCTACAGGTAGCTTTAGCTGAACACTGTGCAGAGGTCGCACTACACTAACATGTAAATAATGTAGCTGCCTGCGGTAGTGATAAGATCAGGAAAACACCACCAACCTTCTACAGGTAGCTTTAGCTGAACACTGTGCAGAGGTCGCACTACACTAACTTGTGGCTTTAGCTGAACACTGTGCAGAGGTCGCACTACACTAACTTGTAGCTTTAGCTGAACACTGGGCACTACACTAACTTGTAGCTTCAGCTGAACACTGTTCAGAGGACGTACTACACTAACTTGTAGCTTTAGCTGAACACTGTGCACTACACTAACTTGTAGCTTCAGCTGAACACTGTTCAGAGGACGCACTACACTAACTTGTAGCTTTAGCTGAACACTGTGCACTACACTAACTTGTAGCTTTAGCTGAACACTGTTCAGAGGACGCACTACACTAACTTGTAGCTTTACTTGAACACTGTGCAGAGGTCGCACTACACTAACTTGTAACTTTAGCTGAACACTGTGAGGAGAACGCACTACACTAACTTGTAGATTTAGCTGAACACTGTGCAGAGGTCGCACTACACTAACTTGTAGCTTTAGCTGAACACTGTGCACTACACTAACTTGTAACTTTAGCTGAACACTGTTCAGAGGATGCACTACACTAACTTGTAGCTTTAGCTGAACAGTGTGAGAAGAACGCACTACACTAGCTTGTAGCTTTAGCTGAACACTGTGCAGAGGTCTCACTACACTAACTTGTAGCTTTAGCTGAACACTGTGCACTACACTGACTTGTAGCTTTAGCTGAACACTGTGCACTACACTAACTTGTAGCTTTAGCTGAACACTGTTCAGAGGACTCACTACACTAACTTGTAGCTTTAGCTGAACACTGTGCAGAGGTCACACTACACTAACTTGCAGCTTTAGCTGAACACTGTGAGGAGGACACACTACACTAACTTGTAGCTTTAGCTGAACACTGTGCAGAGGTCGCACTACACTAACTTGTAGCTTTAGCTGAACACTGTGCACTACACTAACTTGTAGCTTTAGTTGAACACTGTTCAGAGGACGCACTACACTAACTTGTAGCTTTAGCTGAACACTGTGCAGAGGTCGCACTACACTAACTTGTAGCTTTAGCTGAACACTGTGAGGAGGACGCACTACACTAACTTGTAGCTTTAGCTGAACACTGTGCAGAGGTCACACTACACTAACTTGTAGCTTTAGCTGAACACTGTGCACTACACTAACTTGTAGCTTTAGCTGAACACTGTTCAGAGGATGCATTACACTAAGTTGTAGCTTTAGCTGAACACTGTGAGGATGCACTACACTAACTGTAAATAGTGTAGCTGCCTGACTGTGGTACTAATAGGATCAGAAGAACACCAGCAATTTTCTTCGGCGCGGGGTTCCCCTTAATATCCATACCAGACATAAAGGGCCTGGTATGGAATTTAGGGGGACCCCCATGCCATTTTTTTTTTAATTTTGGCACGGGGTTCCCCTTAATATTCATACCAGACCCATAGGGCCTGGTAATTGACTGTGGGGGAATCCCATGCCGTTTTTTTCAATGACTTTTATGTGTATTGCAGAGACCCAACAATTCATTTTAGTCGCAAGTAGTTTTAAATGACTTTTTTCCTTTAGAAATGTCATTTTGCTCTCGGACTGTTCTAAACACGGGAAACATGCGCTACTTTACAGGCATACTATAGACACCCCCCAGGTATGAAATTTAAAGGAATATTTCACTTTTATTGTTTCAATTTAAGCATTATTAAAATCACTGCTCTCGAAAAAACAGCCATTTTTAAAACTTTTTTTTGCATTGATACATGTCCCCTGGGGCAGGACCCAGGTCCCCAAACACTTTTTATGACAATAACTTGCATATTAACCTTTAAAATTAGAACTTTTGATTATTTATGTTTGTGTCCTGTAGACTTTAATAGTGTTGGCGTGTTTGAACACATTTTTTGCCTGTTCGCATGTTCTGGATGCGAACCGAACTGGGGGGTGTTCGGCTTATTCCTAATGGTGAGTGGTTTTAGCACATGGGTTATCCCTGGCTGGATTTGGCCGTTTCTAAATTTGTATATTCTAAGTGGCTAATATGTGATTCTCTATCATCAACATGTAAGTCTGTCTTTGGCTTGGCACTATAATAGACAAAGGCCATATTGTTTATACCTTATTATGCTGTACTTGTCTAAATTGTATCTATTTGCATTTATAGTATGAATGCTTTGATCCATTGATACATCCCTGAAGAAGGAAGTACTTTCTGAAACACGTTGGATGTGGAGCCTGCACTCCATGTGGTGTCTTTTGACCCCTTACAGCATCTAACCAGTGTATCATATTGATGTGTAATTGTATCGGCCACGTTTTTCTTATCATTATTCATTGTTTGTTTTTTATCTTTGAACTGTATATACTACAATAAATTTATATTTTTTATATTTATTATTTATACAGTTTTTTAATGCTATATCACATCAGGGTCTTTAAAATCCCACAAAGGGGAACCTTGCTCTCTGTATACTGTACACAGGGATGTTGGGCCACCCTTAAGTCCACTTTATCTCAATTTCTTTCTGTATTAATTAAAATAATAAACACAATAACCTGCCGTGGCCCTTTATTATTGGCAATAAATATTGAACTAATAAGTATCTATAAATATATATATAATAAAATCCGATAATATTTAATAAATATGTAAATATATACCAGCAAAAGCCAACATCTACAATTTATTTACTCATTACAGCTTAAGTAAACACAAAACAACCATTAAAATGTCCCACACGCCAGGCTCACTATTCACATATAGTGAGCCTGGCACCCCACCCGAACCGAGGCTCAACACAACTATGTAAACCCAGATTGAAAACATCCAGAGCAACTTCAGAAAGATTAACATTATCTGAGCGGAAAAAAATGGGTAAATCACCTTCAAGATCAACATGGCGATAGGAAACACCATTAACAGTAGGCATAAATTTAGCAATAGCCCTATTAATTCGTTTACGAATTTTATTACAATGTTGAAGCTCAGGCAGTAAAGACCACAGAAGGCGAGGAACGATTTCCGAAAAAACAAGGATATTATGAGGAAGAATAGCACGTAACTGTAAAAAAATCCAATTTAATTTGAGAAATTATATGCAAGGTTTTTCGGGAACCGATATCATTGCCTCCTAGGTGAAATATAATAATCGAAGGAGTAGACCATTTCAAATACATTGTAGATAAAGACTCATGTAGATTACACAATTTCATACCCCTTTGTCCATACCACCAAACGTGATACAAATCCTGTCACAGGCCTAAATCAGAACTATAAATTTTATGAGCTGCACGATGGGAGGCCCAGTAAATGAAAGAGTGGCCAATAATCAAGATGTGGTGTTTAACATCTGCAATTTAAACAGAAAAATTAGGTCTTATATAATAACAGTAACAATCAGAACTCCATCCCCCAATACGTTTAATAGCAGGAACAGAGAAACCCAATAAAGCAGCTTCAATAGCCGCCCCTATACGAAAGGAATGTGACGTGATACGCAGATGAGCAAGATCCAACACCTGTAAACATTTCTGCAAAACTGAGTTAAACTGATAAATGGTCAAGGGATGGCCAGAGGAATGTATAAGAAGAAAAGAACCCAAAGCTGGGCAAACTCCAAGCACTTACGAAGCAGCGAAACTGAACAGATAGAAGAACCCGGTAATTGTCGAAGCTTGATCCAGCGACCACGACCTAACTGATCAGTTTTACTGCGACGAAGAAAAAGCTGAACCAAATTAGAACCTAACCGTAAATCAGAAAGCAAAAAACCCAGAAGAGCCAGACAAATTACAAGGCAACAATTCAGAAACCCTGAAAGCTCCGAAAAAACAGAGACTAAATGGCAAACGAAACAACAAAGATTCACATTCATTAAAACAAACTTCAGCAATGGCAGTACAAATACGTCCAGTGTAGCTGAAACAGGTAATCTAGAATCAACAGAAACATGCTGTCTCTTATACCCTCTCAATGCCTGTTTCACAGAGAAAAAACTAAGGCATGAAGGTATGCCAGACAATTTCAAGAAAAATGAAATACCACTTAAGGTCTTCTGAATATGAGAACAGGAATAAAAACCATCAAACAATTAAGGAAAGATAAAATTAGATCTTCAGAAAACAAATCAGGTCCATGTCCAGAAGAGGTAAAAAAACAGCACCAAGACCGCCATGCGGCGATATATTGAACCCATGTGGAAGGTGCCATGGAACTTTTAACAGCAAGATGAAGAGGAGTCAGACCAGGTCCCATAAATGAGGTGGGCACCAGATTCCAGAAGGATCCGCGTCTGGCACAAGTTCCTGAAAACGGTCCAGCTGTAAACGTGACAAAGAATCAGCAATTCCATTAGAAACACCAGGAACATATTTCGCCTTAAGCCAAGCATTAAGTTGTAAAAATGTAAAAACCAAATGACGTAAGACAGCCAACACAGGCAAGGACTTAGATGACAGCCAATTTATTGCAAAAACTACACCCATGTTATCAGAATGCAGCAGAATATTCCAATTGCAAAAATGAAAACCCCAAAGCTCGAAAGAAATCAAAATCGAAAATATTTCCAACAAAACGATATTACCAGTAAAACCTTTCTCTCTCCAAGAAGTAGGTCATAATAAACCAGCGGACCAGTGACCTTGCCAAAATGCACCATAGCCACAGAGCCAGAAGCATCAATAAATAAATTAAGAGCGGATGAAGAGCAAAAAGGCTTCCTCCACAAAGAGCAGCCATTAAATGAAGACAATTTTTTTTCCACACAAGCAAATCCTCTTACAAAGATAGTGAAATACGTATAAAATAAAAAGGTGAAGAAACACCCGAAATCGAACGAAACAAACGCTTCGAAAAAATTCCTACCAATTGGGATAACACGAGAAGCAAATGCCCAACAACGATTGGAGGGTTTTTAAAGTGACTTTTTTTTTTAGAAAAAACAAAATCAATCAGAGTATACAACCTATAAACTTTGTCTTGAGGCAAACTAAACTACATCACCACAGTATCAATAGAGATACCCAAGAAATCTAAACAAGTCGTCGGAAAAAACTATATTTCTTGTGCCAAAGGAATACCGAAAGTATGACAAATAATCTGAAACTCCATAAAAATATATAGACAATCACACGAATCGACCATACCAATAAAATGAAAATCATCTAAATAATGTATCAAATCCGAAGAACCCGTACGGTAACTAATAACCCATTCTAAAAAGGAAGAGAAAATTTCAAAATATCTGCAAGTTAATGAGCACCCCATAGGGAGACACTTATCGAAAAAATAATGTCCCTCCAAATGAAAACCCAAGGAATTAAAGGCTCTCGGCTCATCAGGTAATAGTCTGAAGGCTGATTAGATATCAGCCTTAGCCAAAAGTCTTTTCACCAATCTCTTGCGACCGACAGGAACTGCGCATGCACCAGCGGAGGAAGATGGGCCCGGTCGTTCGGCTCGATCATGGCAGTCGGAGGAAAGAGAGCAAATCTGTGGCTGCGACAGCACAGCAGGGTACACCGGAGGCAGGTGAGAGGCAGTGGCTGCGAGGAGCGGAGGGCATGAATGAGCGTTGGAGGGCGGAAAGGAAGATACCGGAGGAGAAGGAGGAGGATCCATGATGGAGGCCAGATCTGGAGGAATGGCAAGGCAGCGACGCATCCATTCATCACCGCCTGCAGCGCCGGCTCTTTCCATAATACTCCAGATAAAGCACTACATGGTGAGTGACACGCCGACAATCTTCTCCTCTTGCTGTCCCCGTCGACTGTCAAACTGATGACGCATTTAAAACCTTTATATAGTCTCTTAACCTGAGCAAAAACCATTAATTTGTTATTTGAATATTTCAACCAATTATATACAATATGCAAATGAGGTATTATTATATATTAAATATACGCTAACTTATCAGGTCTGTCACAGTCCCATAGGTGTGGTCGTTCAAATTGCTTGCCCTCCCCCACCTAATATTCCACTGCATAATTTGGTGTCATCTGCAAACACATAAATGGTACTTTTAATCTTAAACTCTATATCATTTATAAAAAGGCTAAAAAGTAATGCTTTCAGCACTGAACTTTGGGGTACACCACTAATCCCTGAATATAGCCTTTTAGCCAGTTTATTATCCATTTACAAACTGAATTTTCTAAGCCTAAAGACGTAAACGTACACATTGGCTATGTGTGGGAACTGTGTCAAAGCCTTTTGCATAATCCATGTATTCTATATCCATAGCCAATCCACTCCAAATGCAATTCTTTCCTTAAACTGGATGTAAACCCACCACTCACCCAGTATAAACTAATAGCACAGTACTAATGTATATATACAGTATATGCAAGCCTCCTGCATATATCCCTACCTTGCAAATGTCACCCGCTTCAGCAGTAGAAGCCCCACTAAACTCTGGAATCAGTGGGTGGGTCTCTTTGCTAGAGCTCGGTGGGCGGAGTCGTGATGTCACAAGACTCGCCGTGCACCTCTTCACTCTCCTACTCTTCAGTCACACTGATCATGCCCCATGATGAGTAACATCCAGTCAAAACTCAGGAAAGGCACCACATGACTTCAGCATGACCAATCATGCTGAGGTGCGGAGCAGCCAGTCATGGGAGAGCTGGATAAGAAATGAGGGGGATGTGAAGCTGGAATCATAACACACACTCTGCTCTCTGCTTGTTCATGAGATATAGAAATCAGATGTCAGTCATGGCAGTGAGGGATGTGGCGACACAAAAATATCTGTGTGTCATTTTGTATCTTACTAAAAAAAGACAAGAGGATTAGTCAGAGCTTGATTAACTCTTTGTGGCAAGACTGGGCACAGGTGACTTGACATCCTCTAGTGTACCAGGTAGAAGTCTTCATTAAAAAAAAAAAAAGTCAGGTTTACATCCACTTTAAGCAAATTTATTTAACAATTTTTCTTCAGTCTTTTGTGAATCCATGCTGACTATTGTTCATCCACTTGAGGACCCGCAGTTATATTGCGCCATGTTGACTCCCCTGGGCAAATCGCCGCCATGGTACGTCGGCTACTTTAGGAGCTGTAGGGGGCGCAATGCCAGAGCCGATGCGTGAGGCTGATGGTCGTGATGCCCGTTGGCCACCCGTGATTGCTCCTGATAGAGACAGAATGGAGATCTGTCAATGTAAACAGACAGGTCTCCGTTCTGTCAGGGGAGGAGAGACAGATCTGCTGCTCCTAAAGATTAGGAACAGCGATCGATATCCTCCTCCAGGCAGTACCATCTCCCCACAGTTAGAACACACATGAGGGAACGCATTTAACCCCTTGATCGCCCCTAGTGTTAACCCCTTCCCTGCCAGTGACATTTATACAGTAATCAGTGGCTATTTTTAGCTCTGATCACTGTATAAATGTCAATGGTCCCAAAAAAGTGTCAAAAGTGTCCCATCTGTCCGCTGCAATGTTGCAGTTCCGCTAAAAATCGCTGATCACCGCATTACTAGTAAAAGAAAATAATAATAAAAATGCCATAAATCTATCCCCTATCGTGTAGATGCTATAACTTTTGCGCAGACCAATCAATATACGCTTACTGCGATTTTTTTCCAAAAAATATGTAGGAGAAATAATATCGGCATACATATATATATTTTTTTTTCATTTTAGGATATTTATTATAGGATAAAGTAAAAAATATTGTTTTTTTTCAAAATTGTCACTCTTTTTTTGTTTATAGTGAAAAAAAAAAACGCAGAGGTGATCAAATGCCACCTAAAGAAAATTCTATTTGTAGGAAAAAAAGGACAATTTTGTTTGGGTACAGTGTCACACGACTGCACAATTGTCAGTTAAAGCTTCGCAGTGCCGTATCGCAAAAAATGGCTTGGTCATTAAGGGGGCAAATCCTTCCGGTCCTTAAGTGGTTAAAGCATTCTTTAGCAAAAACTCTTCCATGTGGTATTATATTAAATTCTCAAGTGTCTTCCTGACTATAGAACTTAAATTAATTGGTCTGTACTTACTTGGTAAAAAATTTGGTCCCTTTTTAAATATAGGCACCACATCGACCTAATGCCAATCCAGTGGTACTATGCCAATCATTAAAAGGTCTCTAAAAATTTGCGTAACCAGAATTAACATTACTGGACTATGTTGGACACTTTTTCGGGAATCTAATGGGGGAGTTGGATATAGCTGCCAACTGGAGAACTGTTGCGGAGCGAGAGGTGTTGTGTAAGACTCGCTGAAGAAGAAGGAGCCTGCAGACGGGTTTCGTGCTGAGCGCTGCTGTACCCTGATGCAGACTGCTGGACTGAGCTAGATAAAGGCTTCACTGTCTGCAGCTCTGGTGCTAGCCTGAACCGTCAACCAGGGATCCAAGCTGCAGCTGCCCAGGCCTGCTGCAGGAGCGTGGGAGGTGATCCACTGCTATGGTCTACACCATCTTTCACGCCAAACAACTAAAGTACATCAAAGAAAGGCCCCTCGAGAGACTTGGCTACTTGCTGAGGAGATCCCAAGGGAGAGCAGTGAGAGGGTCTCAGATGCGCAGTCAAGATGAAATACTGACATTGCTTATTCTGTTATCCTGCAAGGAAGTTGTGCTTTCAAACCTGTACACACTATTGCCCTAGTGTTCTGCTATTGCTGAGCTAGGCCCAACTTGGTCACTCTTATTTGTTTGTTTTCATTCAGCTGCTGGAGTTGTATCATAAAGATCCCTTATACCTCTCAGCCTGTTCTACTGGGTGCAGGATTATAACTACCTACATCATTAACATACCTCATTCATGTGCACCAACGTCTTCAAGGGCCCCAACTAGCCTTTATACTGAGGGCAGATCTGCATTTGACCTTGATTCAGTTACCACAGGTCTAGGCTTAGTCCCTCATTGTGAGAGCTCCCAAGTGACCTAGCCCATACCTAGTTTTGTTACCTAATTGTGTCACTTGTCGCAGCTCATCTTATGACGGAGAGCATATGTTGAGGTTTAAATTCACTGCAAGAAACTCTGTGTACCTGGTTGTGTTTCTACTATGCTTTATGTTGGTTTACTTTAACCACTTCAGCACGGAAGGTTTTACTCTCTTAATGACCAGGCCATTTTTTGCAATGCGGCACTGCGTTACTTTAACTGACAAGTGTGATGCTGTATCCAAATGGATTGATGACCTTTTTTTCCCCACAAATAGAGATTATATTTGGTGGCATTTGATCACCTCTGCCGTTTTTTATACTATAAACAAAAAAGAGCAACAATTTTGAAAAAAAAACAACAAAATGTTTTTACTTTCTGCTATAAAACATATCCAATAAAAAATGTAAAAAATCGAATTCATTCATCAATTTAGGCCAATATGTATTCTGCTACATGTTTTTGGTAAAAAAAAATCCCAATAAGCGTATATTGATTGGTTTGCGCAAAAGTTATAGCGTCTACAAACTACGGGATAGATTTATCTATTTTTTTAATTGTTTTTACTAGTAATGGCAGCAATCAGTGATTTTTAGTTGGACTGTGACAAATGTAACATTAAGTGACACTTTTTGGGGACCAGTGACACCAATACAGTGATTAGTGCTAAAAAAAATGCACTGTCACTGTATAAATGACACTGACAAGGAAAGGGTTAACATCAGGGGCGATTAAAGGGTTAAGTGTGCTCCTAGGGAGTGCCTTGTGGGGGGAATGCTGTGACTGGAGGAAAACAGAGATCCATGTTTCTGCTTAACAGAAACACAAGATCTCCATTTTTCTCCATCACAGAATGGCGGTGTGCCTTGTTTACATTGGCAGACCGCCATTCTGCCTCTCCTGTGAACGATTGCAGGTGACCGGTGGCCATCGCGACTGCTGGACCCGCTGATTGGCTGCCACTGTGTCCAATAACGTGCTCCCCAGAGCCGACAACAGCAATCACGTACAAGTACATGGTTTTGCGCTAGAGGGCTGCCCTGCCACAGTACATGTAAGCCTTAAGTGATTGACTTAGTTAAAGTAAACTAATTCTTGTGTACCCATTAAAGTTCAAAGAAAGATATACTGGTGGTGTCAGTGAGGTTAAGGCCTCAAATAGGGCTGAAACAGGAGCAGAGGATCCAAATCAACCAGCAGCTCCTGCAGGGGTAATGCTACATTAAAAACAATGGCTTAGAAATAATAGAGCTTAACTCTTTGAGGACACATGGGTGTAAGCCATCTAGTCCAGGCATTTGGCGCTATCTCAATACTATCCCTATTTTGGACTTAAACTCCCACATTTTCCTTTGTGTACACAGAGCTGAAGAACATATTTAATAAATTTGCCTCCTCTTTTTTCCCCAGTCACCAACTCAAAATTATCTTGTAAAGGGCCTACATGCTCAGACGTGATCTTTCTACTATTAATATATTTTGAATTTTTTTTAGGGTTTGCAACCTGTTATTCATTTTCAGTTTTTGCTGTTTGGTTTCCTTTTTTAGATATTCTGCTATATTCTTTAGAACTTTTAAATGATGACAGTGCTCCTTAATGTTTTTATGTTGTAATACTTTACTTATATGTAGCCAGGAGCTGGCTAATATTGGCTGCATATTCAGGAGACACTCTGCAACTGTAAGAGAAGTCCAGTTGAATCCAAACGCGCATAGGCACGTGTGCACAGGAAGAAATGTACATATAGGCATGCGGGAAAGCGTGTGCGTGCACACACTGCCGCCAAACGGCCCATTTAAACTGAACAATGACATGAACACATTGCTGAGTGGTCTTTCAGCTTGTTCCTGTTTGCCTGTGTCCTGATCCGTTTTCTGCCTACCTGTGTTTGACTCGGCTTGACCTCAACCCTCCTCTGGATTCCCACTTGCCTACTTGTGACCTCGGCCTGTGCTTTGACTCTGCTCCTGCTCTTGTACCTCGCTGCCCGACTGTGTACTGACTCCAGCTTGTATCCTGATCCTGCTCTAGTCTCATGTTCCTGTACCTGCAGTGCCCAGCTATTGATGACCCCTTGGCTTGTGCTCCAGGTATAATCCTGCGTACTGATCCAGCATGACAGAGTTCCAGTTCCGGGTGCCTGTCTGGTGATCCACGGCCATCAGTTTCCTGTCAAGCTGGTGCCGCCTGCTATACCATCCCCCATGCAACTCTGTGTCCTACACTCCCTGTCATCTCTACTAAGGGTGTTAGACAGGAGGTGCAAGAGAAGCCCCCTCTACAGATCAATCTACACCAGGTTTGTGACAGCAACGTTGCTACAGTACGGCTGTTTCCACCTAGTGCCCAGTTTGGACTCTATGTCATCACATCCTGCAATCAGGGTGAATAATAATTAAGACTGGACCAAAGCATCTTGGGACATGTAGTCCAGAAGATCCAAGTTCTATACTCACTCAGACTGTTACAGACTACAAATCCCAGCTGGCTGGGGGCAGTAGAATAGAATGCTAGGAGAGAGTATAAAAAAAGCCTGTGTGGGGGTGGAATCACTCTCTCTGGACCACAGCCTGGATCTGCAAGCAGTGACTCTGTGTTAAATTGTGCTGCGGCCGAATTGCAGACTGTACAACTGGGAAAAAGAGAGTTTGCTGATTTTGTGTATGTGTTTATACTCTACTGCAATCAATTATTGCTGTTTGACTGTTTCTAATTTCAGAGTTACTTATCAAAGTGAAATCTCTGCAGGTAACAAGTTCTATACTCACTCAGACTGTTACAGACTACAAATCCCAGCTGGCTGGGGGCAGTAGAATAGAATGCTAGGAGAGAGTATAAAAAAAGCCTGTGTGGGGGTGGAATCACTCTCTCAGGACCACAGCCTGGATCTGCAAGCAGTGACTCTGTGTTAAATTGTGCTGCGGCCGAATTGCAGACTGTACAACTGGGAAAAAGAGAGTTTGCTGATTTTGTGTATGTGTTTATACTCTACTGCAATCAATTATTGCTGTTTGACTGTTTCTAATTTCAGAGTTACTTATCAAAGTGAAATCTCTGCAGGTAACAAGTTTTATATTATTGAATGTCATTGTCATTTATTTTTCAGTAAATAAGATTCAACTGCTTGGTTTGACTGTGTGTGTTTCTAAGTACTTTTGTTACAAGTGTGTCAGAACTCAGAGTGTCAGAAGTGTCGGAGGACTTGCAAGGTTGGGGAAACCAGTGGTACATATAACTTAACTTTGGATGTGAGCCACATAGGTTTTATTTTTAGCCTTTTATTGTAATATCTTTATTTAGCAACATTTTAGTAGAAAACTACACACATTGTAGATATACAGAACAAAACATGTAGAAATTGTACCTTAATACAGGCCAGTGCAAGTGACTATTCCAGACTCAAAGTGACAGTACAGCTAGTGGTCAATAAACAACACATTGAGTTAGGATGATCAAGGGATGAGAGTCCGGTAAGGTGCCAAGCTCATCACACCCGAGATGCTGAATGTTCAGGAGGGCAGGGGGCGCCTCCCCCGGCGGCGGTCCGAGTAGAGGGGGGCTATTCGCCTCCATCAACCTCACCCGACCCGCCACTCCAGCAGAGAGCGCCCCCCCGATCCCCAGTCTTCAGGAGGTGGAAACAAAAGCCTACCCCAATAAGGGAGGGTCTCCTTCCCCCCAGCTAACCACTGTGACCCCAAGTCCGGGCAATGCAACGAGCAAAATAAATGGTTACATCCTGATATCAAGGAGGCATTAGGTAGTTAAGGAACTAAAAGGAAAAAAAGGAGAGAAAGAGAGGAAGAGGTAAAAGATTATAGGGGGAGAAAGGTAAGAGGAGGGAGGGGGATGGGGAATGGGGAGGGGGGGGGGTGGAGCAAACCTTGGTCTGGAGAAGTCTTGTAGATCTGCGCCGAGCAAGTTCCGCCAAAGACAGGTCATCTGTATAGCAGGCAAGGGTGAAGGATGTCTTTCATTGGACATTATTACCATTATCTAAGCGGGATCTCAGGGATGGTTCTGCTAGCTCCAGCAGGGCCAAGTCTAAGCTAGAGGTTACATGATCGGGGTCAGACATATAGTCTTTCCATGGTCTCCATATAGCGTGAAAACGTTCTACCTTTCCTTTACAGGTCGCTATCCAGTGCTCTGCCTCCCTAATATCATTTACTTTTTTAAACCAGTCTTCCCTTGAAGGGATCCTGGATTGTTTCCAGTAGATTGGGAGAAGGCGTCTAGCCGCATTTAAAAGGTGTGGTAGGGCACTTTTTTTGTATCTACTAATCGGTATCTGGGGGACATGCAAGAGGAAGTATGCCGGAGACAGAGGGATATCGAGATCTAAAATTTCTCTTATTAGAGATTTAATATCCGCCCAATATGGCTTGATCAAAGGGCACTACCACCAGATGTGGAGGAGTGTACCTTTGTGGCCACATTCCCTCCAGCATTGATCCGACACCGAGGGATAGATATGAGCTAGGTCAGCCGGTACTCTGTACCAGCGTGACAAAATCTTGTAATTTGTTTCTTGGGTTTTGGATTCCATAGAGCTCGAGTGAGTGAGCTGGTAGAGGTGTGTCAGTTGGGTTGTGGAAAAGTCAAGCTCTAAGTCCCTCTCCCATGCCCATATGTACATTGGTCTAAGGTTGTCGGTGGCAGTGTTTAGTAGGCGATACATTTCTGAAATCATGTGTGGGACCGGATCTTCTTCTACGAAAAATTGTTCGAAGGGTGTAAGAGAAGTGATGTCTCTTATAGATTGCTCGTGGACTTCAAAAAAGTGATGGAGCTGCCTATACCTCCAGAAGTTCATTTTGGAGCCCCCATGTCTAGTCTGCAGGGATTCAAAGCTCATCAGTTTACCATTGTTCATTAGCTTTCCACAACTGGCGTTACCATCATCCACCCAAGGGCCCAAAAAAAGCCATTTGCTCACCTGGCGGAAACCAAAGGAACCCCCCTAACGGTGCCAGCGGGGACATGGGAAGAGATAAATTGAAAGCCGAATTTATCCTGTCCCACGTGGAAAAAGCGTGCGTCTTCAGTGGGGATGTAGCATCTGACAGCCCTCTATATTCCCGGGGCAGCCATGGTACATAGGCTAGTGCCCAGTTTGGACTCTATGTCATCACATCTTGCAATCCTGCCAGCCATTTTTCTAGAGAGACCCAAAGCTTGGACTGGGTGTGGAAACGCCAGTTGAGGATTCTCTGGAGAGCGATGGCCCTATGGTATTTCAAAATGTCAGGGATCCCTAGGCCTCCTGTCAGTTTTGGACCGAAATGTCAGTGGGGAGCGGAGCTTTTGTATGTAAGTCTGAGCATGCTTCTTGTGAAGGGCCCTTGCAAGCATACGACCGCACTTATTGCCATGCTCGTAATATTTGTGCGACAAGTGCCTGGCCTGTTTGCCTGTCTGCTGATCCAGCAAACGTAAAAACAAGTTTCTCAAGTCAGTCAACCTCTGCAGTGCCTCAGGGCCCCCAGTTTGTTTATGTTTAATTCTGCTTCCTGAAGAGCGGCCAGCACCCTGGCAAAATCTGTCTGAAGCATCTTTTTAAGTTTGGCACACAGGGATATTAACTCCCCTCTGACTACCGCCTTGTGGCCCTCCCACACCATGCCGTCTGTAACATTTTCTCTAAAATAATTGGGGATGACCTCTGACACTTTGGCAGCCGCCTCTGTATCGTCCAACAGGTTTTTATTCAGCCTCCATGTCCAGGCCCCGCGAGAGCTGGATGGGAGTATGAGGGTCACCCTTACTGGTGTACGATCAGATGTAAGATCAGTGTAATATTCCCAATGGACGCGGACTGCAGGAGCTCCAGTGTGGGACAGTCAACATATATGTGATCCATGCGGGTATAAACATCATGGACAGCTGATTAATAGCTGAAGTCTCTCTGGGTGGAGGACCCTCCAACTATCAAGCAGCAAGTGTGATTGAAGGGACTTTCGGAAATGCTTAAGAAAGGTGTAAGAGTATGAATGACTGGTGCTAGAGGTTATCTATTAAAGGGTCTGGGCTAACATTAAAGTCCCCCCCCCCCGAGGATAACAAATCCTTCCTTAAAATCTGCTAGCACTTCAAGGGTATGGTCTATGAAAGTGATTTGGTTAGAGTTAGGCGCATAAATCGAGGCGAATGTGTACCTTCGCCCCGCTATGATACTTTTCAGAAAAATGTAGCGGCCATGTGGGTCTATTTTGCTATCCAAAAGCTGGAAAGGGCATGTCTTGTGGATCGCAATCGTAGTGCCTTTAGACTTAGAGGTAGGGGAGGTTCTAAGGAACCATTGATTGAATAAATGGGTAAGTAATCTAGGCAGGGAGTAATGGGTAAAGTGGGTTTCCTGTAAGAAGACCACCTGGGCTTTTAACTTCTTAAGTTCCTACCAAAATGTATTTCTTTTCCCAGGGGAGCAGAGGCCTCGTATGTTATAAGATATTACCTTAGGTGTAGACATGAGGGGTCAGGTAGTAGGAAAGTTGTCGAATGATCCAACTCGCCCGGCGCAGGATCCAAAGCGATGAAGTGCTCCTGGGAAAGGAGGGGGGAGGAGGAGGGGTGTAGAAGAAAGAAGAGCAAGTGAAGAAAGAACACAGAGAGTTAACTGTTAGAGCCAACAAAACATAATAACATAACATTAACAGTGTTGGGAAGCAAAACATCTGTATGCTAGGTGTGAGGTCCTCCCCAATAGAGGGGGGGGGGGCCCTGACCTGAACCTAGTGTCCCAATTGGGGACTATACCCAATAAAGGGTGGCCTACGTGGGGCAACATGAGCCGACGCATGGGGTGAGACAGGATGCCCCGTCTCCGACCACCGCATCTTATAGGGTGTTGGGAGTTGGAAAGGGGGATATGATCTTTAGGGAAAAGCAAAAGTTCTATAACTCCTATTGAGGGCCAAAGTGAAAAGACTATGGAGATCTGTCCATGTCCCAGGCATGGCCTGCAAAGGTCAGCTGGTTGGGGACTGGAAGTAACAGTTAAGCTATCTCAGAGGGAACCGGGCTCGAACTAAAGCAGTCCCAAAGTTCAGGCCTGAGTGCCACTTCCCCCGGGTCAGGCTTAAGAAGAGGGGAGAGTGTCAAGATGTAGGGGCAGGATCTCCTCCTATCAGATATAGGGAGAGTCAATGGTCACCGTCTGAACACAGAAGGGCCACATCTTCAGTCCCGAGTAGTGGAAGGGCCCACTAGAGGGTCTCAATTCTGATGTTGTCTGTCCCTCTTGCGATTCTTGTGTGTTACCTTTGACCACTGAGGGGGGAGCTTAATCCCAGAAGCATCGGATAGACCCCTCCTATCCGGAAAGTCCAATGTGTCTAGATCAAGGGAGGAAAGAAAATGTGGGAGGTCATCTTTGTTGCGTAATGTGACTTGCCTTCCATCCTTAGTCACCTGCAGAAAAAAGGGAAAGCCCCAGCAGTATGGTAAACCAGCTTCCTGGATCGCCATCAGGAGGGGGCAGAGAGCTCTGTGCTGCATGAGGGTGCGCCTGGATATGTCCTGGTAAAAGAATAAGTGCGCACCATCAAAATCATAAAAGGGCTTGCCACGCATTTTTTGCATATTGAGGTCCTTGAGGGTGTATTTGTGGAGTTTACAGATTATGTCTCTGGGGTTATCCACGTCCTGAGATGGAGGTCTTAAAGCTCTATGCACCCGATCAATTTCTATGGGAGCGGAAGCTGATAGGCCCAATATATCTCGAAAGATGTCCGTCAGCGTGGGAATGATATCCCTTGAGGCTGTGGCTTCTGGCAGGCCCTGGATTCTAATATTAGCCCTCCTGCTGCGATTTTCAGCATCATCGAGTTGACATAGTAGAGTTTCAATCTGCTGGTCCTGCATTTGACATTTAGATTGCAGCAGAGCAATAGTGGGGAGAACCTCCTCCAGCTTTTCTTCTATGGATTCCACCCTGTTACCCAAATGTGAAGTGTCAGCCTTTAGTTGGGCGATATCCTCTGTAAAAGCTTTCTCCACCCTGCATGTAAAGCGCTCTACATCTTCTTTAGTGGGCAGGGACATAATATGGCGCCTGATGTCTTCATCACTGAGGTAGTCAGAAACCTCAGAGCGGCCATCCAGTGAAGCAGGGGAGGCACATGGGGCCGAATCACTCACCGACCCTGGGGATGGAACCGGAGATGATGGGGAAGCCGTCCCTTTCGGCGGCCGGACCATGGCTGCTGCTTGCTGGGATGATTTGGCCGCTTTCTGGGCCTTCCCGGTCAGCGCCATCTTGGAGGCCTCCCGGCCTTGTCCTCGGGTCCCAGGAAAGTAAGAATACAGCTGTCCCTGCCGCGATCTGTCGGTCCTTGCCAGTTGGGAGGACTGCCGCAGTCGTTGTGACCTGGGGGGATTCTGTAGATGTAAGTTTCCCACGTTTTTTGACTGATTTTGTGCGGCGGTGGAGCGGAGCTGAGGCAATGCATGTCCTCACTCCTCCATAGCCAGGACACGCCCCATTTTTAGCCTTTTAAACTTATCGCCCATGGAAATATATTTTGCAATGTGTTGTACATTTCTGTTCTGTGTTTAAGGACTATATTCCCTGCCAGTCTAAATCTTGGTGAGCAGCAGAGTGTTTTTATCTTTCCACATTCTTAAAGTAACCTTCAGCGTTTTTTTAGCTTAACACATTAGGAACAATAAAATAAACATTACCCAGTAGACCATTTGTTAAAATTCTTACTCCAGCACTTGCAGTTTCAACAGTTCAACATTCAATGCTGCTGTCTCCTGCTCTCACAGTGCTGCTTCTCTAAACTTTCAGTCTTCACGGGAAAGCTTTAGCAGTGGACAATGAAGTCTCCAGTCAGTCTGTAAGTTTGTAGCAGGGAGAGGAGAGGAGAGGAGGAGGGAAGAGCAAGAGAGTGCCTTGTAATCCTAAACTATGGGGCTGTGTGTTTTTATTGATGCACACATTGTAGGGAGAAAAAAAACTATAGTCCCTGCAACCAAGGGTGACTATTAACCACTTCCCGCCCGAGCCTATAGCAAAATGACGGCCGGGCGGTGGTTTCCCTTATCCTGACTGGACGTCATATGGCGTCTTCCAGCATAACAGCTGGCGCGAGCCCACGGAGGGCTCGCAGTGCGGCAATCGTTAGTGCGGCGTGTCAGTCTGACACGCCGTAACACCAATCTCAGTAAAGAGTTTCTGACAGAGACTCTTTACCATGTGATCAGCTGTGTCCAATCACAGTTGATCACGGTGTAAACAGGATGTACAGTATCGGTTTTTCCTTACTCGTGTCTGACAGGGGGGTCTGCGCTCATTGATTATCAGCGCAGCCTACCCAGCACCACCAGGGATGCCACCAGGACCACCAGGGAAGCCACCAGGACCACCAGGGAAGCCCACCACTGATGACCACCAGGTATGCCACCCATGACCACCAGGAATGCCAATCAGCGCCCATAAATGATGTCAATCAGCGCCCATATATGATGCCAATCAGTGCCGATCAGTAATGCCTGCCAGTGCCTCCTTATGAGTGATGCCTATCAGTGCCACCTATCAGTGTCCATCAGTGCCGTCCATCAGTGCCCATCAGTGCTGCCTATCATTGCCCATTAATGCCACCCATAAGTACCCATCAGTGCTACCTTTCAGTGCCCATCAGTGTCGCCTATCAGTGCCCATCATTGCCACCTATGAGTGGCCATTAGTGCCGCCTATCAATGCCATCAGTGCTGCATATCAGTGCCACTTATCAGTGCCCATCCATGCCGCCTATCAGTGACCATCAGTGCTGCATATTAGTGCCCATCATCAGTGCCCATTAATGCCAACTTATCATTGCCAACTCATTGGTGCCACCTCATCAGTGCTCATTAGTGCCACCTTATTAGTGCCCGTCAGTGCGGCCTCATCAGTGCCCATCAGTGAAGGAGAAAACTTACTTTTTTACAAAATTGTATAACAGAAACACTGTTATACAATTAAAGAAAAACTTTTTTTTTTTTAAATTTTCAATATTTTTTTATTTGTTTAGCAAAAAATAAAAACCGCAGAGGTGATCAAATACCACCAAAAGAAAGCTCTATTTGTGGGAACAAAATGATAAAAATGTGGTTTGGGTACAGTGTTGCATGACCATGCAATTGCCATTCAAAGTGCGACAGCGCTGAAAGCTGAAAATTGGCTTGGGCAGGAAGTGGGGAAAGTGCCCTGTATGGAAGTGGTTAAAAGGACCAGCCTCATTTTGAGATTTTGGTGTTTACATGTTTAAAACGAATTTTTTTACTAGAAAATTACTTAGAACCCCCAAACATTATAAACATTATTGTTTTTTTTTCTCTAACACCCTAGAGAATATAATGGCGATCATTGCAATACTTTTTTTCACACCGTATTTGCGCAGCGGTCTTACAAGCACACTTTTTTTGGAAAATATTCACTTTTTTGAATAAAAAAATAAGACAACATTAAAGTTAGCCCAATTTTTTTAATATTGTGAAAGATAATGTTACGCCGAGTAAATTGATACCCAACATGTCACGCTTCAAAATTGAGCCCGCTTGTGGAATGGTGTCAAACTTTTACCCTCAAAAATCTCCACAGGCGACGTTTAAAAAATTGTACAGGTTGCATGTTTTGAGTTACAGAGGAGGTCTAGGGCTAGAATTATTGCTCTCACTCTAACGATTGCGGCGATACCTCACATGTGTGATTTGACCACCGTTTTCATATGCGGGTGCTACTCACATATGCGTTCGCTTCTGCGCGCGAGCTTGTCGGGACTGGGCGTTTTAAAAAAAAAAAAATTTCTTATTTATTTTACTTGATTTATTTTATTTTTACGCTGTTTTTTTTGTTTTTTTTTTAAATTGGGTCACTTTTATTCCTATTAAAGGAATGTAAACATCCCTTGTAACAGAAAAAAGCATGACAGGTCCTCTTAAATATGAGAGAAATCTGGGGTCAAAAAGTCCTCAGATCTCATATTTGGACTTAAATGCAATAAAAAAAAAAAAATTGTCATTTGAAAAAATTACAACAGAAAAATGTACCTTTAAGACGTATCGGCGGAAGTGACGTTTTGACGTCGCTTCCGCCCTGCTATGGTATGGAGATGGGTGAGAGCCGTCTTCCCCTCACTCATCTCCATACCCAGCAAGGGGATAGACGCGATCGCCTCCACCGCTGCTGCCGACGGCTCCGGTAAGCGGCGGAGGGCACTGGATTGCGGCGGGAGGGGGGCCCCTCTGCCGCCACAACTAAAAGTGATCTTGCGGCAAATCTGCCACAGAGACCACTTTTATCTTGTAGCCAACCGCCGGCCGAACACAGTGATCCCAGGGTTATGGCAGCTAGCTGCTGCCAAAACAACGATATCTGTCTCCAAAGTAGGGACGTACATCAGCGTGCGGCGGTCGGCAAGTGGTTAAAGTCTTGCTTTTTCTTTTAAATAACAAACATGTTATACTTACCTGCTCTGTGCAGTGATTTTGCACAGAGCAACTCAGATCCTCCACTTCTCGGGTCGCACTGCAACGCTCCTGGCTCCTCCCTCCTGCAGCTTGCTCTGGGGCACACAAGCAGGCACACTCCTAACCCACAACTCTGTGTGTTCATTCACACACAGAGCCGCTGCTTGGCCCCGCCCCCTCATCTCCTGATTGGCTTACTATCTGTGATTGACAGCAACGGGAGCCAATAGCTCCTGCTGATGCCAAACGCCAACCAGGAGTGCAAGTCCACAGAGAGGCAAGGCTCTTATGGACTACATTGGATTGAGAGAAGGCTCAGGTAAGTATTGGGGGATTGGGGGTGCTGCCACACACAGAAGGCTTTTTACCTTCATGCATGAATTCAGCTGCTGAAAGTGCTTAAAAACTGAGGGTTTAATATCACTTTAAAAAAGCATGCTGACCTGAACCGAGGTCTTTACTGGATTATGAAAAGATAAGGTACATATTTTCTTGCATATTGCAGGGGGTGAATAGCCACCAGCTGCTTCTTACAGGTTGGATATATAAAATAATTGGCTTAAATAAGGCACTTTTATTAACCATTTGATATACTGCTGTCACATTCTGCTAAAACATTTCACATTCACAAGGCTTATAAAGGCTTATTTAAAGCAGGAAGCTGAATAATTAGGGCTCATTATGCTGGCCTTGTTCCAGATCTGCACTACAGGCTGCTTTCATATTTCTTTTGTGTGGCATCACATGCAAGCTAACAAGCATTATGTTATGCTTTAACAGGCATTTGTGTTGCTATGGCTATTTTAGTGGATTTTTAATAGCATAAATATATGGAATGATGCAATTTGGTTACCGTGTATTTTTTTAGAACCTAGGCTTCCCCTATTCATAAGCTAATGAACTAGTTTGACTGGTTCATGAAACAGAAACTGAAGTTAGCAGGAATTAGTGGAGGAAACAGGGACTTGGACTCAACCATGTGCTGAAGGAAAGAAGTTTTGGGGGACTCAGAGAAGCAAGGAGCAGTCTGGAAGAGATTCTGGATAAAAGAAAGAAGACTTCATAATAAAGAAAGACTGAAACATTACCTGGAGATGACACTAAATCTAAAACCCAAGTTAGGCAACGGTTTAGTGTATTACTATTGCATATATTGGCATGAACATACATATTGCATGTTCATGCCCATTTACTAGGAAGGATAGATAGCTTATGCATGTGTATATATTGAAATACTCTGTATATTGTGTGTTATTTCCTAGATTTGTAAGTAGTTTGCACAGCATTCTTTTTTACTAAAGCACATTAACCACTTCAGCCCTGGAAGGATTTACCCACTTCCTGACCAAGCCATTTTTTGCGATACGGCACTGCCAATATAACTTATAATTTAAATGACAATTGCACGGTCGTGCAACACTGTACCCAAACAAAATTGACGTCCTTTTTTCCCCACAAATAGAGCTTTCTTTTGGTGGTATTTGATCACCTCTGCGGGTTTTATTTTTTGCGCTATAAAAAAAAAGAGTGACAATTTTGAAAATGAATCCAATATTTTCTACTTTTTGCTATAATAAAGTTAAAAAAAAAAGGCCAATATGAATTCTTCTACATATTTTTGGTAAAAAAAAAATCGCAAAAAGCATATATTGATTGGTTTGCGCAAAAGTTATAGCGTCTACAATATAGGGGATATATTTATGGCATTTTTATTATTATTCTTTTTTTTTTTTTTCAGCGGACAGATCGGACACCTTTGACACTTTTTTGGGACCACTGACATTTATACAGCAATCAGAGCTAAAAATAGCTGCTGATTACTGTATAAATGTCACTGGCAGGGAAGGGGTTAACACTAGGGGGCGATCAAGGAGTTAACTGTGTCCTAGGGAGGTGTTTCTAACTGTGGGGGCAGCGTACTGACAGGGAGTACAGAGAGACGCTGTTCCTGATCACTAGGAACAGCAGATCTCTCTCTACTTTCCTGACAGAATGGGGATCTGTCTATTTACATTGACAGATCCCCGTTCTGTCTCTCTCTGGAGCGACCGCGGGTCACTGGCGGACATTGCGGCCACCGGCCATGCGCATCGGCTCCGGTGTCAAATCTGAAAAATGACACACAATTCCAGAAGAAATTCGAATTTGATTAGTTTTTTAATAGAATTCGAATTTCTAAAGAGAATAAAACAGAGAAAAAATAAAGGAATAGAATAGCAAATACTATGATAGAATAGAAAATAATTGAAAAATAGAATAGAACAGAACATAAAGGGATAGAATAGAAAATAAAAAAGAATATAAAATAAAAGACTAGAATAGATTAGAATAGAGAAGAATAGAGTAATACAGAACAAAATTTAATATAAAATAAAAAAACAAAACAAAATAGAATAGAAAATGAAGGAATAGATTAGAATAGAATAAAAAAAGAATAGAATAGAAAGAATATAACCATCTTATGAAACTCTAATTTGAAATAGAATAAATTTGAATAGATTAGAAAATAATAGAACAGAATAGAATAGAACAGAACAGAATAGAATAGAAAAAAACAATAGATTAGAATACAATAGAAAGAATATTACCTTCTTCCAAAATTTCAAATAGAATAAATTTGAATTTGAATAGATGAGAAAATAGTGGAATAGAATAAAAAATAATAGAATAGAAAAGAATAGCATAGAATAGAATATAGAATAGAATGAATAACCAGTTTCCAAAATTTTAATAGAATAGAAAAGAATAGATTAGAATAGAAAATAAAGGAATAGAATCAAATAGAAAGAATTTAACCATCTTCTGAAATTTGAATTTAGAATAAATTTGAATAGCATAGAATAGAAAATACAATAATAGATTAGAAAGGAAAAGAATAGAATAGAAAAAAAACAATAGAATAGAATAGTAAGAATATAGCAATATATCCATCTTCTGAAATTTGAATTTCTAATATAATAAATTCAAATTCAAATAGAATAGAAAAAAGTAGAATATAACAGAAAAGAAAAGAATAGAATATAAAAGAAGATAATAGAATAGAAAATAAAATAGATTGGAATAGAAAGAATATAACCATCATCAAAAATGTGAATCTCGAATAGAATAAATTTGATTTTGTTCTGAAAATTCGAATTGATTTGAATTTGAATAAAAAAAACAAATTCTGTAAACAAATTAAACAAATTTAACCAAACGAATTTATGTAAATAATGAAACAAAACAAATCAGAAGATGGTGTGCTTTTTAGAAGGACGGTGTGAGCATGGAACTTGGTTACTTATAAAATGAATGAAATTGGTGTACACAAAAATATCGATCCAAAATAGATATTACTGTGCAATGTAAAGAAGATGCATCGATATCCTAGACAAAATAATGGCCAGAGAAATAAAGGGAAACACGCAAAAAAAACCAAAAAAAACGCATTACTACCAATAAATATATTATGCTAATGTATTCGTCAATGCTCCCTTATTTTAAAAAGAAATCCACATTTCACCTGGATTTAAGTCTGGCAGGTGTTCTAGTCCCCAGGGAGAAGATCCACCATAATTTTTGCAATATTGCCCATCAGTGGATGGAGTCTGCAGTATACTGTATACGGTCTATGTTTTTAGTTTGTATTTTAGGCTATTTGCCAAAACCTATGCACAACATGACCTGGTATAGAACAGGGAAACGGTTACATTGGTAACGAATGGATTATACTAGAGTGTATCTAAAAAATATATTTATTAGTAAGGCAAGAATTGGCAAAATGTAAAGTTATCGGCCAAAGTAATAACACAGCTTCACAGTAACACAGGCTGTCACAGCAGTGCTCTGTGACACATGAAATAAACACCAATCAAATCATAAACATGAACATGACATACAACATAGAACATAAAAAAAAACGCCAAAACATTTTAGCATTTTACTTACTTCTGTGCAGGAAATAAAAAAAGTTTATATGGATGTTGAAGTTGCCGGACACATTTTTTTTGCTTTACTTGGAACCATTTATATCATGTTGGAGTTGCCAGACACATTTTTTTGCTTTACTTGGAACCATTTATATCGCCACAACTCATGTCACAGAGATTATAAAAAAGGTTCCTGCACTACTTTTTACCGATTTCATTGTGACTTGTTTTACACAGACTTCTGTTAAATAAAGTCGCAAGCCGCAATGAAATAGGCAGTGCAAATGGCACTGATATGTGGCTTTGAAATCACGCTGAGGTAGATTGTGTGTGAACCAGGGCTAAAAGGCAAAGCAAAACACATACAAGTAAGGTAACCCCTTTAACAAATCTTTTAATACAACTACCTGTGCCTCGTTTTTTTCCACCACACCAAAGCACACCTTTTTGCGTCGTAGTGTAGGTCCATGCCACTTTTTACCTCAACATGAGGATCAGGGGAGTTGAAATCAGTGTGCCTGTGTGCACTGCGCCAAAGAATGGCCATATTTTTAATTGTGGCTTGGGTGTTTTTGCTACAATTGTAAAAGACCTGCGGCGTGTTTGGGAACCCTAAAGTGTATGTTCACCCTTACAGAAAAATCTGTCAGGTGAATTTACACAGGACCTCCTAACCCCCCCCCCCCCACACCACCACCACCACCACCAGTCCCGCTGACCTGCATGGCGGCGATCACCGTTCTGAGGCCTGGTATAGCCGCCTCACGGCTCCGGCGCTTAGAAATACTCTCAGCTTTCTCTCTTCTTCTTTCCCGCTGAGAGGACGGACCAAGCAGGTTCTGAATTAGAATGCTCCTAAATGTCCCTCCTGACATGGTACGTTTAGGAGATTATACCGGGGCTCAGAATGGGTGATCGCCGCCATGCAGGTCAGTGGGACTGGGGGGGGGGGGGTGGTTTCTGTAAAGGTGAACTTACCCTTTAAGTGGAGTTTTAATGTGTCACGCGCCGCAGCAAACAGTGAGTGCAGCCAAATTGCGTTCACAGCGGGATGGGGTTAAAGGGGCATGGTTAACTGAAACAAAAGCCTTCTTGTACCCAGAAAATATGCTTACATTGCTGTGCCACAAGCAAGAGTCTAACAAACATGTATAAACCTCAGCACAATCATTAAAAAAAAAAAAAAAAAAACTTCTTCCATTACATATATGATTTTGCGTACACTGAAAATAGCCAGAGAGCTAACATTTTATCTGAGCCAACCTTACAGAAGAACTTCACTAATGGGGCGTACACACGGTTGGACTTTTCGACCGGACTGGTCTGACAGACGCCGACGGACCAAATCCGGCGGACAATCCGATCGTGTGTGGGCTTCACCGGACCTTCAGCGGACTTTTCAAATCTGACGGACTTTAGATTTGGAACAGGCTTCAAATCTTTACGTCGTAACTCCGCCGGACCCAGAAATCCGCTCGTCTGTATGCTAGTCCGACGGACAAAAACCGACGCTAGGGCAGCTATTGGCTACTGGCTATCAACTTCCTTATTTTAGTCAGGCGTACGTCATCACGTACGAATCCGTCGGACTTTGGTGTGATCGTGTGTAGGCAAGTCTGTTCGTTAGAAAGTCCGTCGGAAGTCCGTCAAAAGTCCGTTGAAAGTCCGCCCGTGTGTAAGCGGCATTAGAATAGTCAGAGACTGCTTAACTACCAGCAAATGTTAAGACCATGAACACTTTTGTGGCAAGTCTGTAATGTATAATATAGTGTATATGGTGCAGGAAGAGAATGTCTACACAGTTCCCCCCATCCTTAGGATTTACAGTCCCCCCATCCTCAGTCTGTACAGTCCTCCCCCCCTCATCAGGCTTCACATTCCTCCCCCATCCTCAGGCTTTACAGTCTTCCCCCATCTTCATGCTTCACAATACCCCCATTATCCGTCTGCATAGCTCCCCCATCCTCAGGCTTCGGTCCCCCTTCTTCAGTCTGCACAGTCTTCACAGTCACCCCCATCTTCAGTCTGCACAGTCCTCCCCCATCCTTAGTCTGCACAGTCTCCTGTCCCCCCATTCTCAGTCTGCACAGTCCCCCCATCCTCAGGTTTTTACAGTCTCCTCCCCATTCTCAGTCTGCACAGTCCCCTCCCCCATTCTCAGTTTGCACAGTCCCCCCATCCTCAGGTTTTACAGTCTCCTCCCCATCCTCAGTCTGCACAGTTCCCCCCATCATTCTCAGTCTGCACAGTCCCCCATTCTCAGGTTTTACAGTCTCCTCCCCATCCTCAGTCTGCACAGTCCCCCGCCCCCCCCTATTCTCAGTCTGCACAGCCCCCCCATCCTCAGGCTTTACAGCCTCCTCCCCATCCTCAGTCTGCACAGCCCCCCCCCATTCTCAGTCTGCACAGTCCCCCCATCCTCAGGTTTCACAGTGTCCTCCCCATCCTCAGTCTGCAAAGTCCCCCCCATTCTCAGTCTGCACAGTCCCCCCATCCTCAGGTTTTACAGTCTCCTCCCCATCCTCAGTCTGCACAGTCCCCCGCTCCCCCCATTCTCAGTCTGCACAGCCCCCCATCCTCAGGTTTTACAGCCTCCTCCCCATCCTCAGTCTGCAAAGTCCCCCCCATTCTCAGTCTGCACAGTCCCCCCATCCTCTGGTTTTACAGTCTCCTCCTCATCCTCAGTCTGCACAGTCCCCCTCCCCCCCATTCCCAGTCTGCACAGTCCCCCCATCCTCAGGTTTTACAGTCTCCTCCCCATCCTCGGTCTGAACAGTCCCCCATCCCCCCCATTCTCAGTCTGCACAGTCCCCCCATCCTCAGGTTTCACAGTCTCCTCCCCATTCTCAGTCTGCACAGTGCCCCCCCCCCCCCCCATTCTCAGTCTGCACAGTCCCCCCATCCTCAGGTCTTACAGTCTCCTCCCCATCCTCAGTCTGCACAGTCCCCCTCCCCCCATTCTCAGTTTGCACAGTCCCCCCATCCTCAGGTTTTACAGTCTCCTCCCCATCCTCAGTCTGCACAGTCCCCGTCCCCCCCCATTCTCAGTCTGCACAGTCCCCCAATCCTCAGGTTTTTACAGTCTCCTCCCCATTCTCAGTCTGCACAGTCCCCCCATTCTCAGTTTGCACAGTCCCCCCATCCTCAGGTTTTACAGTCTCCTCCCCATCCTCAGTCTGCACAGTCCCCCGTCCCCCCCATTCTCAGTCTGCACAGCCCCCCCATCCTCAGGTTTTACAGCCTCCTCCCCATCCTCAGTCTGCACAGTCCCCCGTTCCCCCCATTCTCAGTCTGCACAGTCCCTCCATCCTCAGGTTTTACAGTCTCCTCCCCATCCTCAGTCTGCACAATACCCCGCCCCCCCCATTCCCAGTCTGCACAGTCCTCCCCCCATCCTCAGTCTGCACAAAACCCCCCCCCCCCATTCCCAGTCTGCACAGTCCCCCCATCCTCAGTCTGCACAGTTCCCCCCACCCTCAGACTTCTGTCCCCCCATCTTCGGTCTGCACAGTCCTCCCCCATCCTCAGTCTGCACAGTTCCCCCCATCCTCAGACTTCAGTCCCCCCATCTTCAGTCCCCCCATCTTCAGTCTGCACAGTCCTCCCCCATCCTCAGACTTCAGTCCCCCCATCTTCAGTCTGCACAGTCCTCTCTCATCCTCAGTCTGCACAGTCCTCCCCCATCCTCAGACTTCAGTCCCCCATCTTCAGTCTGCACAGTCCTCCCCCATCCACAGACTTCAGTCCCCCCATCTTCAGTCTGTACAGTCCTCTCTCATCCTCAGTGTAACGAGCCCCTGCTCGCTCGGTTCCACTCTCCCGACACTCCTCTGCAGCTATAGAATCAGATTGCAGATCGCAACATCTGATGGTTGGGTCATTCGATGCTCCGGGGCTAGAACTACATATATGTGCCGTTCTAATCCAGTTGTGTAGCTCAGAACAAACACCAGGCAGGCTGTATGTAAGTTCAACCAGTAAGCGCCTTCATTGACAGGAATACAGTCTCTTTTATCCAGTAAAAGAGGAGGTGCAGACCTCCTGCTCATATTACTCTAACAATACAGCTGTAACCTAATTAACCTAATTAACATGAGCTAATTAACTAATCCCTTTAGACAGCCTAGATGACTCAGACAGGACCTTTAGGCCAGACTGGCCATCTGTAGCTCAGAAAACCCAATCAACATTATCACAATAGCAGAGTTAATTAACACAAACAACAATGGGGATCTAATGACTCTTAGATCCCATACTAGAGACTTATTTACAATACACATTCTAGCAGGCAACAGACAGACGAGTGTCTGGAATTGACATCAGCATCTCCTAACAGTATTTGTCCCAGCATTATGAATCAGCCACTATTTCTAATATGGCAAATCCAGGGTCCCCAGAGTCTGTGTGTCCTGGGGGACCAGGACCCGAATCCACAGTAATACCACCTCAAGGGTCCCCAGGCATACAGCTCACAAAGAGCACCGTTCCCCCAAATGCCAGGGCCCACGATCGATCGGCAAGAGGCTAGCATTCAGTCCCCTCCAAAAGTCTCTCTCCCGGCTAGGTCTGTCACACTCAGTCTGCACAGTTCCCCCCATCCTCAGACTTCAGTCCCCCCATCTTTAGTCTGCACAGTCCTCCTCCATCCTCAGTCTGTACAGCCCCCCCATCCTCAGGCTTCACAGTTCCCCAATCCTCGGTCCCCCCAATCCTACTAATCCTCCTGCATCTTTTCTGTGTGTTATAGAATGTGCACTCTGTCTTTTCTTGTAAATTGTCACTTAGTAAGTCTTTATGTGATTTTTAATTTTTTTAATAACCTCTTCTCGCCAAGCGCATGCAAATATGCGGCCTCTTGGCAGTCGGGCTTTGGCGCCGAGCGGCCGCATATTTGTGTGAAATAGCACCAATAGAGCTGTGCCGGCTAACTGAAAGCTCAGTTTCGCTGCTTGCGATCAGGAGCTTTCCGATCACAAGACCATAAGCCCTGCTATGCCTCCCGGCATTTTAAAGCCATTAAAGGGCTGGCAGGCATCAGATCTAAGGGGTTAAAGAAGAATAAGGGACGCTACTTAGTGTTATCGGGAAGTGTCCTTTGTGCTGGTGCCAGCTGTCTTAGTTGAAATCTGAAGTTCTCTGCCACGTTCTCATACCCCCCCCCCCAGGAAATAATTTTCTGGTGCTGCAGGGTTAGCCCTGATTCACACTGATGCGATTTCAGGTGCGATCTGGAACGCATGGAAGACAAATAAGGTAACATGATTTTCGATGGAGGCTGTTCATATATATACAGTGTGAATGCGATTTTAAAAAGCACCCTGTGCATCTTTAGAGAAGTGCGGTGCAATTTTGACCCCCATTTTGCATGCATTCTAATGCATTTTATGAAAGGCGGAAAGGGTGGGAAAACTCAGCACCTTTGACAAGTATCTGTGACGGGTCAAGCACTAATATTAGCCCCCTCAGCACTGGAAAATTACGGCTGCAAGGTTATGGGGGAGGCATAGGATTTCAGATAGTCAGCACCAGCACAAGTGCCACTTCACATTACAAGTGTGCTGTCCCTTGCGCTGATTTTGTTTTTATTAAAAATGTTCCTAAACGTAGGCTTTAACATATTTAGGGAACTGTGAGCTCTTAGTCCAAAAACAGTATTTTTTCGTATAACAATTTGATTTGCAGTAACACTTGTTGTGCACCTGGGCCAACCACTAATGGTTGATTTTTCTCAGGAAAAAATAAATAAAACACTGTAAATTCTTCTTTAAATACTTTCTTCATCATATTTATTTGCTTCAACCACTTTCGGACTGCTGCACGCCGATATACATCCTTTGAGGAGGAATATTGTTGTTATGGCAGCAGCTAGCTGCCATGACCCCGGTATCCCCGTGTTCAGCTGGCGGTCCGCTATAAGATAAAAGTGGCCTGCCCCCCCCTCCGGTACCCTCCGCCAACTACCGGAGCCGTCGGCAGCGGCAGAGGTGATCAGGTCCTCTCTCTGGCTGGATATGGAGACGAGTGAGGGGAAGATGGCCCCCACCCATCTTCATGACTTTGCAGGGCGGAAGCAACGTCAAAATGTCACTTCCGCCCATAGCTCTTAAAGGGCCATTTTTTTTTAATTCTTTTTTTAAAAGACAATTTTTTTTATTTTTATTTTTTATTGCATTTTAATGTAAATATGAAATCGGAGGTCTTTTTGACCCCAGATCTCATATTTAAGAGGTCCTGTCATGCTTTTTTTCTATTACAAGGGATGTTTACATTCCTTGTAATAGGAATAAAAGTGACACAATATAAAAAAATAAATAAATAAACAGTGTAAAAATAAAAAATAAAAGGTAAAATAAATAAGATTTTTTTTTTTTAAATCGCCCCGTCCCGTCGAGCTCGCGTCCAGAAGCGAACACATACGTGAGTAGCGTCTGCATATGAAAACGGTGTTCAAACCACACATGTGAGGGTCGGTAGAGTGGGAGCAATAATTCTAGGCCTAGACCTCCTCTGTAAGTCAAAACATGCAACCTGTAGAATTTTTAAACGCTGCCTATGGAGATTTTTAAGGGTAAAAGTTTGACGCCATTCCACGAACGGGCACAATTTTGAAGCGTGACATGTTGGGTATCAATTATGTAACATTATCTTTCACAATATAAACAAATAAATTGGGCTAACTTTACTGTTGTCTTATTTTTTAATTCAAAAAAGTGTATTTTTCAAAAAAAAGTGCACCTGTAAGACCGCTGCGCAAATACGGTGTGAGAGAAAGTATTGCAACGACCGCCATTTTATTCTCTAGGGTGTTAGGGAAAAAAAATGTATGATGTTTGGGGGTTCTAAGTAATTTTCTAGCAAAAAAAACTGTTTTTAACTTGTAAACAACACATCTTAAAAAAAGAGGCTCGGTACTTAAGTGGTTAATGAGTTTGTGTGTTTCAGAATTTTATCAAAGTGTGGACTCTGTTCAGATATCTGATTAAACATCAAGTGAAAACTGGTTCTATTTCACAACATATTTGATCATTTAGATAAACAACAAGGCCATTTGGAATATTTGGGTTTAATCCAAAAAGTTAAAGAAAGAAAGAACAGCAGAGCACAAAGTCACTTCAAGTGTCACTTTAAAGATTCTGACAAGTGTCTCACTGGCTTTGTGGGCTGGATCAGTGACAAGCAAGTATAAGACTTGCAGGGGGGCTGGGGGTGGGCTATGGTACATTAAAGGTGTGACTGCAAAATATAGTGCAATTATACAGGGCAGGGCTCCATTTCACATTGCAGGTAGAGATAGTGGAAAGAGAATACTATTACAATGTAATGACACCAAAAGTTATGTGAGGGCCCTTCTGGAAGCAGTCTAAACAGAATGGACTTCTAATAGGTTCTGCTTTTCTCATGTAGGCAGGTGCAATCCATTTTCTCCACTGTAGGAGGCACTCAACCACAGCATCATTGCAGTTTGAGGGGAAGTCAAGAGGAACATGGTTCCTCTATGGTTTCCTGTGTCCAGGGCTGGACTGAGACAAAAACTTGGCCCTGGACTTCCTCATGACTGGCCCACTTTAATTTTGAGTGTCCCCAACAGCGTCCCCCTTACATCAGAGTGTCCCCAACAGCACCCTCCTTACATCAGAGTGTCCCCAACAGTGTCCCCCTTACATCAGAGTGTCCCCAACAGCGCCCCCCTTACATCAGAGTGTCCTCAACAGCGCCCCCCTTACATCAGAGTGTCCCCAACAGCATCCCCCTTACATCAGAGTGTCCCCAACAGCGTCCCCCTTACATCAGAGTGTCCCCAACAGCGTCCCCCTTACATCAGAGTGTCCCCAACAGCGTCCCCCTTACATCAGAGTGTCCCCAACAGCGTCCCCCTTACATCAGAGTGTCCCCAACAGCGTCCCCCTTATATCAGAGTGTCCCCAACAGCGTCCCCCTTACATCAGAGTGTCCCCAACAGCGTCCCCCTTACATCAGAGTGTCCCCAACAGAGTCCCCCTTACATCAGAGTGTCCCCAACAGCTTCCCCCTTACATCAGAGTGTCCCAATCAGCAGCTCCCTTCACAGAGAGTCCCCACCAGCAGCCCACTTCACATCACAGTCCCCACCAGCAGCCCACTTCACATAGCAGTCACCACCAGCAGCTCCCTTCACATCAGAGTACCCACCAGCAGCTCCCTTCACATCAGAGTCCCCACCAGCAGCTCCCTTCCAATTAGAGTCCCGACCAGCAGCTCCCTTCACATCAGAGTCCCCACCAGCAGCCCACTTCACATAGCAGTCCCCACCAGCAGCTCCCTTCACATCAGAGTCCCCACCAGCAGCTCACTTCACATCAGAGTCCCCACCAGCAGCTCACTTCACATCAGAGTCCCCACCAGCAGCTCACTTCACATCAGAGTCCCCACCAGCAGCTCACTTCACATCAGAGTCCCCACCAGCAGCTCACTTTACATCACAGTCCCCACCAGCAGCCCACTTCACATCACAGTCCCCACCAGCAGCTCACTTCACATCACAGTCCCCACCAGCAGTTCACTTCACATCAAAGTCCCCACCAGCAGCTCACTTTACATCAGAGTCCCCACCAGCAGCCCACTTCACATCACAGTCCCCACCAGCAGCTCCCTTCACATCAGAGTCCCCACCAGCAGCCCACTTCACATCACAGTCCCCACCAGCAGCCCACTTCACATAGCAGTCACCACCAGCAGCTCCCTTCACATCAGAGTCCCCACCAGCAGCTCCCTTCACATCAGAGTCCCCATCAGCAGCTCCCTTCAGATCAGAGTCCCCACCAGCAGCTCCCTTCACATCAGAGTCCCCACCAGCAGCCTACTTCACATAGCAGTCCCCACCAGCAGCTCCCTTCACATCAGAGTCCCCACCAGCAGCTCACTTCACATCAGAGTCCCCACCAGCAGCTCACTTCACATCCGAGTCCCCACCAGCAGCTCACTTCACATCAGAGTCCCCACCAGCAGCTCACTTCACATCACAGTCCCCACCAGCAGCTCACTTCACATCACAGTCCCCACCAGCAGTTCACTTCACATCAGAGTCCCCACCAGCAGCTCACTTTACATCAGAGCCCCCACCAGCAGCTCCCTTCACATCAGAGTCCCCACCAGCAGCTCACTTCACATCAGAGTCCCCACCAGCAGCTCACTTTACATCAGAGTCCCCACCAGCAGCCCACTTCACATCAGAGTCCCCACCAGCAGCTCACTTCACATCAGAGTCCCCACCAGCAGCTCACTTTACATCAGAGTCCCCACAAGCAGCCCACTTTACATCAGAGTCCCCACCAGCAGCCCACTTCACATCAGAGTCCCCACCAGCAGCTCACTTCACATCAGAGTCCCCACCAGCGGCTCACTTCACATCAGAGTCCCCACCAGCAGCTCACTTTACATCAGAGTCCCCACCAGCAGCCCACTTCACATCAGAGTCCCCACCAGCAGCTCACTTCACATCAGAGTCCCCACCAGCAGCTCACTTTATATCAAAGTCCCCACCAGCAGCCCACTTTACATCAGAGTCCCCACCAGCAGCCCACTTCACATCAGAGTCCCCACCAGCAGCTCACTTCACATCAGAGTCCCCACCAGCGGCTCACTTCACATCAGAGTCCCCACCAGCAGCCCACTTCACATCAGAGTCCCCACCAGCAGCCCACTTCACATCAGAGTCCCCACCAGCAGCTCACTTCACATCAGAGTCCCCACCAGCAGCTCCCTTCACATCAGAGTCCCCACCAGAGAGCCCCATCAGCAGCCCTTCACATCAGTGTCCTCCCTCTCCTCCCCCTCCCACATATACTCACCGTTTTGAAGGCAGCTTCTGGTTCCTCTCTCCAGTCATGTGATAACAAGTGATAGGGGAGAGAGGAAGTAAAGTCTGCCGTTGGTCTATCTCCCCCTGCAGGCTGGAGGGAGCATAACGCCTACTGGAAGGAAGCTTCTCCTCCTGACAGGAGTGAAATTGCGATCACTCACTGTCAGAGAGGAGCGGCTCCAGGACTGCATCTGACTGGCCCACTGAGCCATCAGCCCACCGGGAATCTCCCGGTAGTCCCTATGGCCAGTACAGGCCTGCTTGTGTCACTGAGGAAGCTATCTGGATGGATGCTGCCCCCTGTGTGACTCTGGCAATCATCTTGGGTCAGGCAGAGCCTATTTAACCACTTGCCTACCAGGCACTTACAGCGTTGTCGCACTTTGAATGACAATTGCGCAGTCGTGCTACACTGTACCCAAACAAATTTTCTAGCATTTCATTCACACAAATAGAGCTTTCTTATGGTGATATTTAATCACTGCTGTTTTTTTTTATTTTTTACAAGGCAGGTGCAATCCATTTTCTCCACTGTAGGAGGCACTCAACCACAGCATCATTGCAGTTTGAGGGGAAGTCAAGAGGAACATGGTTCCTCTATGGTTTCCTGTGTCCAGGGCTGGACTGAGACAAAAACTTGGCCCTGGACTTCCTCATGACTGGCCCACTTTAATTTTGAGTGTCCCCAACAGCGTCCCCCTTACATCAGAGTGTCCCCAACAGCACCCTCCTTACATCAGAGTGTCCCCAACAGTGTCCCCCTTACATCAGAGTGTCCCCAACAGCGCCCCCCTTACATCAGAGTGTCCTCAACAGCGCCCCCCTTACATCAGAGTGTCCCCAACAGCATCCCCCTTACATCAGAGTGTCCCCAACAGCGTCCCCCTTACATCAGAGTGTCCCCAACAGCGTCCCCCTTACATCAGAGTGTCCCCAACAGCGTCCCCCTTACATCAGAGTGTCCCCAACAGCGTCCCCCTTACATCAGAGTGTCCCCAACAGCGTCCCCCTTATATCAGAGTGTCCCCAACAGCGTCCCCCTTACATCAGAGTGTCCCCAACAGCGTCCCCCTTACATCAGAGTGTCCCCAACAGAGTCCCCCTTACATCAGAGTGTCCCCAACAGCTTCCCCCTTACATCAGAGTGTCCCAATCAGCAGCTCCCTTCACAGAGAGTCCCCACCAGCAGCCCACTTCACATCACAGTCCCCACCAGCAGCCCACTTCACATAGCAGTCACCACCAGCAGCTCCCTTCACATCAGAGTACCCACCAGCAGCTCCCTTCACATCAGAGTCCCCACCAGCAGCTCCCTTCCAATTAGAGTCCCGACCAGCAGCTCCCTTCACATCAGAGTCCCCACCAGCAGCCCACTTCACATAGCAGTCCCCACCAGCAGCTCCCTTCACATCAGAGTCCCCACCAGCAGCTCACTTCACATCAGAGTCCCCACCAGCAGCTCACTTCACATCAGAGTCCCCACCAGCAGCTCACTTCACATCAGAGTCCCCACCAGCAGCTCACTTCACATCAGAGTCCCCACCAGCAGCTCACTTTACATCACAGTCCCCACCAGCAGCCCACTTCACATCACAGTCCCCACCAGCAGCTCACTTCACATCACAGTCCCCACCAGCAGTTCACTTCACATCAAAGTCCCCACCAGCAGCTCACTTTACATCAGAGTCCCCACCAGCAGCCCACTTCACATCACAGTCCCCACCAGCAGCTCCCTTCACATCAGAGTCCCCACCAGCAGCCCACTTCACATCACAGTCCCCACCAGCAGCCCACTTCACATAGCAGTCACCACCAGCAGCTCCCTTCACATCAGAGTCCCCACCAGCAGCTCCCTTCACATCAGAGTCCCCATCAGCAGCTCCCTTCAGATCAGAGTCCCCACCAGCAGCTCCCTTCACATCAGAGTCCCCACCAGCAGCCTACTTCACATAGCAGTCCCCACCAGCAGCTCCCTTCACATCAGAGTCCCCACCAGCAGCTCACTTCACATCAGAGTCCCCACCAGCAGCTCACTTCACATCCGAGTCCCCACCAGCAGCTCACTTCACATCAGAGTCCCCACCAGCAGCTCACTTCACATCACAGTCCCCACCAGCAGCTCACTTCACATCACAGTCCCCACCAGCAGTTCACTTCACATCAGAGTCCCCACCAGCAGCTCACTTTACATCAGAGCCCCCACCAGCAGCTCCCTTCACATCAGAGTCCCCACCAGCAGCTCACTTCACATCAGAGTCCCCACCAGCAGCTCACTTTACATCAGAGTCCCCACCAGCAGCCCACTTCACATCAGAGTCCCCACCAGCAGCTCACTTCACATCAGAGTCCCCACCAGCAGCTCACTTTACATCAGAGTCCCCACAAGCAGCCCACTTTACATCAGAGTCCCCACCAGCAGCCCACTTCACATCAGAGTCCCCACCAGCAGCTCACTTCACATCAGAGTCCCCACCAGCGGCTCACTTCACATCAGAGTCCCCACCAGCAGCTCACTTTACATCAGAGTCCCCACCAGCAGCCCACTTCACATCAGAGTCCCCACCAGCAGCTCACTTCACATCAGAGTCCCCACCAGCAGCTCACTTTATATCAAAGTCCCCACCAGCAGCCCACTTTACATCAGAGTCCCCACCAGCAGCCCACTTCACATCAGAGTCCCCACCAGCAGCTCACTTCACATCAGAGTCCCCACCAGCGGCTCACTTCACATCAGAGTCCCCACCAGCAGCCCACTTCACATCAGAGTCCCCACCAGCAGCCCACTTCACATCAGAGTCCCCACCAGCAGCTCACTTCACATCAGAGTCCCCACCAGCAGCTCCCTTCACATCAGAGTCCCCACCAGAGAGCCCCATCAGCAGCCCTTCACATCAGTGTCCTCCCTCTCCTCCCCCTCCCACATATACTCACCGTTTTGAAGGCAGCTTCTGGTTCCTCTCTCCAGTCATGTGATAACAAGTGATAGGGGAGAGAGGAAGTAAAGTCTGCCGTTGGTCTATCTCCCCCTGCAGGCTGGAGGGAGCATAACGCCTACTGGAAGGAAGCTTCTCCTCCTGACAGGAGTGAAATTGCGATCACTCACTGTCAGAGAGGAGCGGCTCCAGGACTGCATCTGACTGGCCCACTGAGCCATCAGCCCACCGGGAATCTCCCGGTAGTCCCTATGGCCAGTACAGGCCTGCTTGTGTCACTGAGGAAGCTATCTGGATGGATGCTGCCCCCTGTGTGACTCTGGCAATCATCTTGGGTCAGGCAGAGCCTATTTAACCACTTGCCTACCAGGCACTTACAGCGTTGTCGCACTTTGAATGACAATTGCGCAGTCGTGCTACACTGTACCCAAACAAATTTTCTAGCATTTCATTCACACAAATAGAGCTTTCTTATGGTGATATTTAATCACTGCTGTTTTTTTTTATTTTTTACAAAAAAAAAAGACCAACATTTTTGAGAAAAAAATGTTTTTTACTTTTTTCTGTCAGTATATTTTGTAACTAAGTAATTTTTTGCCTTCACTGATAGGCTGAACTGGTGGGCATTGATGAGGTGGCACTTATGGGCACTGATGAGGCAGCACTTATGGGCACCGATATGTGGCACTGATATGTGGCACTAATGAGCACTGATAGGCTGCACTGATGGGCACTAATAGGCAGCACTGGTGGGCACTGATAGGCGGCACGGATATGCAGTACTGATGGGCATTGATGGGTGGCACTGATGGGCGACACTGATGGGCATTACTGATGGGCATTGATGGGCGGCACTGATTGCCAGATCTGACTGGCATCGCTAATGGGCACTGATTGGTGGCACTTGTGGGCAGTGGTGGGCACTGATTTTTGCCACTGGTGGGCACTGATAGCTGGCACTGGTGGACAATGGTGGGCACTGCTTTGTAACACTTTTTTGCACTATTGTAATTATGGCACTGATGATCAGTGCCCTGATTACATTCCTAGATGTCCCCCTGTGAGGAGATGCCGCTGATCAGCTCTCCTCACACTCGAGGCGAGGAGAGCCGATTACCGGCACATCCTTGTTTACATGTGACTGTCATATGACCGGCCATCATATGACCGGCCATCATATGACGTCATCCCAGAATGAGAGCTGCACTGCCCCGCCGTCATTTGATGGTGGACGAGCAGCAAGCAGTTAAAAGAGAAGCACAGCCAAAGCTTGTACCCCCTCCACAGCCCAGCATTCCAGTGAGCGCGGGGGGCAGAGCAGAGAGCTGCTGTCAGTCAGCAACTCTCTGCTCTGGGAGCTGTGAGAACCAAGCCATCGGCGGTGTTCAATGGTTCGGTTCTCAATGTAGAGGCACCAGGGGGCAGATGCAGCATCAGACCGATTCTGCATCCACCTAGGTAAGTATAAATCTGCAATAACCCTGATTCCCATACTTCTCTTTTAAGGCCTTGGCTCCCAGGTTTGGTGTGCATTTCGCGTGTGGATAGTGTAGGGACAGATCACCCATCTGACAGGGACAGTGATTAAAGGCAGGGAGAAGTTGCAGACCAGTAGGGAAAGGATAAGGACACACCATCCTTCCTGGAGACCTCCTCATTTGAGCACGGACCTGGCCAAACCACTTTCTCAACCTCAAGGCAGGTGCTGTCGGCACATCCGAGACTTGTTCTGCTACACATCGCTGTTGCATTCTGTGAGTGTTCCTGGTCGGATGCCTTCCTGCCGGGCTTGCTGTGAATTGCCGAACTTTAATACTGGACTCTGAGTGTTAACTGTTGCCGCACCACACTGCACCTCCCCACACGCAGCCCACATATTCATGTCACAGAGGAATTTTTAATACAATGAATTACGTTTGACTGAACTAACTTTTGGAATTTGTCAATGCAAGCAGTGGTAAACCCACCTGATTTTGGATATGTAATCAAGAAAACATCATCATCTCTTATTTTAAGATCCTGTATGGAGTCTATAAACTCTGGTGTCATAACTTCCTTTACGAAACAGAATCCTTTATACCAGTACAAATTTTTGTCACGTGGCACAGGATTAATTGCAGCCATTGTTGGTAATTCTACCTGTAATAAAAAGGAATAAATAAATGGAGTATGGGCAAGACTAGTTTAAAATACACATTGTTTTTCTTAGATACTGTAAAACATGTTTGACATTTTCTTGATAATTTAAAGGATAAGGGCTCTGTGAATGTGTCTTCCATGAAAGCCCTCCTTCAGACCTCAGTAAGAAAACCCTCCATGGACCCATTATCTTTTTGTTAATCGTTAGGTTTTGGGCCGTGAAGCCTATCTAAAGGTGCTGCACCTTATATTCCTGTTCAACTAAATTCAGAGCAGAGTGCCCCACCATACACTGAAGTAATAACAGAAAGCACTGTTAAGAATAGTACCAGTCCCCAATAGCACCTTAGTGTATTGACTGGTGGAACCCTAATATTCTCTATAGCAGATTCTGTATTTTGTAAGATGCATGTAATGAGAAAACGAATGCTTTTTGTCAATGTAATTTTCTTTTTGTAAGTTTTTTTGGTTTAAACTCTTTTATGAACTTTTTCTTAATACATAGTGTATGTAAACAAACAAAAAATATATATATATATATTTTTTTTTTTTTTACAAATAAACAATTAGCATTAGGTGCACTCATGACATATGGTGCCATGCATTCTCAGTGGCATGCCCACCCATGTCTCCACTGCACTGTATATCTCCGGTGGGCATGGGGGTGAAATCAGGCTTGGAGTGCCATTTTTATATTTGAGGGCAAGGTTTTAATGGCCTGTATTGTTGTCTGCAGCATGGAACGCTATGCTGACCACTGATGGGCTCAAGGTGAATATCATGGTGGGATTTTATTTTATTTTATGTGGATGATGTACTTTGTGGCCCTTTTTGGGAACATGGATCTCGGTAGTTATATGTCAATATTCCATTATTATTTTTTCCTGTATTTTTTTTTAGTACCATTTTGGAGGACCATGACCTACCCATCTCGTTGCTTGATAGTATGCCCGTATACCAGATAAATAGGTATGTTTTAATCTGAAATATAGACATCCTATTTAGTTTCTATTCTTTATATGTCATCTGAGGATGTTCAGGATGCTCCAATTATTATTATTATTATTTTTGTATTATACAGGATTTATATAGTGCCAAGATTTTGTGCAGCACTTTACAATATGAGGGCAGACAGTACAGTTACAATACAATTCAATAAAGGAGGAATCAGAGGGCCCTGCTTATTAAAGGTTACAATCTAAGAAGGAGGGTCGAGTGCTACAAAAGGTAATAGCTGTGGGGAATGAGCTTATGAAGAACATAAAAGTACAATTGTTAGGTGGGGGCAGAATAGGCTTCTCTGAAGAGAAGGTTTTTCAGGGATTGTCTAAAACCACAGAGTAGGAGATTTGGACAGGGACTGGATGTGGGGACGAGTTCAGGATTACACCTTGGCATGTGGGGACAAGTTGTGAGAAGTCAGGGGAAGAGGCACATGGGGGAGGAAATATTATGAGCTCAGTTTTGGATAGATGTTTGAGGAAGTGGTGTGACATTGAGACTGTTATGTCTGTTAGTAAATTAGTGATGCATGAAGAGACTGATGGAGTGAGATAAGGGGTATAGAGAGATAGGTAGTGATCAGAGAGAGAAAAAGGATTATTGGAGAAGTTGCACGGAGTGCAAAAGATGGAAGAAAGGGGTCAAGGGTGTTGCTGTCAGAGTGAGTAGAAGCATGTATCCATTGCTTCAGGTCAAAAGAGGAGGTTAGACTGAGTAGTTTAGAAGCAGCAGGAGTGTTAGTATTAACAGGGATGTTGAAGTCACCGAGAATGATTGTGGGGATTTTAGAAGAGAGAAAGTAAGTTAGCCATGAAGAGAAGTCATCAAGAAAGGGTAATACCGGTCCAGGGGACCAGTAGATCACAGCTATCCTTAGAGAAACTGGATAGAAAAGACGAATGCAGTGTGCCTCAAATGAGGAGAGTGACAGAGAGGGAAGTGGGTGAAGTACCTGAAAGGTGGGATAATCCCCCTCCCGTGCACCCACTGGGTCTGGGGAAGTGAGTCCAGAGAAGGTCACCTCGGAAGGGGGCAGCAGGAGAAGAAGTGTCAGATTTACAAAGCCAGGTTTCAGTAATGGCGAGTAGATTAAATGAGTTAGTGATAAAGAGGTCGTGGAGAAAGGTAAGTTTGTTACAGGCAGTGCAGGTATTCCAAAGGGCGCACGAGAAGGGGAGTTTGGTCTTGGGAAGAAGAGGAATGGAAACTAAATTGTTTGGATTGCAGCTGCTGTCAGAGAGTGCAGAGTGATGGGAGCAATGGGCACAGTTAAATGATGGAGGCCCAGGGTTTGGGGATATATCTCCAGAGGTTAGGAGAAGCAAAAGGGTGAGGGAGGTAATATGGGAGTGAGATTTATAAGAAGGATCATGCCCCAGTGTCCTGGAGATTATATTAGCGTGTGGATTTAGAATTAGCAGGAGTTGGTGAGTGCAGTAATAAGGAGAGGACAGAAGTGAGGGAGTTACTGAATATATAATCTGTGGGGTGGAGAAGAGAAGAGGGGTGAAGGAAAGACATTTAAGGAGAGAGGAAATATCTGTCAGAAGGAGTGGGAGAGAGTGCATGTTACAGAGTAGAAGGAGAGCTGAAGGGGTAAACAAGGTCACCTGTGGTCTGTTTGGTGTTTTTCAAAGTAGTTTTCTGTGGATTTTCGCTTTATGCATTTGCCAAAGTGCAGAGCCTGAAGTGCTCCCACCTAAATAAATGACCCCTACTTATTGAAAGAACCCCAGCAAATGTGCCCCCTAGCACTTGAGTCCGTAATTGCCTGCCTCACTCTTCTTATTCTGGGCTGCATTATCTAAGGTTCTCCCCTTTCATCTCTGGACAATACACAATATCACTTTTGATTATGTATTTTTTGTGATCTGCACATACATAAAAACAATACCATACATCAAATTGTAAGTTATTTTCTTCTAATTTGTATATATCCTCTAGCACCCTAAGGTGTCCTGAGGAAGTGATTCATCACAAAATGTGCTGGGACTTTCTTTACATCCTACAGGCATAAAATGTTGGAGATTTGTATATCTTCATGTCTCTTTGAGTTGAACAACTATGATATTTAAATATATAGGTCTGGTAGGGTGGGATTCATACTTTGTTCAGGGTGATATAAAGTACACCTTATATTGGAGGATTTTTAAAGGTTAAGCTCACCTTTTGAAAAAAAAGTACACATAATTTTGCTGGCAAGAAATGTGCATTTATTATATTTTTACACTGCAGCTTTAAAGCATTACATTTGCTATCAGTGGATCGTGGGCGCAATGTTAGGCTCCTGCAGACACGCAGTACAGTTGTCTGCCCGTACTGGCTGACAGTTACTGCAGTACAGGAAGAGCCAATGAACTATGAGGGTGCTCATGCGTGCTCCCCTAGTTCATTGAGAACTATAAGCTGTGGGCTGCGGTGGCAGATAGGACTTTCTTTCATATGTCTCTGTGAATGAATGAAGCAGCTGTGTGGAACGGAGCCCCACACAGCCGCACTGTTTTTATAATGTGACAGCGGGTGCTGGGAGAAGATCTCCTGTCTGCCCTCACAGGGGGGTGGGTAGTCTCAAGGGGAGAGGTTGGCTGCTGAGCAGTAGCATGTTACATGTTACACCTAAATATGGATGAAACATGTTACAAAAGATGAACTTATCCTTTAACCACTTGCCAACCAGCCGCAGTCATTATACTGCGGCAGGTTGGCACGATTCCGCAAACCGTCGTAGCTATACGTTGGCTTGCAGGACCGGGATAGCAACGCGCGCGCTGCACAGCGGGGGTGCCAATGCTCGTGGCCAATGGTCACAATGACCGCTGACCACGAGCGATCGCGAGCACGAGAGACAGAACACGGAAGTGTGTGTGTAAACACACAAATCCATGTACTGTTCTGAGAGGAGTGACAGATCATGTGTTCCTATTAGCTAGGAACCATGATCTGTCACCACCTCTAGTCAGTCTCGTCCCCCTTCAGTTAGAATCACCTCCCAGGGAACACATTTAACCCCTTGATCGCCCCCTAGTGTTAACCCCTTCCCTGCCAGTGATATTTTTACAGTAATCAATGCATTTTTATAGCACTGATCGCTGTATAAATGCCAATTGTCCCAAAAATGTGTCAAAATTGTCCGATGCGTCCGCCAAAATGTCGCAGTCATGATAAAAATCGCAGATCGCTGCCATTACTAGTAGAAAAAAATAAAATAAAAATGCTATAAATCTATCCCCTATTTTGTAGACGCTATAACTTTTGCACAAACCAATCAATATACGCTTATTGCGATTTTTTTTACCAAAAATATGTAGAAGAATACATATCGGCCTAAACTGAGAAAAAATTTTCTTTCTTTTTTAAAAAAAAATGGGGATATTTATTATAGCAAAAAGTACAAAATATTGTGTTGGGTTTTTTTTCAAAATTGACGCTCTTTTTTTTTTTATAACGCAAAAAATAAAAACCGTAGTAGTAATCAAATACTACCAAAAGAAAGCTCTATTTGTGGGAAAAAAGGACATCAATTTTGTTTGGGTGCAGCGTTGCAGGACCGCGCAATGGTCAGTTAAAGCGACGCAGTGCCGAATCGCAAAAAATGGCCCGGTCATTCAGCAGCCAAATCTTCCGGGGCTGGAGTGGTTAAAGCTGTTTTTAACATTTGTATAGTAAAATATGCATTTTTTACATTTATTATTGAGAATATTGTAGTTGTGGTTTTATTCCTGAGAAGTTAGCACCAATAACGTCCCACTGCCTTTTTCTTTGTTAATAATTGTGGTCTAATTTGTGGATGTGGTGCAGTTCATTCCTATTTACACCTCTTGATTTTAGAGAATGACTACACCTAATTGATTTACGTCTAGTTCCTTATCCTTATTGTTAACCCTCGTGTGCAAAAGACTGAATGACCAAACACTTTGGATCTCTTTTCTCTAGGCAGAACCATGTTTTATCAAACACTGTTCCATCCAGAATAGTACTTTTTTCAGAATGTGTTTCTTATTTGGACAAACATTGCTATTGTTAATCTATTCCACAATCTTTTTCCAACGAAATACTTGGCAAAAATATTATAATATAATTAATCAAGCATGCACCACATCTTATAATAAATAAAGATAAAAACGCAACAGTGTTAATAAGACTGACCTATTCAAACTTGTTTGTTCACTCCCTGATTCGTAGCTTGTACCAAACTCACAACATTCCACGGAAGGGATTTTTATTCCTCTATCCGGGTGAATTATACTAGGATGTTAACCAATCAGTTATGACATTATAAAGTCCACCCCCTTCACTACAGTTACAGTCCCTGGGCTTTAACTAATGAGCTCCCAACACATTCAGTAGGAGGTAGTATGTGTACAATTTACTGCAGTTTTTAGAGTTTAATGCTTGTATGTTTATAATACAGTTAAACTTCTGGCAGCTATGTTGTATAAAGCACCATCACTGGCTTCTGTTGAAGGGACATCTGCCCCTATGAGGCGAAGCCGCCTCATATGTGCCTGCCAGTGCCCACGAATCAGTGCCCACAGTGCCCACCCATCAGTGCCCGCAGTGCCCACCAATCAGTGCCCATCAATCAGTGCCCACCAGTACATCAGTGCCACCTATCAATGCCCACGAGTGCCACCTATCAATGCCCACCAGTGGTGCCAATCAGTGCCTCATCAGTGCCACCTAGCAGTGCTGTCTATCAGTGTAACCTACCAGTGCCGATCAGTGCCCATCACTGCCACCCATCAGTGCCCATCACTGCCACCCATCAGTGTTCATCAGTGCCAGCTATCAGTGCCACCTATTAGTGCCCTTCGGTGCCTCCTATCAATACCCATCAGTGTCGCCCATCAGTGCCACCCATCAGTGCCACCCATCAGTGCCCACCAGTGCCACCTCATCAATGCCCACCAGTGCCACCTATTAGTGCCCATCAGTGCCGCCTTATCAGTGCACATCACTGTTGCCCTATCAGTGCCCATCAATGCAGCCTATCAGTGCCCATTAGTGTTCCCTTATCAGTGCCCATCAGTGCAGCCTATCAGTGCCCATCAGTGTAGCCTCATCAGAGTACATCAATGAAGGAGAAAAATTACCTGTTTGCAAAATGTATTAACAAAATATAAAACAGTTTTGTATTTGTTTTTAAAAAATTCTGTCTATTTTAATTTTTTTAACAAAAAATAAAAAACCCATAGGTGATCAAATACAGTACCACCAAAAGAAAGCTCTATTTGTGGTTGAAAAAATGATAAAAATTTGGGTACAGTGTTGTATGACTGCGCAATTATCATTCAAATAGTGACAGCGCTAAAAGCTGAAAATTGGTCTGGGCAGGATGGGGGTTTAGGTGCCCAGTAAGCAAGTGGTTAAAGTGCATGTTCACAAATAACAAACCTAAAGTGTTCTGATCTCTGTGGAACTACAAGTCTCAGGATGTCCTGTCCATGCCTATGACAATGGTTCCTCAGTCCCTCAGCAGCACAAACAGCTCAATGCTTGAATATCATCAGACATGTTGCATATAATATTATATATAATATATATATATATATATATATATATATATATATAATATAATAATATATAATATATAATATAATTATATATATATATATATATATATATATATATATATATATATATATATATATATATATATATATATATACACATACACACACACACACAATGGGGACAGAAAGTATTCAGACCCCCTTAAATTTTTCACTCATTGTTATATTGCAGCCATTTGCTAAAATCATTTAAGTTCATTTTTTTTCCTCATTAATGTACACACAGCACCCCATATTGACAGAAAAACACAGAATTGTAGACATTTTTGCAGATTTATTAAGAAAGAAAACCTGAAATATCACATGGTCCTAAGTATTCAGACCCTTTGCTGTGACACTCATATATTTAACTCAGGTGCTGTCCATTTCTTCTGATCATCCTTGAGATGGTTCTACACCTTCATTTGAGTCCAGCTGTGTTTGATTATACTGATTGGACTTGATTAGGAAAGCCACACACCTGTCTATATAAGACCTTACAGCTTACAGTGCATGTCAGAGCAAATGAGAATCATTAGGTCAAATGAACTGCCTGAAGAGCTCAGAGACAGAATTGTGGCAAGGCACAGATCTGGCCAAGGTTACAAAAAATTTCTGCTGCACTTAAGGTTCTTAAGAGCACAGTGGCCTCCATAATCCTTAAATGGAAGACGTTCGGGATGACCAGAACCCTTCCTAGAGCTGGCCGTCCGGCCAAACTGAGCTATCGGGGGAGAAGAGCCTTGGTGAGGGGTAAAGAAGAACCCAAAGATCACTGTGGCTGAGCTCCAGAGATGCAGTCGGGAGATGGGAGAAAGTTGTAGAAAGTCAACCATCACTGCAGTCCTCCACCAGTTGGGGCTTTATGGCAGAGTGGCCCGACAGAAGCCTCTCCTCAGTGCAAGACACACAAAAGCCCGCATGGAGTTTGCTAAAAAACACCTGAAGGACTCCAAGATGGTAAAAAATAAAATTCTCTGGTCTGATGAGACCAAGATAGAACTTTTTGGCCTTAATTCTAAGCGGTATGTGTGGAGAAAACCAGGCACTGCTCATTACCTGTCCAAAACAGTCCCAACAGTGAAGCATGGTGGTGGCAGCATCATGCTGTGGGGGTGTTTTTCAGCTGCAGGGCCAGGACCACTGGTTGCAATTGAGGGAAAGATGAATGCGGCCAAGTACAGGGATATGCTGGACGAAAACCTTCTCCAGAGTGCTCAGGACCTCAGACTGGGCCGAAGGTTTACCTTCCAACAAGACAATGACCCTAAGCACACAGCTAAAATAACGAAGGAGTGGCTTCACAACAACTCCATGACTGTTCTTGAATGGCCCAGCCAGAGCCCTGACTTAAACCCAATTGAGCATCTCTGGAGAGACCTAAAAATGGCATGTCCACCAACATCTACCATCCAACCTGACAGAACTGGAGAAGATCTGCAAGGAGGAATGGCAGAGGATCCCGAAATCCAGCTGTGAAAAACTTGTTGCATCTTTCCCAAAAAGACTCATGACTGTATTAGATCAAAAGGGTGCTTCTACTAAATACTGAGCAAAGGGTCTGAATACTAAGGACCATGTGATATTTCAGTTTTTCTTTTTTAATAAATCTGCAAAAATGTCAATAATTCTGTGTTTTTCTGTCAATATGGGGTGCTGTGGGTACATTATTAATGGAAAAAAAATTAACTTAAATGATTTTAGCAAATGGCTGCAATATAACAAAGAGTGAAAAATTTAAGGGGGTCTGAATACTTTCCATCCCCACTGTGTGTATATTATATATGTATATATATATATATATATATATATATATATATATATATATATATATATATATATATATATATATCCTATGACGGGAACATCCATGCTCTATCCATGTCCTACCTGTTCTGTACCTCTCCTCTCCAGAGACTCCATACTGCTAGAGTTTAGCTTTGTGTTGCCTGTTATAAACCAGATGTGACCAGTACTGTGTGACTGCAACAGAGTGAACCATACATAAACAGGTGAAAGTAAATAAGTTTATTAAAGTAAATGCATATAAATGTGAACACACCACCAATGCAAACAGAGTGAACAAACCGAACAACCAAACAGTGATAATAAACCAACTAAATATATATATAGCAAAAAGGTTGTACCCGAATCGTAGTCAAGCCAGGCCAGGGTCATAAACAGGAGATCAGCAGATGGGGGGCCAGGAGTAAACAGACAGGGAATAAGATGGAAGGAATCAGGCTGCAGGGCAAGGATCCAGGGATACAGGAACAGAAACAAACAGGTTCAGGGTTCAAGATACAGGAATCAGGGTTCAGGTTCAGGTCCAGGATCACAGATAAACAGGCTGCAGGTCAGGGCACAAGGACAAGGACAGGGCCAGGTGTGTGCACTTGCCGGGTTTTTATACTATAAAAAAGAAAGAAGGACGGCGCCCTCTAAGTGCAGCATGTATGTTAAAAATATTTATTACAATAGATAAAAACACTCACATTTGAGTTGCTAAAAACCAGCATGTAAAGTAGTTTCATCCGCGTGCTCTCGGGGGATGTGGGTGTCACGGGCCAGTGGAGGGGTTCCTGGGATGTGAGTCCTGTAACCTGGGTCCCGGTAGCTGTTCCGGTGGTGCCGAGGGTCCTCAGAGCCTCCGGGCAGCCAGGATATCGGTCATGGATCCTCCGTGGAGCGCCGTGCTGACCTGCGTCTTCACTTCCGGGAGCGGGGTGAGGCGGGCAGTGCTTCGCGTTCGGAGCATGCGTGCTCCTTCATCAGGCTATGCTGGTGGCCATATTCAGCGTGGGAATTTATACCATAGGCAATGGGAGGGGTGGGGAGGTAATTGAGAGGAGGGTGGGACTATGTATAATGATTGGGCACGTAGGTAACCATGGAGATGGGGTGTACACAATGTGGAAGGGGAGTGAAGGGAGACGGGGAGTGGGCGGGGCGGGGCGGGGAATGAGGAGGGGGGGGAAAAAGGGAGATATGCAAATGAGTGTGTTGTGGTAAGAACATATATGTGTGTATATGGAATGTGGGGTAAGGGGAAGGCGGTCTATTGGGTTTTTATACTATAGCTGCTATCAAAGTCAGGTGATGCCTAATTGCAGGAATTAATGCCTGCTTCACACTGCCAGGATCCTTCCGCTGGTGGACGCCAGTACTGCGGTCCAAAGATGACATAATACCAGCAGGAAAAAAGCTCTGACAGTTCCAAACTGCCAGGAGACACCTGCTGGTGGACCTCAGTACTGCACGCCAAATGATAGATATCACCAGCAGTGGAAACCTTTCCTGACAGTACCCCCCCTCGAAGGCGTGACCTCCAGACGCTCCAACTAGCCGTTGCTGGGGAAAGTCCATGGCGTCAAGCTGGGCAGCAGGCACATTGAGCTGGGCAGCAGGCACATCAAACTGGGCAACAGGCACAACAAACTGGGCAACAGGCACAATGAACTGGGCAACAGGCATGGGCACATCAAGCTGGGCCGCCGGCACGGGCACATCAAGCGGGGCAGCAGGCACATCAAGTGGGGCAGCAGGCACAGGCACATCCGGTGGGGCAGCAGGCACAGGCACATCAAGCGGGGCAGCAGGCATGGGCACATCAAGCGGGGCAGCAGGCACGGGCACATCAAGCGGGGCTGCAGGCATGGGCACATCAAGTGGGGCAGCAGGCACGGGCACATCAAGCTGGGCAGCAGGCACGGGCATATCAGGCTGGGCAGCAGGCACGGGCACTTCAAGCTGGGCAGCAGGCATGGGCACTTCAAGCTGGGCAGCAGGCATGGGCACGTCAAGCTGGGCAACAGGCACGGGCACTTCAAGCTGGGCAACAGGCACGGGCACTTCAAGCTGGGCAACAGGCACGGGCACTTCAAGCTGGGCAGCAGACACGGGTACATCAAGATGGGTAGCAGACAGTGGCACATCAGACTGGGCAGCAGACAGAGGCACATCAGACAGAGGCACATCAGGCTGGGCAGCAGATAGGGACACATCAGGCTGGGCAGCAGACAGAGGCTCATCAGGCTGGGCAGCAGACAGAGGCTCATCAGATTGGGCAGCAGTCAGAGGCTCATCAGACTGGGCAGCAGAGGCTCATCAGGCTGGGCAGCAGACAGGAACACATCAGGCTGGGCAGCAGACAGAGGCTCATCAGGCTGGGCAGCAGACAGAGGCACATCAGGCTGGGCAGCAGATAGCGATACATCAGGCTGGGCAGCAGACAGAGGCTCATCAGGCTGGGCAGCAGACAGAGGCTCATTAGACTGGGCAGCAGACAGGAACTCATCAGGCTGGGCAGCAGACAGAGGCTCATCAGGCTGGGCAGCAGACAGGAACACATCAGGCTGGGCAGCAGACAGAGGCTTGTCAGGCTGGGCAGCAGACAGAGGCTCATCAGGCTGGGCAGCAGACAGAGGCTCATCAGGCTGGGCAGCAGATAGGGACACATCAGTTTGGGCAGCAGACAGAGGCTCATCAGACTGGGCAGCAGACAGGAACACATCAGGCTGGGCAGCAGACAGTAACACATCAGGCTGGGCAGCAGACAGGAACATATCAGGCTGGGCAGCAGGCTCTGCATGCCGGGAAACGGGCAATGCACCCTCAGACCGGGAAACAGACACCGGGACTTCAGTCTGGAGCGCTGGCTCTGGTTCTTCGGACTGGAACGCTGGCTCTGGCTCTTCAGGCTGGAACGCTGGCTCTGGCTCTTCAGGCTGGAACGCTGGCTCTGGCTCTTCAGGCTGGAACGCTGGCTCTGGCTCTTCAGGCAGGAACGCTGGCTCTGGCTCTTCAGGCAGGAATGCTGGCTCTGGCTCTTCAGGCTGGAACACTGGCACCTCTGGCTGGAACACTGGCACCTCGGGCTGGAGTTCTGGCACTTTGGGCTGGAGCTCTGGCACTTCGGGCTGGAGCTCTGGCACTTCGGGCTGGGATACTGGCACCGGAACTTCAATCTGGGACAGATTGGTGGGTGTGGAGGCAGGTTGGGTTAATGGCAGGATCGCTTTGGTTGGGAAAAACTTTTGTTTTTTCTTTGGCTTAGCCACTGAAGCTCTATAGGTGACAGCAGGACTGTAGATAAGGTGTGCAGCAGACTGGAAAGAAGGATTGGGATATGGCAGAGAAGAGGTAACAGTAGCTGGGGGAATATCTTGTAGGTTTGTAGGCAGCGGGGAAGAGGCAGGTGGGTTGAATGCAGGATAGGTACAGGGAGCAGAGACCGGAAATGAGTATTTGGTTGGGAGCAGCGTATACTGGGCTGCAACTGAGGTTGACATGGCTGATGGGGAAACATACATTTGAGTAGGCTGGTGTCTGATGACAGAGGTGGTTTGTTTGGCTGGGGCTGATTGCACCATGTCAGACCATGCCGAAAGTATAAGTTGTACAAACTGTAGAGGCTGAGTAGTGCTCACAAAAATCGGCAGGATCATCTTCAAAAAGCCACACTAAGGCTACAACCTGATTCACATTAAAAGGAGGAGTGAAATCATCATGGCCCTCTGGAATGCAGGGCAAGGCCAGCTCAGTACAGATCTTGATCAAAGGCTGCACCTCCCCAAACAATATATAACCCTGATCGATCAAGGAGTGAGACAAACGGATAGCTGCAAAAAACTGGTCACTAGACCATCCTTTCAAAGCCTGGCGGCAATAATCACTACTTTCAGATGCCAGCAGAGAAAAATAAATAACCTCATCGGCATTCATGTTTGCAACCAAACTGAATCAAAATGGTTCCCAGAGTGAACCAGACAAACAGGTGAAAGTAAATAAGTTTATTAAAGTAAATGCATATAAATGTGAACACACCACCAATACAAACAGAGTGAACAAACTGAACAACCAAACAGTGATAATAAACCAACCAGTATATATATATATATATATATATATATATATATATATAGAGGCGGCTCTTTAATTAGGCAAATTAGGCGGTCGCCTAAGGCCTCACGCTCACAGGGGCCTCGCGGCCGCCTAATTTTCCTGACGGGGGAAGGGGAGAGCCCAGCATCGGGAAGAATAATGGCACTGCCTGCGGATGTGCGGGACAAATCTCCTCATGCCGGGACTCTGCACTAATATCAGCTGGACTGCCTCTCCCTCTCATCTTTATCCCAGGCTGCACGGAGGAAGAACCGGGTTAAGTCACTGCCCCTCGAGCCGCTGTAATTCCAGTAATAAGATCCACACCAGCGATGATGGGAGGAAACCATCTCATTGGTTGGTCCAATGAACTGCAGGATGCCGTGATGACTGGTAGATGAAGCCTGCCCTCACATGTGTTGTGATTTCACCAAGAGGCAATGCAAAGGCTGTCAGTAGTGAAGGCGATCTGATGAACATGGGGAACGGGGTGAGTCCAGTGACAGGAAGGATAAGTTTTATTGCACCCTGACACATGTCCGCTCTGTCCACCTCCCTGCCCTGTATGCAAACAACATGTGCCCAGACTGACTTCTGGAGCCTCACCGGACTTCTCCCCCCTCTCTCCTCTCCCCCTCTGCCCCTCTCTCTCTCTCCCCCCTCTCTCTCTCTCCCCCCCTCTCTCTCTTTCCTCCCCCTCTCTCCTCTCCCCTTCTCTCTCTCCTCTTCCCCCTCTCTCTCTCCTCTCCCCCCTCTCTCTCTCCTCTCCTCCCCCCTCTCTCTCCCCCCTCTCTCTCTCTCTCCTCCCCTTCTCTCCTCTCCCCTTCTCTCTCTCCTCTTCCCCCTCTCTCTCTCCTCTCCCCCTCTCTCTCCTCTCTCGCTCTCTCTCCTCTCTCTCTCTCTCCCACTCTCTCCTCTCTCTCTCCTCTCCCCCCTCTCTCTCTCCCCCTCTCTCCTCTCTCTCTCCCCCCTCTCTCCTCTCTCTCTCCCCCCTTTCTCCTCTCTCTCTCTCTCCTCTCCTCTCCTCTCTCTCTCTCCTCTCCTCTCCCCCTTCTCTCCTCTCTCTCCCCAGTCAGCCCCAGCACTGGGATCATAGGTTGTGTGTAGAGGCTACACATGGTAGATTATACCTAGTCGTGCATCCTCTGATATGTGTTCCTAAAACACATGATTAGCTCATGCTTAAATAAATCGTTTCTGTATTCAGGTTGACTGTCATTGTCATAGTCATTGACCATAGTCATAACCATTGGTTGTGTCCACAGCAGGCATGGGGCATAGGTTTAGGAAAATAGATGATGGATCTATGGCCAAGGAAAAGTGAAATGTAGGCATAACAGTGAGCTGTCTAGTAAGTGACGATCGCTATATGGAGGGAGCTTGTGTTGCAATGCATATCCTGGTGTCATATGATCATGGCATGCTGAACTGGACATGGGTGAATTGTCATCAGTTCATTGGACACTACAGTGCAATGAATTATTAATTTGTATCACTTTAATTCTTTTTCCCATTATGGGCGTGAGTGGGGCCTCATGTCTAAGTTTTGCCTAAGGCCTCACAAAGCCTAGAGCCGCCTCTGTATATATATATACAGTGCCTTGCGAAAGTATTCGGCCCCCTTGAACTTTTCAACCTTTTGCCACATTTCAGGCTTCAAACGTAAAGATATAAAATTTTTATTTTTTGTGAAGAATCACCAACAAGTGGGACACAATTGTGAAGTGGAACGAAATCTATTGGATTGTTGAAACTTTTTTAACTAATAAAAAAATGAAAAGTGGGGCGTGCAAAATTATTCGGCCCCCTTGCGTTAATACTTTGTAGAGCCACCTTTTGCTGCGATTACAGCTGCAAGTCGCTTGGGGTATGTCTCTATCAGTTTTGCACATCGAGAGACTGAAATTCTTGCCCATTCTTCCTTGCAAAACAGCTTGAGCTCAGTGAGGTTGGATGGAGAGCGTTTGTGAACAGCAGTTTTCAGCTCTTTCCACGGATTCTCGATTGGATTCAGGTCTGGACTTTGACTTGGCCATTCTAACACCTGGATACGTTTATTTGTGAACCATTCCTTTGTAGATTTTGCTGTATGTTTGGGATCATTGTCTTGTTGGAAGATAAATCTCCGTCCCAGTTTCAGGTCTTTTGCAGACTCCAACAGGTTTTCATCCAGAATGGTCCTGTATTTGGCTACATCCATCTTCCCCTCAATTTTAACCATCTTCCCTGTCCCTGCTGAAGAAAAGCAGGCCCAAACCATGATGCTGCCACCACCATGTTTCACGGTGGGGATGGTGTGTTGAGTGTGATGAGCTGTGTTGCTTTTACGCCAAACATATCGTTTTGCATTGTGGCCAAAAAGTTCGATTTTGGTTTCATCGGACCAGAGCACCTTCTTCCACATGTTTGGTGTGTCTCCCAGGTGGCTTGTGGCAAACTTTAGATGAGACTTTTTATGGATATCTTTGAGAAATGGCTTTCTTCTTGCCACTCTTCCATAAAGGCCAGATTTGTGCAGTGTACGACTGATTGTTGTCCTATGGACAGACTCTCCCACCTCAGCTGTAGTTCTCTGCAGTTCATCCAGAGTGATCATGGGCCTCTTGGCTGAAAGTTTAGAGGGACAGCCAGGTCTTGGTAGATTTGCAGTGGTCTGATACTCCTTCCATTTCAAAATGATCGCTTTCACAGTGCTCCTTGGGATGTTTAAAGCTTGGGAAATCTTTTTGTATCCAAATCAGGCTTTAAACTTCTCCACAACAGTATTACGGACCTGCCTGGTGTGTTCCTTGGTCTTCATGATGCTCTCTGCGCTTTCAACAGAACCCTGAGACTATCACAGAGCAGGTGCATTTATACAGAGACTTGATTACACACAGGTGGATTCTATTTATCACCATCAGTCATTTAGGACAACATTGGATCATTCAGAGATCCTCGCTGAACTTCTGGAGTGAGTTTTCTGCACTGAAATTAAAGGGGCCGAATAATTTTGCACGCACCACTTTTCAGTTTTTTATTTGCTAAAAAAGTTTAAAATATCCAATAGATTTCGTTCCACTTCACAATTGTGTCCCACTTGTTGGTGATTCTTCACAAAAAATTAAAATTTTATATCTTTATGTTTGAAGCCTAAAATGAGGCAAAAGGTTGAAAAGTTCAAGGGGTCCAAATACTTTTGCAAGGCACTGTAAATATATATAGCAAAAAGGGAGTACCAGAATTGTAGTCAAGCCAGGCCAGGGTCATAAACAGGAGATCAGCAGATGGGGGGCCAGGAGTAAACAGACAGGGAAACAAGATGGAAGGAATCAGGCTGCAGGGCAAGGATCCAGGGATACAGGAACAGAAACAAACAGGTTCAGGGTTCAGGATACAGGATACAGGAATCAGGGTTCAGGTTGCGGTTCAGGTCCAGGATCAGGATCACAGCTAAGCAAGCTGCAGGTCAAGGCACAAGGAAAATACCATGGCAAGGTGTGTGAGCACTTGCCGGGTATTTATACTATAGCTGCTATCAAGGTGATGCCTAATTGCAGAAGGTAATGCCTGCTCCACACTGCCAGGATCCATCCGCTGGTGGATACCAGTACTGCTGCCCAAAGATGACATAATACCAGCAGGAAAAAGCTCTGACAGTTCCAAACTGCCAGGAGACACCTGCTGGTGGACCTCTGTACTGCACGCCAAATGATAGATATTACCAGTGGAGGGAACCTTTTCTGACATTGCCAAAGTGACCAAGTAGCTCACTGCACATGCTCAGTGGGGCTCTGGCTGAGAGTTTGCAGCTAGCACAGTGAAGCTGATGGCAGATTAGCCTAGTGTCAGGTTTCCTGGAGAAACCCGCTGTGTCAGCTGCATGTTGGGTTCTGCAACTGAATGGCAGTGACAGGGCTGTGCTCAGTAGTATGATGCTGAGTATGCACAGATCTCCTGAACACTGCAAACTTTAGTGAACCAAATATCAGGGCTGCATGGCGCGCTCTCTCTTACCTTTCAGCTCTGCTCGGGCCATGCAAAGAACTGAGCTGCCGACATCACTTCTGGTTTTCGTCTATTCCACGAAACCCGGAAGCAACCTCTACATTTAAACAACAATGCTCCCGCCCGTAGTGATTCTACGGACGGAAGCTAATCAGCGCTTTGGATTGCGCCGCAAGGTGGGTTAAAAGCCCACAAATGAAGCGCCACATCTGCAATCTCGGGATTGACATCTCGCTTCCCATAGTGCACTGAGTCCAGCGCCTGAACACAGTGCACTTAGTTAAAGGACATTTTTTGGAATTTACATTTTTTGGAATTTGTATTTTCTTAAAGGGGCCTTTTTTTTCAATTAGATTTTTTGGTGACTACAGGAGAGGGGGCGGTGCCCGGGCACCCCCTATGGACAGGCCGCCACTGCTTAGAAATCCCCTCAGTATTCTCTCTACTTCTTCCCCGCTAAGAGGACAGGCTACTTAAGATCTGATTGGTCAGCGCTGCCCATGTGATGGCGCTGACCAATTAGAATGCTCCGAAACGTACCTATTTACAGGGGACGTTTTGGAGATTAAGCCGAGGGAATTTCTATGCATGGGCTCAGAACGGGAGATCGCAGGTCAGCGGGATGGTGGGGGGGGGGTTGAGGAGGTGGTCCTATGTAAGTTCACCTTACAGATTTTTCTGTAAGGTGAACCTTTAACCTCCTTCGTGGTTATTTCTAGAGATGGGCCGAACTCCCCATTTTTTCGGTTTGCAGTACTCCAGAGCATGGAGAAAGTTCTGACACCAACGGCGAACGAACCCCATGAAAGTCTATGTGACCTGAACTTGAAAAATCAAAAGTCCCCACTTTAAAGGCTTATATGCAAGCAATTGGCCATAAAAAGTGTATGGGTGTCTGGGTACGGCCCTGGGGGACATGTATCAATGCAATTATTTTTTTTTTTTTTTAAAGATTGTTTTTACAGGAGCATTGATTTTAATGATCCTTAAAGTGTCAAAATAAAAATGAAAAATTCCTTTAAATATAGTGTCTGGGGGGGTCCTCTTAGTCTGCCTGTAAAGTGGTGCATCTGTAGCATGTATATAATATGCTGCAGCAAAAATGACATTTCTAAAGAAAAAAATGCATGAAATGACATTCAAATTGCCGGCAATACAATACCATTAAAAACTGAGGATGACCAGGAAAAAAAATTGGTGCCCACACCTGTCCTTCCACCACTGCACCTAGAATAATCGAAACACCTGTGAGCTGCCACTTAAACCAAAAAAAAAGTTAAAACTGAAAAACACCCTGTGGATGACTAGTGGCGCTATATGCCTAATCGATAGGGTGAAATGACCAATCAATACACTCTTACTGAAGAGTAATCTAATCAAACTGGTCCAGTCCACCCATAAACATATAATAAACTCGTGTATGGAGTGATGAACCACAATACACTTCTCTAGTGTGGTGTAACCCCCACTTGGGAGACTGTAAGCCTAAAGTGCTAAAAATGTGTATACAACAAATTATCAAAAAATTATAAGAATAAAATTAACAAAACATTGAATAATACATTTCAAAAAATGACATTCATTAACATAGTGAACAAAATGATCTGCCTTAGTGACTAGGCTTCAGCATATTCTAAAAACGAAAAGCCAGATGAGAGCAAATAATAGTGATAAGTCCACAATATATGTGTATTCGTGCCAAAAACGAGATAAAGAAGATATTCCAAGAAGTGAGTGTCTCTATTTCATAATCCTGTGCCGTACTGTCCACCACACCTCAGTGACCTATGTCAGTCATTGGATGTGAGGCATCATTAACATTGGAGCTTAGAGGATTTATGGGTAATTAATTTTTCCATTAATTATTTTTTATTTACTTTTTAAATTTTTTAAATTAATTTTTCTATTTATTGGGTTCACATGGGGTATAAGGATTAGGATGGTCATTAAGTGGTGGTATTGAATATCACATTTTCTTGGGGCTTATTTTCATATAAGTACTATGAGATAACATGATTATAGGGTATATTTGATATAGTGTGATTGATGGTATGTCACGTAATATTTCATTTGAGAGGTTCTACTTAATGTTATGCTTTTTCTATGTTTTTTCTATTTCTATTTTAATTTTATTTTTTATTTTTTTTATTGTATTCTAACAATACAATACCATTGCAGGCAATAGAAAAATATTCAAAAAATGGCGAACCAGTCCACACCAGGATAGTATGGATTTTAAGGGAAACCCCATGCCAACATTTAAAGAAAAAACTGTGTGGGTCCCCCCCAAAATCCATACCAGACTCATATCCGAGCACGCAGACTGGGAGATCAGGAAATGGGAGGGACAAGCTAGCCCCCTCCTGAATTATACCAGGCCACATGCCCTCAACATGAGGGGGTTGGTGCTTTGGCTCTGCCCGCCGCCCAAAAGCAGCTTGTCCATGTTGATGGGGACAAGGGTCTCTTTCCCACAACCCTGGGCTGAGGTTGTAGGAGTCTGCGGGCAGAGGGCTTATCGGAATCTGGAATCCCCCCTTAAGGAGGGGCCCCCAGATCCTGCCCCCCCATGTGAATGAGTAGGAGGTACCCCTACCCATTCACAAAAAAAGTGTAAAAAAGTCATAAAAACACAGACAGTTTTTGACAATTCCTTGTCGGCGAGGTCACAAGGGGGCATAATAACTTTTAAACAGCAAGCCAGGCATTTGATGGTTTGCCTTATTTGACAGCGGAGCAATTTATTTTTACTTTTTTGGGTCTGGCGGTGGTAGCGGCGTTCTGATTGATGATGGATCTACATCACGGCAGCTGGTAAAGCTTTGCCCAATCAGGGCTTACAATGCACTGTGCCTCGCACAGTGCATTGCAGGGTGTTTGTGGGGCAAACACCCGCTGAACGCCCTGCAAATTCGGGTGTTCATTGAACGGGCGAACAGGCGATGTTCAGGTCAAACTTTTGCTTCACCCGAACTGTTTGCCCTACTCTAATTATTTTCTCTTTGAGTAACTACAAAAACAAATACAGAGGCAATTCTTATTTTCATATAAAGCAATAATCATCTCGCGCAAAAGTGCTCAAAAGAAATAAAAATTCAAAAATAAATAATAAGTGAATAAAATTTAGTCAATGAAAAATAATAATAATAAAATAATCTGAGACATCCAAAATGAAATAGAATGTAATAGTATAGAAGTCTATATAATAGTGTGTAACTGCTCTTCTATTCAGGCATCTTTCTCAATGGTAATAATCTCAAAATGATGTTTCTCATAGATAAACTAGGTTGCCCGCAAATCTTTGTGAATAAGAGAAAAGATATATACAATCCAAAAAGAAGCTCCCAGAACTCTCACCTCCAATCCTTAGACCGTCAGCATAAAACTTATTGGATGATTTTTCTCTCCTATTCCGATAACAGCCACCAGTGTATCCTCGGTCCCAATATAGGTAATACTTATATAGATGTTCTGTATCTGGGTCTATAAACCTCCGTGATGATAAACTCACAAACGGGGGGGGGGGAAGAAACCTCTGATAGTGTAGTATGTCAAAGTAATCAACTAATTTATTAAATAAATGTATTGGACTCTTACACAAATAATAAGATTTAAAAGCAACAGATGTAACAATGTGGCGCTATCTCGCCGTTCTCACGTCACTTCCGGTATTCGAATAACATCCACTTCCGGCCACTCCCTACGCGTTACATCATCCACGTGACTTCTGATGAAGTCACGTGGATGAAGTCACGTGACTTCAGATGAAGTCAATGAAAAAAAAAAAGGTAAACAACTGGATGAGATCATGCTGCCTGCCCTTAAAAGACTCACTCTTTCAATGTTTAAACATAACAACAGTAGAACAAGCCTAGCCAGCTATATTGTCTTAATTTCTCATTCCGTTGTTAATGTAATTTTTGTCTTAAAGTGATACTAAGCACACACTGGAGGTTATGTATGAAAGGCAAATCCACTTTGCACTTGAAAGTGCACTGAAAGTGCAGTTGGAAGTGCAGTTGCTCTAAATCTAAGGGGTAGATCTGAAATGAGTGAAAGCTCTGCTGATTTTATCATCCAATCGTGTGCAAGCTAAAATGCTGTTTTTTATCTTCCTTGCATGTCCCCCTCGGATCTACAACGACTTTACTTCCAAGTGAAAAGTGGATTTTCCTTTAGTAAATAACCCCCACTGTTTAATTTACATTGTCCCTTCTATGTCTGTATGTGGATGATGGCACTGTACCGTATTTTCCGGACTATAAGGCGCACCGGATTATAAGGCGCACTAGCAATGATCGGCTGTTAATGTGGATATTTCCATATATAAGGCGCACCGGACTATAAGGCGCATTTAATGAAACAAAACTCTGATGCGGTACCGTAAGTCAAATTTTATTCAACTCTTTAGCAATAACCATAAAATGGTCTATAACAATAACTCTTAACACTGTTCAGTTAAATACAAAACCAGACACTAACTTTTTCACTTTATTCTTCTCCCGCAAATCCATCAAATTCTTCATCTTCAGTGTCTGAGTTTAACAATTGGGCGATTTCGGCATCAAGCACGCCCGTATCCCTCTCATCATTCTCATCAGTATCCGAGTCAGGCTCGTTGCTGTCATCGGTACCGGTACTTAGCTGTTCAGTGATAATTCCGGACTTCTTGAAAGCTCGGATTACACTGGTGACTGATACCTTCGTCCAGGCATCCACGATCCACTGGCAGATAGTGGCGTAACTCGCCCGGCGTTGCCTCCCTGTGTTGGTGAATGTGTGTTCGCCTTCTGTCATCCAATGCTCCCACGCAGCTCGCAATTTAACTTTAAATGACCTGTTGACACCTATATCTAGTGGCTGCAGTTCTTTGGTTAATCCACCCGGAATGATGGCAAGCTCCGAATTAGTTTTCTTCACTTGGGCTTTGACAGTATCTGTCAGATGGGCGCGCATGGAGTCACAGACCAATAGGGATGGAGATTTGTGGAAAAAGCCACCCGGTCTCTTGACGTAAACCTCTCTCAGCCACTCACTCATCTTCTCCTCGTCCATCCAGCCCTTCGGGTTAGCCTTGATGATGATGCCAACCGGGAACCTTTCTTTTGGCAGAGTCTTCCTCTTGAAAATTACCATGGGTGGTAGTTTCTGGCCATTAGCCTGGCAACCGAGAACTACAGTGAAGGATGACTTCTCGTTTCCTGTAGTGCGTATAGATACCGTACTGGTCCCTGTTCTCTCGACAGTACGGTTTACAGGGATATCAAAGGTAAGGGGGACCTCGTCCATGTTGGTGATGTGCTCTGGCCGGATCTTCTGTTCATTGATCTTGTTCTTGCAGTAGGTACGAAAAATGGCCAGCTTTTCTTCGTAATCCTTTGGCAGTTGCTGTGACATAGTGGTTCTTGTGCGGATAGAGAGATTCCGCCTTTTCATGAAACGGAAGCACCAAGAGGGATCTCCTCGAAAGCCGTTGATCTCCATGTCGCGTGCGATCGCTGTTGCTTTGAGTCGAATAGAGACAGTAGAGACACTTCTACCTGCGGTTCTCTGTTCAATAACCCACTGTTCAATTTTGTCCTCCAACTGTGGCCATCTTGCTTTGTTTCATCGGAAACTCAGTTTGGTCTTCTTTACCTGGCGCAGGGCATCTTCTTGCTTCCTCCACTTCCGTACCATTGATTCATTAATGTTGAATTCTCTCGCAGCTGCTCTATTTCCATGCTCTACTGCATGACTGATAGCCTTCAGTTTGAAATCCGCATCATAAGCATGTCTCTTAACAGGAGCCATTTTTGGGGCAGCTAGTACAGTATAGAAAATGAACGAATATATGTGCACACCTCCTGACTACGATGGCCGTAGTGCCCAATCCAAGAAGTGCAGCTTCGTAGGATTACCAAAGCTAGGAAGCTGCACTGCTTGGATTGGGCATTACGGCCATCGTAGTCAGGAGGTGTGCACATATATTCGTTCATTTTCTATACTGTACTAGCTGCCCCAAAAATGGCTCCTGTTAAGAGACATGCTTATGATGCGGATTTCAAACTCGCTATCAGTCACGCAGTAGAACAACCTGAGAGAGGTTTACGGTACGTCGGTTTACGGTAAGAGACCGGGTGGCTTTTTCCACAAATCTCCATCCCTATTGATCTGTGACTCCATGCGCGCCCATCTGACAGATACTGTCAAAACCCAAGTGAAAAAAAACGAATACGGTGCTTGCCATCATTCCGGGTGCATTAACCAAAGAACTCCAGCGATGTCAACAGGTCATATATAAGGCGCACCGCATTATAAGGCGCACGGTCGATTTGTGAGAAAATTTAGGGCTTTTAAGTGCGCCTTATAGTCCGAAAAATTGATTTAAAAAAAGTACCTTTTTCCTAATTGATATAAAACTGTCACATGACTCAGGTCACATGACCCAGATCTTTCCCAGCGAAAAAAAACACCCTTTGGGATACAGAGTAAAAAAAAATGAATATCAATAAACAGTTTTAAATTGTCATAAAATATTTAGTTGAAATTAATTCTTTATTATTTTGTGGAAATAACATGATGCGGGTGGACTTCTGCCAGTCACAGGCTGTGTCACGCCCCTCCAGCCTGTGTCTTAGAATAGCAGGGAGGTGAAGCCACCATCAATCTACATGTAATATCCCACCCCACTATGTTTAGCTGGTTAGTGGGCATGGAGGAGGGAGGGAGTGGGCTATCATTTACCACTGTGTATACGCCCACATGTGTGACTCTATAGTCACATGGACTGCCCAGATGTGATAGGAAAGAATGCTCAGAATAAAAACTCACTAAAAACTCAGCATGTGCAAAGTCTCCACCACAGCTGCAAAATCCTCACCTACATTGGGGACATTAACAGAAGGTGGAGATAGAGAGCAGAAGGATCAACCAGGTTTTTTGCAGAATGCAGAAAACAAATCTCATAGTAATTGAGAAAGCATGAACAGCATGTAATACACAATGTATTGATAGTTTTTTATGATGTGGGTTTAGTGACACTTGAATGTCTGTTTTTTTAATGTGTTTTCTTTCTCTCATTCCATCAATTTATTTGGTCTCCATTTTTTTAAATTATTTTTTTCTTTGCTGTTTGAGCGAGACCTGGTAGGAAGTCCCATCCTTTAGTAACAATTGCTGGTAGGCAGAGACTTGCTAAAAAAAATTATAATAGTGCACCATCTTTTACTTTAAAATTAAACAAATATTCCCTAAATATAGTATCCTTTCTGGACCTAAACTGCTGGCTGATATTCTGCTGATTTTGTGAACTTTTTTAATGTACAATCTTTTAGTCAAGTCCCATCCAGGATGAATTTTAATTTTTTTTTTTGTCCGCCAGAGATGCTGGTTGCTAAACTGGGATACATTTTGAAATTTTCCATACTTCAGGTTATTATGCCTTGAGCAGTTTTCAAGGTAATTTCATTTAAAGTGGATCTTCACCCTCTAGTACCTGATTGCGCGGCTCTACCTCTCCTCTGATCCTCTACACGATTAGGGCTGTTTTATTTCTCTTCAATTACCTATGCAGCTATGCATAGGACTAAGCTACTACATCACATCTATTATACATTTTATTTCTTCTGGAAATTAAAAAATTTATCAAAAAAAAAAGCTGATGAGAGAGTGTTGATCAAGCAAAAGACATTCTAGAGTTTTCAGCTCAAAGTTTTAGTGTACAGAATTTGAATTGGCTTTTTAGCTTGGAAAAATGTTTTTGTTCCTGGATATGAAAAACAATTATTGGAGACCCTAAGACATTTCTTCCTTTTAGGAAGCTCAATAAATCTGCACAATTTGTCAATTCTTGTAAGTGTATTTTAGGGTTATATTAATGTCACTTAACTGATGTTCTTCTATTGCTTAAAGTATGGCTATAATAAAATCTGTCTCCTGATCATATTTGTATGTATGCTTGCATTTTTCTATACTACATGTGTGCCTTAAATTTTGCATAGTTGCCATTGTCCTGCCATTGAAGCATTCTCCCCCACTGACATCAATTTCTTCTTCTACTGTGGTGAATGATGGGACATAGTATTTCTCCCACAAACACCAACACCATAGTATTTTTAATCACACAGTCACTGCTGGGCATGCTGTATTCCATTGACACAGACTCTTGGACATTCTTTATCACACAAACCCAGATACTGAGGCATGTTAACTCCTATTGTCCACTAACCCATTCCTTCCTCCCACTGTAGCAGTGCAGAAGTGCAGCATATGGGTCTCTTTTAATGGTCACTTTTCATCTAAAGAATAGTTTAGGGAGAAATGCATGGAACTACAACTAGAAGCTGCAGAGCCATGCTCAACACCTCTGTCAAGCACAATGCTTCCAGCACCACATTTTTTAACAAACCCTTTCAAATGTCCTCCTCTTTATTTTGAAATATATGAAACTATGGTTTTAGTGACATGATTTATAGTCATACTAGTATCTTAATACATAAAGAGCAAAACATTTCCAGCCCAGACAACAAATTTGCTACAGAAAAAAAAGCAGAATTACTTTATATGTTTTAGGAACTGCCTGAACTGACCCTGGCCTGTTAAATGGCCATGCTTCTGTCTGTTGCCTGGACAGATACTTTGGCTGTTGCTGACCAGGTCTATGCCAAAAGCTTGGACAAATTCTTTGTCTGTTGCTGACCATGTGTCTGCCTGCTGTCTGGATCAATCCTTTGGCTGTTGCTGACCATGTCTCTGCCCGCTGCTTGTATTGACTCTGACCTGTTAATCAACCATGTTTCTGCCTGGACCAATCCTTTACCTGTTTGCGGACCACATTTTTGTCTGGCACCACTACTGGCCCATCTGTACCTCCCACTGCCTACATTTCTGTGAGACACCAGACCCACCCATCCTCTGCAGACAACAGCACTACTGTACCACACTTACTCTTTTGCTTACTCTTTGTTTGGCCTCCTGTACTACTTGGCCAGTGAACATAGAATTGTGCTATAGGGCAGCCATGTACCAGTAAGTTGGGCCTGCTTGTTTTCTAGGAAAAGGGACTGTTGTAGGTGAAGCTACACTATGCTATATTCACTCATACAGAGGTGCCCATTACAGTGCACTGTGTTATGCACAGCGTTGGTTGATTTTTGTGATACACAGGTTGCAATATCGGGTACATGATTAGTCCAAAATTCTAAAAGGTCTTACACATGTGGTATCTGCATACTCGGAAAGAGTCACAGAATGTATTTGGGCTGTAACTCTAATTATTCCCATGCTGTGTATTAGAAATTTATCATTAATTGACAACTTTGTGTTTAAAAAAAAAAAAAATACACTTTAATTTTCTTTTAACATTTTCCAAAAACTTGTGGCAAAAGATCACATTTTCAAAGGACTCATTATGCCTCTTAGAAAGAATTTTGGGTGTTAGCTTTCCAAAATGTGTTCATTTTGTGGATGTTTTCACCAAGGGGCTCCAAAATGTGATAGGTAATCAGGAAATTAGATGTGTAATTTATGCCCCTAGAATACCTAAAGGTGCTCCTTGGATTTTGGGCCGTTCTATGTGGCTAGGCTGTGAAAAAGTCTCACTACTCGCTCAGGTGGAGTAGCAGAATGTGTTTTGGGTAGCAATTGCAAATATGCCTATGCCTTGTGAGAAATAATGTGCTAACATGAAAATCCTGTGAAAAAAAAAAGATTTACTTTCACCATTTTCCAAAGAATTATGGGAAAAAATTACAATTTCAAAAAATTCACAATGGTTGTTACTGAAAACCTTGGACTGTCTACTTTTCAAAAAGCGGTCATTTTGGTGGTGTTTGAACTGTCCTGGCATTTTAGGGCCTCAAGAATAAGATAGGCAGTCAGTGCATCAGGGTTGATTAGTTTTCAAATGTATATGCCATGGTTTGTAGACTCTATAACTTCATCACACAGACTAAATAAATACACTGTTTTTTTTTGCCCACAAAAGAAAATGTAGCAGAATAATTTTTGGCCCAAGTTTACGAAGAAAGATTATTTGCAGTTTTATAACAGAAACTAAGAAAACCTTTTTTTTTTCTAAATGTTCCCTCTTTTTTCCTTCATATAGCAAACAATGAAAAACCTAGTGAGGATTAAATACCACCCAAAGAAAGCTCTGTCACACAAAAAATGTTCCATGACTGAGTAACTGTCATTCAAAGTATGACAGTGCTGGAATCTGAAAAATGGCCTAGCTAGAAAGGGAGGAAAAGTGTCCAAAGTACCAAAGTGAAGTGGTAAAAAACACACACACACACACAACAGGTAGCCCAGCATTTGTACAATTATAAAGTGCAGCTCAATGCACTGCAATAATCACCTCCTTTCTGGTCTGGTACCATGCAGACTCACCCACTCAGATCCAGTGCTTGTTCTCTTCTAGGTTAATGACACGCAATGGGCTGTTAAAGTGAAGTGGATAAGGTCATAGAAAAGAAAATGAGAACAAAACTGAAGTTTTGCCCACTGCAACTTTCACCTTTCATTTAATGGAAACAAAAAATAGTCTGTTTGGTTGCTAGGGACAACAATGCTATTTTGTTAAAATGGTCTTTTCTCCAGTTTTCATGAATCAGCCCTAAAGTGTGGTATGTTCCCTGAATACAAATGTACCTTGTCTTTACTTAAAAGAGAAATGTTCCTACTGCAGTATGATTATTCTGTTACTGTCAATACAGTCCCAAAGACCGTCTAACTTTACAAGTAAAAGCTACAGGCATTGACATCTAACTTCAATTTTATTTTCTTCTCTCATGGATTTTTGTAGAAACTGAATTATTGATTACGGGATACATTTTATGTAAAAATGTCAGATTCAGGACAAGTTCAGGAAACAAAGTCTGAGAAAGTCTGAGTTAGAATAATGATAGGCAGCTAAAGAAAGGAACATACTATATACTTTCTTCTGATGTTTTTAGCAGGGTTTAAAGGGGCACTTTAAATTACGCACAGAAAATACAAACAACCCATCAATGGCATATATAGAGCAGATACAATAGTTTATTTATTATAAAAGACTATAAAATAAGATACAGTAATAGTAATACATCTACTATTACTATTAAATCAAGCTGAATGTAATTATATTACTTTTATGAGATATGAAGTGAAAAAAAGGAGACTGAATGAATGCTATTCCTGTTTATTCAGGGAGTTCCCAGGTGAAATTTAATGATAAATCTCCCATTTTTTCCTGGAATAGTTTCTCAACTTGTTCACTCTGTGCCACAGTCAATATGTTTTTCCAGTCTCCAACTTGGCCTGAAGAGAAAGTAACAGAAATTGTATCTTAAATTACATAGATCATATGCATTAAAAATATTTTATGTTCCTTATGATTCTTAAGGTCTAAGAAAGGCTTTGCCTGACCTGATTTCATCAGACACAATCAAAGTTATACTGTGATTCATTTTAATTAAGTGATGCACACAGTAGACAGACAGATACCATCTGTGTCTGAGATCAGTTCTTGCAGACTGGTACTGTAAAGCTCACCATACACTGTACTAACTTTGTGCTCAGTGGGTGGTCCTGCCAGCTACCTCCTGCCAAACATCCCTTAACTGAAAAATTGAAAGAGCTGGGCAGAAATTTGCCGTCTGAAAAGTGGCTGCATCCAGTCTGATGCTTCCACTACTTAGGTATTTTGACAGCCAGCAGGCCGACTGTCAAAATGGAAAAATGCAATATCCACATCAGGAGTTTTGTCCATCCATGCTATGTGCTGTGAATGGAGGCCTTTTTTTGAAGGGTAAATAAAGAGAGAAAATGAAAGTAGTCTATGGCCAGGTTTAGAAAAACCTTTTTTTTTTAAAAACGTACAAATAAGCCCTAGTACTTTCTGGTCACCAGAAGCCTAGGCAGCTGAATGCCTTTTAGATACATCTTGTAAGATTTATGTCCTCACATTTGAACCTCTTTAGCTTCAAAGGAAACAGTTGTTCTTAAAGCTCTGCATCCCCACTGGGCCTCTATTCACAGTACATAGCATGGATGAACAAAACTCCCAATGTCGGTATTGCATTTTTCCATTTTGACAGTCGGCCCTGCTGGCTGTCAAAGTACCTAAGTAGTGGAAGCATCGGACTGGATACAGCCACTTTTCAGATGGCAATTTTCTGCCCAACTCTTTCAATTCTTTAGTTGAGAGATGTTGGGTAGGAGGTAGCTGGCAGGAACACCCACTGAGCAGAAATTTAGTACAGTGTATGGTGATCTTTACAGTACCAGTCTGCAAGAACTGATCTCAGACACAGATGGTGTCTGTCTGTCTTTGCATAGTTTTTTCCTAATGTTTGCATTACTGATCCAGCAGAAATGAATTAGAATGTTGTCAGTTATTATAAACAGGTTAAGCAGCAGAATTTTTTTTCAGGAACAATGGCTTATGATGGAGTTTTCCTGTGTAATTGCCTCTTTGAGTTTCCAACCATCATTAGTACAATCATATAGGCAAGAAAGGCACTTCTCTTCAGTGTCAGGAGCATGTGTGCTCCTGCTCCATCATAGCTGCGGGTTCCAGCATTTGGTTTTGGTTGTAGCATTCTTCTTGTCTGTCTGTCCACCTGCAAGGTGATTGACATAGCCAGAAACTGGTTAAGCCAGCCAAGCCTGCAGTCTAATGCGTGTGATAGCATGTGTCATATATGCAAGCTCTCTGTCCTGCTCTGCTGTTTGGATTCCCCTATTTATGACCTCAGATCGGATATTGACTATTCCCTAAATTCTGCCTGTCTTTTGACTATGGATTGACCCAGACTATTCTGAACTTTGCCTACCTTGTACCTGGACTGTCACTGAACCACTTTGTCTTTCTGTACAAGTACCTGTTTGATCAGTTCACCCCTGCCCTGGCATGGTGGCCAGGCACTATAGCATTGTGTATAATTGTGCTTGCCTTATGGGAAAGGGGGCTTCTATAGCTAAGAGGAACACAGAAACTAGCTATAATGTCTGACCACCTGCACTAGGGGTAAGCATGGCATTCAGCTTATGTTAAATATGAAAATATTACAGTGTATCTCTAGGCAAAATCATGAGTGAAGAAGGGTTAGAAATCTTCCATAAGGGACACTTGTTAGGATGGGAATTTCCCTTCAATTTTGAGATTTCCTCTAATTTCCTGATGAGTTTTGCAAATGAGAATTTCCCAGACAACAAAAAAATTAAATGGCAGGGTTTTTTTCCCTTTCCTACTGTATCCAAAATTAACAGTTTTGGCTATACATACATTTTAAATGTTGAGAGGCAAAAACAAGAGGCATCTGTACAGCCTGGGAAGAGTTGGAACCTCAGGCAGTTTTTACTGTTCTCTGTGGGCCCACTAGGAGATTTGCCCACCCTATTCCAAGCTTCTATGCTGACAAAGAAAAAAGTGAGCAGAAGACTCAAGCAGAGACAGACAACAATAAAAATGCTATATTTTGCAGATTAGAGGAAGACTGGAACCCCCACTGAATAAATCAGTGACAGGAAGTGACAAGGGGACAGGATGTGAGGGTAAATCTCCACAATTAGACCCCAGACTGCAATAAAATCCTGTTTAAACTATAATAAAAGTTGTTTTCTCTATTTCTCTCTTTAGTTACATAGTTATTATAATGGTTGCTTCACAATTCCTGAATCCGGAAGAGGAGAATTAATTTGGGCTTAGGTAAACTGACCTTCTTTATCATACTGTATAGAGGTTGTAGGAATACAGTGACATTAGTAATGTTCCCACAGGCAAACTTAGATTTTGTTAGAATGGAGGAATGATGTCTAACACTGTATGGAACTGAATATCAGATAGAGTAAAATATTGTACTCTGAGGTCTGATGGTACAGCTATACAGTATATATGATAAACAATGAACCTGTGATAGTAAATATAAAACACTGTACAATGAATTTTAAAATGAATTCCTTTTACAGTATAGCTAAAATGTTTTACCTTTACGCATAAATGACCCAAGTTTTCGATTTATAATTCTTTCAGGCAAATTTTCTTTATTTGCAAGAGAATCATTTTTCATTTCTTTAAAGGTTGCTCTTTTGACAACAATATCCATCGCTTCATCATCTAACTCTACTCCTAAAAATGTACAAATTTGCTTGACAGCAGAACGAAGATCCTGCAAACATGAGAAGATCCAGAAAATAAATTAAAATATTTGTCTTCATTACCTGAACTTTAACTTGTTTTGGAAGCCTTTATGAATGTTTTACAGAACTAATTATTATCTCTTTCAAAAGCAAATATACTTTAGAAAACTTTTTTGGCATTTAATTTTTTTTTATTTTGAGCCAGGAAGGGTTGGCAACCGTCTGTCCATCTGTAAATATACCAACTCTGTAGATGTAGTGGTGCATAGCAGAAAGGCTGACACTGTAAAGGCACAATCAGCATGTATAGGAGAGAGACTCCAGGTGCCTACTCAGCTAATGGGCACTGTAACTTGCCCCCTTCCCAAGCCCGCCTCATTAAACTTAAAAGAAAAGACACTGGATTGGAGCGAGATGGGAGAAGACACAGCACAGCTGCATAGACACAGTCACGAGATATTTGCTGCCATGTTTGCCTGTTTGTCCTCTGCCGCATGAAGCCCCTTTTTCTCTCTTTTCTCTCCCCTTGTCTTTTTATCTCTCTCTTCCCCTCTTTCCAACCCCACTCCCCCTCTTCTTTTCTATCCCCCCCACTATCTCATTTCCCCTTCTCTCTCCCGTACCCCTTTTCTCTCTTCCCACTTTCTCTTCTAACCCCCCTCTCTCTTTCCCTCTCCCCACTCTTTCTCTCCCTCTTCTCTCTCTCTTTCTATCCACCCTCTTTCCTCCCCCCTCTCTCTTCCCCCACCTCTCTCTCTCTTCCCCTTCCCCCCCCCCCTTCTATTCCCATTCTCTCTCTCCCTCCCCCTCTCTATTCTTCTCCTCCTCTCTCTTTCCCCTCTCTTGTTATCCCCATTTTCTTACTTTTTTCTCCCCTCTTTTTCTCTCCCCCCACACTCTCTTTTTTCCCCTCTTGCCATACCCACTGTTCACCAATCACTAGGTTATATCTCAGGGGGCCCCAGGTCCTCATACTCTTGGTCATATTTTTTTTTACATAGTTTCACTTTTCAAATGTAAAACTGGGGAGATAACTTGCTATTGGTATTGTTGATGTGTACATATTATTTACATCTATTGTTTAAATAACGATTGGTTTAATTTCTAGTAGGATATCTCTATCATACTTTAGGTTGGCAGTTAAAAAATGTGTCAGTAAATTTTCCCTGTTTTGTCAGTAAAAAAGTTGCATGTGGCTGGCAACCCCTGCAGGAAGTACAGGTTTTTAATAGTGAGCAAACATTATCATTTTCACCATTTTCAGTGCTGTCAACCCTTCAGGTATGATTCTGGTTATTAGGGGGGCAAACATTATCATTTTCACTACTTTCAGTGTGGTGACATGGCTGTGCTTACCACAATTACAATAACACCAATCATAATAAGCAGGAGCCATGTATACACTTCTGATACATGAACACCAAAGTTTAATAGTAACCACTGCCCACTTTAAAGTCCTCAAAAAATGGTGCAGGCTGTTTGGCAAGAAGCTGGAATACTCTCCAGCTTCTTGCCAAACAGCCTGCACCATTTTCTTTGCTGCCAGCAGAACATGGTGGCAATAAGCCCTGGCAAGTTTGCTTGTGTATAGACCCTGCCCTAAGCAAGAGTGCCCCTATTCCAAATTCAATGCTGCTGGGCTGTAGTCAACCTCAGCCTGAATACATAGTTATGCTTTTTGTTGGTTTTCCTCTACATTCTGGTTATTGTCTGCTTCTGCCTGCTTTTGGTGAGTAGTTTTAAAAGATCCAATAGCCTGAGTCAGGGGTCAAGTCCTGGGAAAAAAAGTGTGGGAACTCACCCAAGATTCCCCACCCCCACCTCAAAAATAAAAAAGTGTGTGCGTGTGTATATATAACACATACTCCTTTTTTAACAAATAAAGTTCAACATTTATTGTAAAGTGCCAGTTTACGAAGACACCTCCAAAATTCACATGCATTAAACAAATATAGCACAGATGTAACAACAAAGTAATTTAACCTGTATGCTATACTAACAAAAAACCCTTGCAGGGAATTTGTAAAACAAGTTGCAATGACTGGGGGCTCCTCCTGCACTATGTATCTATGCAGGCTCCAATATGTGGGACCCCTCCTGCCCCAAGGGGCCCACACACGTGTTGGTCTGTGCAGAGGAGTGAGTTCGGGAGTTCTGAGTGTGCCGGCCAGGGGCCCCTCTCCTCAGGCTGCCTGTATTGATTGTGCAAAGTGGGACCCAGGCCCTGGGGCGCTCACTACTCAGTGCACATTAAATGCAGCCTGATCTGTGCCCATCAATGCAGCCTTGCCAGTGCCCATTAAATGCAGCCTTGCCAGTGCCCATCAAATGCAGCCTTGCCGGTGCCCATCAAATGTAGTCTGATCAGTGCCCATCAAATGCAGCCTTAGAGGTGCCCATCATTGCAGCCTTGCCAGTGCCCATCAAATGCAGCCTTGCCAGTGCCCATCAAATGCAGTCTTGCCAGTGCCCATCAAATGCAGCCTGATCAGTGCCCATGAAATGTAGTCTGATCAGTGCCCATCAAATGCAGTCTGATCAGTACCCAGCAATGCAGCCTTACCAGTGCCCAGCAATGCAGCCTTACCAGTGCCCAGCAATGCAGCCTTACCAGTGCCCAGCAATGCAGCCTTACCAGTGCCCATCCATGCAGTCTCACCAGTATCCATCAATGCAGCCTCACCAGTACCCATGAATGCAGCCTCACCAGTACCCATCAATGCAGCCTCACCAGTACCCATCAATGAAGCATGATCGTGCCCATCAAATGTAGTCTGATCAGTGCCCATCAAATGCAGCCTTAGAGGTGCCCATCAAATGTGGCCTTACCAGTGCCCAGCAATGCAGCCTTATAAGTGCCCATCAATGCAGCCTTACCAGTGCCCATCAATGCAGCCTGACCAGTGCCCATCAATGCAGCCTTACCAGTGCCCATTAATGCAGCCTCATCAGTGCCCATTAATGCAACCTCATCAGTGCCCAGCAATGCAGCCTTACCAATGCCCAGCAATGCAGACGGACCATTGCCTAGCAATACAGCCTTACCAGTGCTGAGCAGTGCAGCCTCACCTGTGCCCAGCAATGCAGCCTTATCAGTGCAATGCGGCCTTACCAGTGCCCAGCAATGCGGCCTTACCAGTGCCCCCATCAGAGAGCAGGTGTCCCCATCAGAGTGACCCCCATCACAGTGCCCCCATCATATGTCCCCCATCATAAGTCCCAGATCAGAGTGTCCCCATTAGGGTGTCCCCATCAGAGTTCCCCCATCTTAGAGCCCCCATCAGAGGTCCACCATCAGAGTGTCCCCTATCAGAGTGCCCCATCAGAGTGCCCCATAAGAGGTCCACCATCAGAGTGTCCCCCATCAGAGTGTCCCCATCAGAGTGTCCCCATCAGAGTGTCCCCATCAGAGTGTCCCCATCAGAGTGTCCCCATCAGAGTGTCCCCATCAGAAGAGTTTCCCCATCAGAGCGCCCCCATCAGGGTGTTCCTATCAGAGTTCCCCCATCAGAGTGCCCCGATCAGAGTGTCCTCATCATAGTCTCCCCATCAGAGAACCCCATCAGAGAACCCCCATCAGAGAAAGCCCATCAGAGTGTCTCCTTCAGAGTTTCTCCATCAGAGTTCCCCATCAGAGTGCCCCCATCAGAGTGTCCCCATCAGAGTTCCCCCATCAGAGTTCCCCCATCAGAGTTCCCCCATCAGAGTTCCCCCATCAGAGTTCCCCCATCAGAGTGTCCCCATCCACCATCAGAGTGTCTCCATCCAAGTTGTGAGCCATCACAAAGTAGAAACATGTACCTGGATAAGTTCTTGCAGGCAGGGGCCTGGTGCAGAGCTTGACGAGGGAGTGTGCTGCAGGGGGGCAGGAGCTGGGTGGAGGAACTTGCTGAGGAGGGCGGGGAGCACAGGTGATGTCATTGGTTGCTAGAACAACATCAGTTCTAGCAGCCAATGGCAATATTTCAGCGGAGATCTAGCGCTGCAGATTGGCAGGCAAGGTCCTGAATAGTATAGCGGCCGCTGGAGGAGGAGGACAGAGGGAGGGGAGGATGGGCACGCCGGGACGACACCCCCACAATGTGTGGCACACAGGGCAGACCGCCCCCCATTGGCACGGACGTCCTCCCCTTCCTGCACACCCACATTGCCTACCTTCCACAGCTCGCATACTGCAGGACACGGCTGCTAACGGGAACGACGTTCCTGCTGTGTAAAAAGTACAGGAACGTCATTCCCATGCATTCCTGCAGCCGGACTCGAGCCCTGGCCTGAGTTGTAAAATATAAGGATCTCCCTGGCCAACCACTAAGTGTTTTTTTTGCCAGTGGTCGGTGTTGGGAAAGGGTATAAATGTTTCTGATTAACTTCTGGAAGCTCTCTTGCCTCCCAGATTTTGCTGAGAGAGGACATGTGTTCAGGTGTTCTCTGACCTCCCAGACCTATTGCCTGAGGGGGAAACACATGTTCTTGAGGGAAGACCTGAGTTTGGAGCCTGTAAACTTGCACTGCCTGGTTGGTGGATTTTCTTGGGTGGAGTGAAGCTGGAACCAGGATACTAGCAAAAGGGGTAAACTTTGTTAAAAAGGTGTCTGAAAGAGCTAGATGCAAGCTTGAACATCAAGGGAAGTCTGGCGGATCATCCAGAGGCTCCTTGTACTGAAACTGCTATACATTTTGAAGTAAACATGGTGCTGGTCTGGTCTAAAGACCCTTTTTTGTATAACCAAGTAAGATTCTGAATCTTCACGTGGTACTTTTGGGTAGCCTGTGCCCTAATTCCTCTCTCCCTGGGTTTCAGAGTTTCAGTAAACTCTGTCACCTTTTTAAAGTGACTGACATCCAACTTTTTATGCACAACAAAAACTCAAGGATCCAACCCTGAGGTGAATGTTGACCCAACAAGTTACTTTGTGTTTCCTACTTTCAGTGGGTGCTACACTTGCATTCCTGGTGCTCTGCAAGTGTTCGGATGCCATGATAAGGCCCATTCAGACACGCGCTTACACTCATCCTGTATGCTGAACTGCTGTTTTCTGCACCTGCATTCACCTTGGAACTGCATGCAGGCAGCCTAAAGTGGATGCAGACGCAGTGGCTGTGCAGACACAGCCGCATGTTAAAATTTACTATAGATGCAGGCATCCGAATGCCCACTCTGCATTTGGATCCATGCACCAGCTCCTCCACGCATGTCAAATTTTGACATGCAGCTCTGTCTGTGCAACTATTGCATCTGCATCCACCTCTAAAGGCTAAGGGCGCAAAGCAGCTGCCAGGTGGATGCAGACACAGAAGACAATAGCTCACAGGGCTGGTGCATGGATTGACACCCTAGGCGAAACTTCATGTTGCCTCCCCCATTGGCTCCACCCCCTTTGCCCTGCCCATGTATATGATGGAGGTGGCGGTGGTGGAGTTTTTCATTTTTTTTTTCACACAAATAGAGCGTTCTTTTGGTGGCATTTAATCACCACGGGATTTTTTCATTTTTTGCTAGATAAATCAAAAAAGACCAAAAATTTCGAAAAAAAAAATATTTGTTTCTGTTATAAAATTTTGTAAATAAGTTAATTTTTCTCCTTCACTGATGTGCGCTGATGAGGCTGCACTGATAGACAGCACTGATGAGCGCTGATGAGGCTGCACTGATAAGCAGCACTGATGTGCGCTGACGAGGCTCCACTGATAGGCAGCACTGATGCACGCTGATGAGGCTGCACTGATGGGCACTGATGTGCACTGATGAGGCTGCGCTGATGTACGCTGATGAGGCTGCACTGATGAGCACCGTTAGGTGGTACTGATGGGTGGCACTGATAGGCAGCACTGATGAGTGGCACTGATGAGTGGCACTGACAAGCAGCATTGATGGGCAGCACTGATAGGCAGCATTGATGGGTACCCATATGTGGAACTGATAGGCGTCAATGATAGATGTTACTGATGGCACTAAAAGGCAGCACTGATAGGCAGAATTGATGGGCACTCATGAGGCTGCACTGATGTGCACTGATAGGCAGCACTGATGGGCATTACTGATAAGCAATGGGGGCACTGATATAAGGGGACTGTGAACTAATGGGGGTCTCTAAGGGGGCTGCTGCTGCTGCTAAATAGTTGATCACCAAACATTAGCTCAACAAACATTAGATCAGCAGTAAGTACCCCCCTCTTAGAGACCCTCATTGTGAGGGCCGAGCTGGGGAGCGGAGCTGGTAGGTTGAGCTACTCTAGGGCTGTTTACCTCCCACTATGTATCATAGGAACAGCAGAAAAGGTATGTCATTGGTTTCTAAGACAGCAACCATAGACTGCAAAGAAGACCACTGAGGCGGAGCTGGAGGAGAGGAGGGGAGGAGGAGAGGGAGAGACGCCGGGCGGGGGAGAACTAAAGGCAGAGAAACAAGCAGGCGCAGCCGACAGGGCCAATTGAGTGGAGCACAGTGCTGGGGCTTGGTCTGGCACTAGCTCCTTCCCCAGGAGAGATTAACTTGATGGATAGGACCGGAAGTATGTTGTGTGCGGGTCATAGGCGGACAGGTGGCAAACCTACCGACGGCCCCGGCCCAGTCCGCCCCTGCCGGCGCGGCGCCCCCTGACCGATGTGTGCTTTAGGCCGGCGCCTACCTAGCCTATAGGTAGTGCCAGCCCTGATAGCTCAGCATGCAGAACAGGTGTCAGCGCTCAACTGAATGAGCTCATATTTTGGAGAGCAGAGTAATGTAAAAGTATTTGGCAAAGTAAACAATTCTGGGTGCTTTGTAAAATTAATAGGTTCTCCATGGGCCAAATATTGTATTAAATGAAATTTAAATAATGTTTATTGGCATTGCATTGCAACTCAAAAGTACAGGAGCTGCCCTGTGTCATGCATTGTATTACCCTGCTGCAACTCTGCACTTGCTATAGCGAGCATTACTATATGAAATAGTATTTTGAGGAATGTGATAGCTGAGCCAGTGTATGTGCTTTGGGTATAAATACAATATGGACACAAGATGTGTTAATGCAACCAGGTCAACTTTATAACAGAAACTTTTTCAAAATGTTCCATCTTTTTTTGTCTAGCAAAAAATAAAAAACCCAGTGGTGATTAAATGCCACTGAAAGAAAGCGCTATCTGTCTAAAAAAAATAATAAAAATTTCATATGAGTACAGTGTTACATGACCCTGCAATTGTCATTCAAATTGCAACAGCACTGAAAGCTGAACATTGGCCTGGTCAGGAATGGGGTATAAGTGGTTAAACTACATACCCTGGTGCTTTAGGGCAGTAGGGTATATGAAAATTTGCCAAACTGGGAGTCTGTCCAGCAAGAGAGGTGCATGGAAACTATACCTATAACAATAAATTAACCTCTAATGCCCCGTACACATGGTCGGATTTTCCTGCAGAAAATGTTCGATGGGACCTTGTTGTCGGGAATTCCGACCGTGTGTAGGCTCCATCACACATTTTCCATAGGAATTTCCGTGTCACAAAATTTGAGATCTGGATCTCAAATTTTCCAACAACAAAATCCGCTGTCGGAAATTCCGATCGTATGTACACAATTCTGACGCACAAAGTTCCACGCATGCTCGGAATCAAGCAGAAGAGCCGCACTGGTTATTGAACTTAATTTTTCTCGGCTTGTCGTACGTGTTGTACGTCACCGCGTTTTTGACGTTCGGAATTTCCGACAAGATTTGTGTGACCGTGTGTATGCAAGACAAGTTTGAGCCAACATCCGTCGGAAAAAAAACATGGATTTTGTTGTCGGAATGTGCGATCATGTGTACAGGGCATAATGGTTTTTACTAAATTTTGCTATTTGAATAGAGATGTCTGTAGCACATTTATAAAAACACTCCTTTATGTTTCAAAGTCCTAGAATAAATTTTGATATTGTGCAACCACAGCAGCCTGGCCATTGTTTTGTTTACTGTATTTGGTATGTTCCTCTGTTCCCCTTTCTATTTTAGTGCTGATTGGCATAGTCTTAGCTAGACACTCTATGCTTCTCTGATGCTCAGTTGTTTGTATAACTTCCCAAGTAGAGAAAGAGCTCAGGAAAGTCATCTTTTCACACTTCAAGACCGGAAAAAAAAACTTCTATACTATTGGAAAAAAAAAAAAAAATTGTGTTGGATTCTAATTCTGTGTCTTATTGAAGAGTTACGTTGAGTGTGCCAAATCAGCAAGTGGCCATACTGTCCACACAGACTGTGTCTAAGAAGGTAGGTCATTGCATATAATGGCATTTGAAAAAATACATATTGTTAAAAACCTTTTTTAAATGATTGCTGCCATATGTTAATATTAAAAACAAACTCAAATACCTTACCTTTATCATGTCTTCATATTTTAAGAAAAGGATATTGTAGTCATCTTTATGAGTGTACCATCCTCGTAAGTGATCAAACCATTTGCCTGCAAAAACTGAACACACCAAATTCACAATACATTGTAAAATAATATATTACACAACATCAGTACTGAAGAAGCATTTCTAGTGGCTCCTTGATGATGTTACCATTTCTATGGCTCAACTGTGTGAAACGTGGAAAAGGCACATTATCAGCACCTACAGACAACTGGCTGCTCTGTGCCTGGGAAGAGGAAAAAGAGAAAAGCGTTGTCAGGCATTTAACTACCTCTTGCCTGTGCTGTGTATACCCCAGCCTCTCTGACAGAAAATGCAGAGGTGCCCTGCCTCAGTCTATATGGTGTTGCCTGACCACTGCTTTGCTTTGCAGAACCTACTCAACCCTGCTATGTCTTTGTGCAGAACCTCTGCTTCTGACTTTAGGCCTATCTGAGATTTTTTTAAACTAAAAAGGTATTGCCTAAATTTAATGGAAGATATGGCGAATGGGGGAAGATGGGGCGGGGGGACTATGTGGCACTTTGCTGCACATCACTTTATCGCATACTACTTTGCCTGTGTCAGCAACAATTGTACACTGAGCACTCCCAAAAACAAAAAAGGCCCTAGTAACATAAAACAGAATATACTTCCCCCAAAAAAATCCACAAGGGGAAGGCAGCAGCTAAATACCAAAATATATTTACTGACACACACAAAATGACTGTTAGGGCACTGAGCTGTGAACATGGGGGGGTTACATAAAAATATGTGGCCAACCTCACTGCAATTCACAGTAAATTTGTGCAATATAGCACAATATAGCAAAGTATAGCAACTATCACTCCCTACCCACTCTGTCGGGCCCCACTTGAAACCACCGATCAAGGAAATTTTAATTTGAGCCACATAAAAGAATAGGTACAGAAATTGGTACTGTCTTGGTACTTGTAACAATATAATAATACTTTTAAATCTGTTGAGTGACTAAAAACACCTGATCTTAGCAAGCAATATCATCATGATCTTCCTCCAGTGGCTGACACTGTCACAGCAAATGCCAGAAATTACCATGATATTTCCTTGTCACTACCAGTAAAGACTTGAGAGTTACTGACAAAGATTTTCATAGTAGAAAGTTTTCAACTCAATTTCACGATAAAAGTATGATAACCAACATTTTCTACACTTTATTATAGTCAATATTAGCAATTGCTTAGCCTAAAGTACATTCTTTTTATCATTTTGATTGTTGCTTAACTTCTGAAATTTCCATGATGAATTTAGTGTAAATGATTGCCAAAATGCAGTCAGAGCTCATGCAAAAATTCAGGATAAACTTATCAGTTTTCCTGGCTACCTATGCAAGAGTCCTTGTCCTTGCTCTGATTTTTGTAGTATTATTCCTAGTGAGAATAACAATAGTGTTAGATTTTTTATTTTTGTATGCTATTGGCCTGATGGTGGAGTGATGGCGCCCACATCTTCAGCTTTGTAGCTTTTTCCAGGCTTAAGATTAACAGCTATGGTTCTTTAAAAACTCCTGTGCTCATCTTGCCCCTCATTTTGTTCTGAAAAGTATGTAAAGCAAAATTGTATATTTTTCTTAAAAGAGTAGGTCGAACACACACCTGAATTAAAGTGGTCTTAAAGTGATTGTAAAGGCACTTTTAAAAAAAAATAACGGGTTTATACTTATCTGCTTTGTGCAATGGAATTGCACAGAGGCGCCCTGAACCTTCTTCTCGGGTCACCCACTGGTACTCCCAGTTCTCTGGTGATTGCCCTCATAGAAAGAGGCTTTTTATGGGGGCACTTGTGTGGACTTGCTCCCAAGCCTGGCTGTCTGTGTCTATTAACACAGACAGCGGGACTCGACCCCACCCCTTGCCCCTTTGTCACTGGCTTTGATTGACAGCAGCGGGAGCCAATGGCTGTTGTTAATCAAATTCTTTGACTAGGCAGGGTTGAGCTGCACTGCTTGTATCTATAGACACAGGCAGCATGGCTCTGGAGCAAGTTGCTTTCTATGGAGGGCACTTGCTGAAGACGAGGAGCCAGGAGAGCCGGCAGGGTATCCCAGAGGAGGAGGATCAGGGTTGCTCTGTGCACAGAGCAGGTAATTATACCATTTTTATTATTTTATAAAGGAGCAAATATCCCCCAGGTAAATTATAAGGGCTTTGAAGGCAACAAGGAAAAAAGGGGGGGTCTAAACAAAAATGATATTAATAATAATTTATTTATTGATATACAGAAAAAATATATATATAAAATTATTTGGGTGCAAACATCACCAGAATGGAGTACATTAAAAACAACAAGTTTACAAAAACTGAATCGTTAGTGCGTGGCAATTGTAGACATTCAGCCTGACGCGTTTCAGGACACTTGTGGGGTCCCTTCATCAGGGGCCTTCAAGATGAGGTAAAATTACCATAGCATATTCTAAAAATGCAAAACAGAAGAATACTAATATTGAAACAAAAAAAAAAACCACTGTAACACAATATGTACATCATGGACAAAGGGCAAGACAAAGGGCAAGAGGCAGGAGCATGAGGCAGGAGCATCGTTGAGACCAAGATTGGGAGATTACCTACCGATTAGATGAACTTGACAATATATACACCTCCAGAGAATGTGCCGACTGACGCAGTATGGCCGCGTGGTTAAGTGCAGGTTGGTTTGAAAGAGGTAATGACACTATTATCAAGAAAATGTCTGCAAGGAAAAAAGTAAATAAAAAACACTAATGTGTGGCACTAATGAAATATACCAGGAACCTAAGTAAGGTCACAATTGTGATAGTGACATTCAAAACACAAAAAAGGAAAATATGTAATCACATATATAAAGAATGCATGTGAGCAATATTAGCCACAAGAGTACCGTAGCTCATAGATGTGAAAGCCATAAACTATATTAGTGACAAAAATGTGTCTGTAAATCGCACTGACTGCAACATCAAGGTGTAAAACCCCAAAAAAATATTTTTAAATAAAAATCAATAAACCAAAGTGAATAGCCCTGTGCATCACAATGACATAATAATACAAAAATAAGTGAAAAAATAGGGTTGACAATACCACATGTAAAAACAGCCCAAAATATTAGCAAATATTAACATGTGGGTATAATATGGTGCATCTATAGTCCATATCCATCTACGAGGTGAAGACTCATGGAGGTGGAGATATGGTGCTGTTGATACTTATAATCTTAAATGCTTCTCAAACTGGTATCAGAGATGTGCTGATGTGTGAGACACTATCTTCTCCAAACCAAGCTTCAAGAAAAGAAAAATGCAATGCCTTTACCAGAAGTGGTGGACTCACAGGCCGTTGGCGGTGAGTCAGATAAGCTTATACCGTCAAGCGGTGAGGATGGATCTGATTCCAAATGATCCAATCCGTGCTTAGTAGGGAAGGAGAGCCTGGGAACTTACTCAGCACTGGAGGGGATAGATCGAACCCGGACTTCTTGCTGGCTTGGTTTCCTGTTCAGGGGCTGGCTTGAATCACCCACCGAGCTCCACTCAATCACCGGCAATTCCCATAATGTAACAAGGAGAAAAAGAAAAATCTCCACATGGTGTAAATCCGATAAGAGTGGAAAAATGTATTGGTATAAAAGGTTTTCCAACATATAATAAAAATATGGGCGATAAAAATTTGGTTCAATTGAACTAAACAGCGCAGTAAAAGGTGGCTGGGGTAGCAAATAAAAACCGACACGTTTCGTCCTCTTAGACTTCTGCTGGGGTATAAGCTGGGCACATCATGTATCTCTTGTGACACAGCATGCGCAGCGTCCCCCTCCTCACAATAAAAGCACAAGCTCAGAACTAAGCACCAGCCTGCTCTATCCACACCAGAACGGACATGCTGCGTACGTTGGGGAATCGCTCTGAATACACTTAATTGCAAGGTTGGTTTAGCATTTAGCTCTTTGATTGTAATCCTCACCCTGACACTATGTTTAGCAAACTCTGTCTGCCATTGACCATTGGATGCCCAGCTCATTGCCTATGAGCTGATCCAATGGGCTTGAATCAGTGAGCTGATCCAATGCTACAACAGGTATCTAAAAGAAGTATCTGTCTGCTTTGGCTCAATCTGATGTGTGCTAATACTACTCAATCGCCTTGTACACTTTTTATTGCTTAACAGCACAAGGTTCTATCTACATACTTTTACCCTCATTAATAATAAGATGCTCCTATCCTCAATCCTTGGCCATTATTGTGAACATTTATGTCCGACAATAAATGCCTTTCCTAAAAGGAAGGGAAAAGGGGGGGGGGGGGGGGATTTCCTATTAAGCACACATTAATACTAATGAATGATGCCGAAGTGATTAAGAAAAGATGTTTCTTTTATGAGCCCTGTACATTTCTGAGATATTTTATACTTTTTTCCTTGCAGACATTTTCTTGATAATAGTGTCATTACCTATTTCAAACCAACCTGCACTTAACCATGCAGATCTCTTGGTTCTATATAGCCAAGTAGTGTTCTCTACCTCACTCTGCTTCACGTCATCTGTTGTGACCTCACGGCCGTACTGCATCAGCTGCCACATTCTCTGGAGGTGTATATATTGTCAAGTTCATCTAATCAGTAGGTGATCTCCCAATCTTGGTCTCAACGATGCTCCTGCCTCTTGCCCTTTGTCCATGATGTACATATTGTGTTATAGTGTTTTTTTTTATGTTTCAATATTAGTATTATTTTTCTGTTTTGCATTTTTAGAATATGCTATGGTAATTTTACCTCATCTTGAAGGCCCCTGATGAAGGGACCCCACAAGTGTCCTTAAACGCGTCAAGCTGAATGTCTACAATTGCCACGCACTAACGATTCAGTTTTTGTAAACTTGTTGTTTTTAATGTACTCCATTCTGGTGATGTTTGCACCCAAATAATTTTATATATATATATTTTTTTTTCTATATATCAATAAATAAATTATTATTAATATAACTTTTGTTTAGACCCCCCTTTTTTCCTTGTTGCCTTCAAAGTCCTTATCATTTACCTGGGGGATACTTGCTCCTTTATATATTGAATTTGGGATTGGCAACCTACAGCCCCCTCTTTGGTGGATCTACATAGCTATCTATATTTTTATTATTTTAAATAAAGATTATATAGTTGTTTATATTTGATCAATACAGACATGTCAGTGTTAGATATCATTGAATGTGTTATTTGTTAAATTTCTACAAACAAATTTGTAAGAACAAATTATTTTATTGAAAAGATGAACAGTTCATGACAAACGCAGGTACAGACGAACCACACCAGGAGTTGACGCGTTTCACAAATTAACTTTGCTTAGTCATAACCTAAAAAGCACTTCCAAATGTAACTCCTAAATAGTTGAAAACCAGCTGAACATGATGGGTGCTTAATTGGAGCTGTTTAACATATTCAAAAACATTTCTATAGTTGGTTAAAAAGAACCCTACAAATGACAAACAACACTTGCTATAATAAAACCAACAAGTACATGTACCAAATATAGAAACCTAGTTATACTCATCATGGGAATAAGGGTGTATCGTTAAGGAAAGAACCTTATAAAATATGCATAATATAACTAAATAAATATAACCACATGTAAGTATACCGTACATAATCAAAAAATTTATTTAATAAATATAAATAGATAGACCCATAAAACCAATGATGAATAAAAATAGAAAACAAAAAATAAAGGAACCTAGATCACCTCTCTACTCATAAAAAGTGTGACGACTCGCTCATGTCCAAATATCCAAGACTGTACAACTACATATGTATGAAGACATAGTTATGAAAGAAAGAAATTAAACAGGGGAACCTAAATCACCTGTCTATTTATAATAATGTGTAACGTCTTACTCATAGTTCAATCCCTTAGGTATCCTGGTTTGGCGTTTAAAAATCCAGAATACCTCCCTGTTACAAAGGAGGCGAAATGCATCCCCTCCTCTGTGAGGGACTCTCACTCTTTCAATGATCTTTACCATTACTATTGACAAATCACCTGCATGCATGGTGTTAAAGTGACAGGCTTTTCACCTTCTCTGTAACAGGGAGGTATTCTGGAATTTTTGGACACAAGCAGGACGTCACACTTTTTATGAGTAGAGAGGTGATCCAGGTTCCTTTATTTTCTCATGTCCCGGAGTTGGATAGAAAAATTGGTTGGACATATTTATACATATGTATGTGGTTTATTGTTCCTTACTGCCAATTTTGCTTGTTTTCTTATATTTATAGATATTGTGATAATATTGATATATATGTATGAAATAATAATAATTTTCTATTTTTATTCATCAAAGGGTTTATGGGTCTATTTATATTTATTCAATTAATGTTTTGATTATGTATACTTATATATGGTTATATTTATTTACTTATATTATATGTGTTTTATAAGGTTTTTTTCCTTAACCACTTCAGCCCCGGAAGGATTTACCCCCTTCCTGACCAGAGCACTTTTTACAATTTGGCACTGCGTCGCTTTAACTGCTAATTGCGCGGTCATGCAATGCTGTACCCAAACGAAATTTGCGTCCTTTTCTTCCCACAAATAGAGCTTTCTTTTGATGGTATTTGATCACCTCTGCCGTTTTTATTTTTTGCGCTATGCACGGAAAAAGACCGAAAATTTTGAAAAAAAAATGATATTTTCTACTTTTTTTTTCAAAAAAAAAATCCAATAAACTCAATTTTAGTCATACATTTAGGCCAAAATGTATTCAGCCACATGTCTTTGGTAAAAAAAATGTCAATAAGTATATATTTATTGGTTTGCGCAAAAGTTATAGCGCCTACAAACTAGGGTACATTTTCTGGAATTTACATAGCCTTTAATTTATGACTGCCTATGTCGTTTCTTGAGGTGCTAAAATGGCAGGGCGGTACAAAACCCCCCCAAATGACCCCATTTTGGAAAGTAGACACCCCAAGGAAATTGCTGAGAGGCATGTTGAGCCCATTGAATATTCATTTTTTTTGTCCCAAGTGATTGAATAATGACAAAAAAAATAAAAATAAATAAAATTACAAAAAGTTGTCACTAAATGATATATTGCTCACACAGGCCATGAGCATATGTGGAATTGCACCCAAAAATACATTTAGCTGCTTCTCCTGAGTATGGGGATACCACATGTGTGGGACTTTTTGGGAGCCTAGCCGCGTACGGGGCCCCGAAAACCAATCACTGCCTTCAGGATTTCGAAGGGCGTACATTTTTGATTTTGACACTACCTATCACAGTTTTGAAGGCCATAAAATGCCCAGATGGCATAACCCCCCCCCCCCCCAAATGACCCCATTTTGGAAAGTAGACACCCCAAGCTATTTTCTGAGAGGCATGGTGAGTATTTTGCAGCTCTCATTTGTTTTTGAAAATGAAGAAAGACAAGAAAAAAAAAATTTTTTTTCTTTTTTTAATTTTCAAAACTTTGTGACAAAAAGTGAGGTCTGCAAAATACTCACTATACCGCTCAGCAAATAGCTTGGGGTGTCTACTTTCCAAAATGGGGTCATTTGGGGGGGTTTTGTGCCACCTGGGCATTCCATGGCCTCCGAAACTGTGATAGGCAGTGAAGAGTGAAATCAAAAATTTACGCCCTTAGAAAGCCTAAAGGCGGTGCTTGGTTTTCGGGGTCCCGTGCGCGGCTAGGCTCCCAAAAAGTCCCACACATGTGGTATCCCCATACTCAGGAGAAGCAACAGAATGTATTTTGGGGTGTAATTTCACATATTCTCATGGCATGTTTGAGCAATATATCATTTAGTGACAACTTTGTGCAAAAAAAAATAAAAAAAAAATTGTCTCTTTCCCACAACTTGTGTCACAATATAAAATATTCCATGGACTCGACATGCCTCTCAGCAAATAACTTGGGGTGTCTACTTTCCAAAATGGGGTAATTTGGGGGGGTTTTGAACTGTCCTGGCATTTTATGCACAACATTTAGAAGCTTATGTCACACATCACCCACTCTTCTAACCACTTGAAGACAGAGCCCTTTCTGACACTTTTTGATTACATGAAAAAATTATTTTTTTTTTGCAAGAAAATTACTTTGAACCCCCAATTATTATATATTTTTTTTAAAGCAAATGCCCTACAGATTAAAATGGTGGGTGTTTAATTTTTTTTTTCACACAGTATTTGCGCAGCAATTTTTCAAGCGCATTTTTTTGGGAAAAAACACACTTTTTTAAATTTTAATGCACTAAAACACACTATATTGCCCAAATGTTTGATGAAATAAAAAAGATGATCTTAGGCCGAGTACATGGATACCAAACATGACATGCTTTAAAATTGCGCACAAACGTGCAGTGGCAACAAAATAAATACATTTTTAAAAGCCTTTAAAACCCTTTACAGGTTACCACTTTAGATTTACAGAGGAGGTCTACTGCTAAAATTACTGCCCTTGATCTGACCTTCGCGGTGATACCTCACATGCATGGCGCAATTGCTGTTTACATTTGACGCCAGACCGACGCTTGCGTTCGCCTTAGCGAGAGAGCAGGGGGGACAGGGGTGCTTTTTTTTTTTTTTTCTTTATTATTTTTTTGCTTTTTTATCTTATTTTTAAACTGTTCCTTTCATTTTTTTTTTTAAATCATTTTTATTGTTATCTCAGGGAATGTAAATATCCCCTATGATAGCAATAGGTAGTGACAGGTACTCTTTTTTGAAAAAATTGGGGTCTATTAGACCCTAGATTTCTCCTCTGCCCTCAAAGCATCTGACCACACCAAGATCGATGTGATAAAATGCTTCCCCAATTTCCCAATTGCGCTATTTACATCCGGCGAAATCTAAGTCATAAAATGCTTGTAGCTTCCGGTTTCTTAGGCCATAGAGATGTTTGGAGCCACTCTGGTCTCTGATCAGCTCTATGGTCAGCTGGCTGAATCACCGGCTGCATTCTCAGTTTCCCTGTTGAGACAGGAGAGCCAGAGAAAAACACGGAAGACGGTGGGGGGGGGGCATTCTCTCCCACTGCTTGTAAAAGCAGTCTAGAGGCTAATTAGCCACTAGGATTGCTTTTACATGAAAGCCGACCGCTGGCTGAAAAGAATGATACCAAGATGATACCTAAACCTGCAGGCATCATTCTGGTATAACCACTCAAAGTCGTGAATGGCGTACCTGAAGACAAAAAAATGGTTAACAATAAAGCACAGTAAATGGTAAAGTATAAAAAATTGCATACCTGAAAAGCAAACATGATAAAACATAATAACAATAAAACATTGCAGAATAGAATACAGTAAAAAAGAGCAGAACAATAGAGAGAATAGAGAGAGAGAATACAATAAAACGACAACTATTATTTTTTATTTTATATTTTTGTTTGTGTTTTTTTTTTTTTTTACACTTTTTTTGTAACTGTAACTTTTATAACTGTAACCGGTTCCAGGTTCGGGTCTCTCAAAATGCGACGGCATCTTGGGAGACCCTGTGAAAGTGCGCCTAGTCTGTGCAATGCTGTACCCTACGCTAATACTCAACTAGTGAATGGTAGCGTTCAAAACATTCACCAATGCAAAGACCAGGATTGTCAGGACAGGATGGACAATAATAGCGGGTGTCACGCCTATATCCGCGCTTGCTGCAGACACAACATCTTTTTTGGGGGGGTTCGTTGGGTAGGGGTACTCGGGAGGACATAAAGAAAATGCCTCTCATGCAGCCGACTGATTTGGTTGGGGATGTGAATGGGGGAAGTACGGGCGCTGCAGAAGTGGTGGGTTCCCAATTAGGATTGGCAAATGCAGCAGGAAGGGCATTATGGGCACGACGGGCCTGTGTTTGTCTTTTTGGTGGCAGCGGGACACTACTTGTGCTTGCCACCTCACCAGCTTGAACTGCACTTATGGGACTCGCCACGTCACCAAGTGTTACTGCAGTGCTGGTTTGACTACGACCGGGGTGTACTAGGGCGCTGGTGCTTGCCAGTTCAATAAAAAGCTACCAAAAAAAACTGTTAGCGATCGCAGGGATCGGGCCTGACTCTGCGAACGCTGCAGTTATGCGTTTAGTGTTTTGTAAGTGACAGTGATCGATCGATACTGCACTTGGGTGGGCTGGGCCGGGCGGAGGGGCAAAACGCAGGTGCTAGCAGGTATTTGGTTTTTGGGAACCCTAAACTGCTGGGGACGCTAGTATAGATCTGATCGGATCAGATATTGATCCGTTCAGATACTATACCACTAAGGGAGGCGTACGGTGCGTGCGTGGGTGTTAGCGGTACTGGCGCTAACCTGACGCTGCCTGGGGCTGGTGCTTGCCAGTTCACCAAAATGCTACCAAAAAAACTGTTAGCGATCGCAGGGATCAGGCCTGACTTATGAGTTTAGTGTTTTGTAAGTGTCAGTGATCGATCGATACTGCACTTAGGTGGGCTGGGCCGGGCGGAGGGGCAAAACGCAGGTCCTAGCAGGTATCTGGGCTGATCCCGCTAACACTGCGTTTTTGGGAACCCTAAACTGCTGGGGACGCTAGTATAGATCTGATCGGATCAGATATTGATGCGTTCAGATACTATACCACTAAGGGAGGCGTATGCTGCGTGCGTGGGTGTTAGCGGTACTGGCGCTAACCTGACGCTGCCTGGGGCGACGCATATCACCGCTGGGCGATCAGGGGGCTAAACCTTTACTCGGTAATAAACGGCGGGTGCCCTGACACTATAAAAAATAAACTAACTAACCAGCGTCACCCGTAACGGTTATACGGTGATCAGTGGTGAAAGGGTTAACTAGGGGGCAATCAAGGGGTTAAAACATTTATAAGATAGTATATGGGGGTCCCTGTCGCTATAAAACGCTGACGGCGAACCTAAATATTTACCTCCCTAACTAGCGTCACCAGTGACACTAATACAGCGATCAGAAAAATGATCGCTTAGAGACACTGGCGACAGGGGGTGATCAAGGGGTTAAAACTTTATTAGGGGGGGTTAGGGGGGTACCCTAGACCTACAGGGGGCTAACAGTAACTGTCCTAACACAGTAACTGTCACAAACTGACACCAATACAGTAATCAGAAAAAAAAAAAAACCTGCTTGGTGTCAGTTTGTGACGGGGGGGGGGGGGTGATTGGGGGGTGATCGGGGGGCGATCGGGGGGGGGGAAATCGGGGGTGTTTTGTGTGCCTGGCACGTTCTACTGTATGTGTGTGTGTTGTGCACTCACATTACAGTCTTCTCTCCTCGGCGTCGGAACGGAAAATACCGAGCCGAGGAGAGATGACATCATTTCCTCTGCCTCTGTGTACAATACACAGGCAGGGAAATTATCCCATTGGCTGGGAGCGATCGCAAGGGGGGGGCCACGAATGGATGGCCTCCCCCTCACCACCGATCGCCGGGGAAGATTTGCCGACTGCTGCAGGCACCGGGGGGGGTCCGATCGGACCCCCCACCGGCGGGCAGGCAAGGACGTACCTGTAAGCCCTTTTGCCTGCCCGTGCCGCTCTGAGGACGTATATGTTCGTGCGGCGGTCGGCAACTGGTTAACAATACACCCTTGTTCCCATAATGAGTATAACTAGGTTTCTATACTTGGTACATGTACTTGTTGGTTTTATTATAGCAAGTGTTGTTTGTCATTTGTAGGGTTCTTTTTAACCAACTATAGGAACTTTTTTGAATATGTTAAATAGCTTCAATTAAGCACCTATCATGTTCAGCTGATTTTACACTATTTAAGAGCTACATTTGGAAATGCTTTTTAGGTCATGACTAAGCCAAGTTAATTCGTGAAACACGCCAACTCCTGCTGTGGGTCGTCTGTACCTGTAAGTAAGGTCCTTTGCGCTATCAAAGTGAATGTATAATATAGTACTCTAAAAAATTGCAACTAGATCTAAAGTGTATGAGTGCACTAAATTGGTATAAAATAAATAAGTGATCAGCGCAACTTAATATTATAAGTATAGATGATTTAGCACTGTGCGATAATCTGTGCAAAAATTGCTAAAAAATGCAACTGTGCAAAAAAACGCTAAAGATGCTGTGCAAAATTTCTAGGTGCAAATATGAGCTTGTGTTCAAATAAATCAATACCAATGAACGCTCATGGCACTGTGCAAAATACAAATATGAATCTGTGCACATAAGATGATTTCAGTGCGAAAAAATTATATAAATATCAATAATAAAATTCCTATGCATATGCAATATTTCAATGAGACATGTGTAATTATTATGGATGAATGTAGCAATAGTCCATATAATCTCTCTTTATCACACTGCTGACACAACAAATAGGCTCAGGTGGCTTAATGATAGATGCTTTAGCACTGTGCAATAATCCTTGCAAAAATTGCTAAAAATGCGACTGTGCAGAAAAACGCTAAAGATGCTGTGCAAAATTGCTAGGTGCAAATATGAGCTTGTGCTCAAATAAATCAATGCCAATGAATGCTCATACTATAAATAAATGTAAATGATTTAGCACTGTGCGATAATCTGTGCAAAAATTGCTAAAAAGCTGGAGCCACCATCTAATATACAATACCTGCAGAGGGCCATCTACCATCACAACATCTTGGAAAGGTCTCCAGTTATACCCATCTCCACTGCTTTTCACTATCCCTATGGAGGTAAGAGTCTAGTGAACACTGAGTGATACACACAAAGAGTGACACACCGGTGATCTTATTGAAGAGCACTTATTGAAGCACTGTCTGCACTTTGTTTTATCATAGATTTTATTTATCTTCACTTCATGAACTATTGCAGCACCACTATTTGTGTCAAAAGTGTGATAAAGAGAGATTATACGGATTATTGCTACATTCATCTATATAAAAATTACATGTGTCTTATTGATATATTGCATATGCATAGGAATTTTATTATTGATATTTATATAATTTTTTCGCACTGAAATCATCTTATGTGCACAGATTCATATTTGTATTTTGCACAGCGCCATGAGCGTTCATTGGTATTGATTTATTTGAACACAAGCTCATATTTGCACCTAGCAATTTTGCACATCATCTTTAGCATTTTTTTTGCACAGTCGTCTGTACCTGTCGTGGAGTACAGGCAATACTTTTTTTTTGGAGCTCTCCATTCCTGTTGCAGTAAGCTGGCGGTAGGGGCGCGGTTTACTGCATCACACTTCTTTTTTTGTGAACTTTATGTAAAGTTCACAAAGCGACACTTAATTCATGTCACTGTACAGCAGTGCTTTACGCTGTAGTACAGTAACATGCGGTGCCTTCCTGTGCACTTCAATAAAATGCAGCTCACTGCACAACAGCCTCGGGCTGTGCTGCTGTGCAAACAGGGTACAGGGGGTCCCCGACTTACGAACATCCGACTTACGAACGACCCCTACTTACGAACGGGGCCCGAGTGACGTCACCGCGGCCTTGTCCGGCCCGGCCTAGTGAAGCCTCCAGGATCCCCGGTCTTTCCTACGAGCGCTGCCCCGCGGAGGTGCACCGCGGCCGGCCTGGACACACCATCTATCCATCTCCCTGCTGTGCCATCAGGTGAGCAGCCTATAACAGCCTGTGAGCAGTACTGTAATATGCTTAATATGCAGTGTACTGACCTGTTCCTCCTGTCCCTGCCGCCATGTAAAGAGTGAGAGGGGAAAGCTGTGCTCCTCCCCTCTCAGCTCTGACAGAAAATCTAGCAGTGCTAGGAGGTGACAGGGTCAATAAAGGGAACCTGTCACCTCCAATTGCTATCACACAGGGAATTGTTTTCTCCTGTGTGATAGCAATAAAGTTAAGTGAAAAAAAAATGTATAAAAAAAAATAAGAAATACAGTATTAATTAAATTTAAAAAAAAATAACAAAGTAATTAAAAAAAGTAAAGAATAATTAAAATAAAAAAAATTATACTGTCTGTATTCTCATTAGATGGATTTAATCTCACTTCCTGACTCTGAGACTGGATTTGTACTTAAAAAAGGTACTGTTCCGACTTGCAAACAAATTTGACTTAAGAACAAACCTTCAGTCCCTATCTCGTTCGTAACCCGGGGACCCCCTGTACATAGAAAACTATTGTTTTGAACTATTGCACTTCCAGTCACCACAATATACGTGAACAGGTACTTAAAGCATACGTAAACCCATTGATTTAACAGTTACAGAAAACAGTTACATTCCCAGCATATACACTGGGAATGTAACTGTCACATTCATAACATGAACACATTGTACATATAGTTACCTTCTCCATCCAAAAATTTCTCAAAAAAGTGGTTGAAATCTGGTGACTTTTCTGAAAAAACCAATAGGTTTTCAAAATGATAAGCAGACTTTATTACGTCCTTTGGATTCCTCATCACGTAGATTATCTTTCAATAAAAGATAAACATTTTGTATAATTTCCTAGTAGTTGAGAATCTGTATGTACTAGCTACGCCAAAATAACGAAACGTGATGGATTAGTGGAGCATTAAGAACATAAAAATTGTGCCCAGGGAAGAACAGACAAATATGCATCACGTAAAAATAACTTTTAAAAGGTTTTATGTCAAATTATATATCAGAGATATAGCCAGTTAAATAGCAACTTCTCTGCCCTGTTTGGTGCTATTTTTTTTAGGGTCTACCAACTTTTTTGCATGGGTAACTATTTTAACCTGCTGGTGCTCTCCACTCTTAAACGTTGTGTATTTTCTCAATGTCAATATTCAGGACTTGATTTTAGTCCAGAGCTTTTCTCATCTCCAGTTGTGTTTGCCCCATATTGTCAATATAGGGTTGATGTACTAAAGGCAAATAGACTGTGCAGTTGCTCTCTGTAAGAGCTGTTGCTCCAGAGCTTAGTAAACAACCAGGGTGGCTTGGCGCCGGACTCTAATGGACGCCTAATCCCTGAGCTCCGGTCCTCAGAGGGTTTCCCAGTAGCCTCAAAGAGCCATCCGTAAGCAAAAACATGGGGAAATCTAAGGGGAACCCGTCCCCATCCTGTTCCCGATCCCCGCGGAGACCCGACTCACAGGCAGGCCGCAGCATTCCGGAGATCTTCCGGACGCAGGCACGCGAGGCCCCGGCTTCATCTCAGGCCTACTCAGCCACAGCGCGCTCCTCCAGCCTCAGCCCCTCTGGCAGGCACAGGACTCAATCGCCCGCTCGGCATGGGGTCACAGCACACCCCCTGAACATGGGGGACCTGAGAATAGTGGCAGAGGATATCAAAGCCACCTTCGCATCGGTCATCTCAGACCTGAGGAGAGACATCCACTCCATGACGGTCCGCATGGACACCGTAGAAGAAGCAACAGCACAAAATGAGAACTCCATCCACAGGCTCCAGACATCATCCCAGGCACATTCCGTACAGCTCAGAGACCTGCATAGATACATGGAAGACCTGGACAATCGTGGCAGACGACACAACTTACGGGTAAGAGGCATGCCAGAATCGATCGATCATACACAACTTACCCAGGCAACCGTAGCTGTCTTCAACGATCTCCTAGGCAGACCCCCCGAGACCCCTATTGATTGTGAACGCTTACACAGGGCTCTCAGGCCCCGGGGTAGAGACACTGACCCTCCCAGAGATGTGGTATGCTGCCTAGTTAACTTTAAGCTGAAAGAAGAAATCCTTCGCAGGGCCAGAGATCGTCGCAATCTTTCATGCCAAGGCTCAGAAATAAAAATCTTTCAAGATTTATCACCTATCACCCTACAAAATAGAAGAAACTTACACCCTCTCCTTGATATACTACGCACGAACGGAATTCAATACCGCTGGAAATTCCCTTTCTGCCTTTCAGCGTCAACACAAGGGCGAACGGCTAACCTGAGAGTGCCTGAAGATCTCACCTCATTCTGTGAGATTCTGAACATACCTTGCATTGAACTGCCCGACTGGTACCGCTCTCTCAGACCTCCACAACTCAGAAGGTCCAGCTCCATGGATGCCAACCCTGTGCGCGACGAGTTCCACATAAGAAGACGCAGAGCCAACTCTCCCAGGGCCAACACTTCCACAGGACCCAGGAACCCAACAGACAACAGCCCCACAGCTTCTCCTGCCCACAGAAGACCCCGCCACGGCGGTGCCGACTAATGGGGTGACCCACCCCTATCTTCGATTGATCGCCTGAACTCATTTCACCCCCTACACTACGAAGGCCTTCGCAAGACAGACGTCACTCCACAGTATAACCATCCGATTTCCCACAATTGGTCCCCCTACAACCCAGAAGCAAGACGGCTGGACTCAAAGGACCACCACAATCCCTCACCTCTCCCGCACCTAGCCCAAGATGGACGCTTTTTGTTCAGCCCCACAGACTGGCCCTACCTGTGAAAACATCCCCCACCCCTCTACCCCCCTCCTTAGTGCCAGTCTGCTCACCTAGCTAATTTAACACAGTCTTCAAGCAATGGAACATTGGACACGCAAGTATAGCAGGAACCTGCACGAAGTTAACTATTGTTTGTGACAGTTATATAACCCCCCAAATTACAATAGCTCCTTTCCTTATTTTATCTCCACCTCGCCATTATGTCACCCCCATAACCCATCCCCCAAATGGGTCGTTTTGAACCTCCCCAGGCGAGTGCCATTCCCTAAGGTGACAGACATATGTCACATTCCCAGGCTAGAACCCCCCCCCCCTATCTTAACTGGCATCCTTGTTAAAAAACAAACCGAGGCTGACACTTGCTTGATAATGATGTTGTTTGTCAGTAATGTTGATTCCTCCCTAGAGGGGCGGTTCCACACAGAACCTCATCTACACCCTTAATTCCGCCCAAGCTCCACATACCCTACCCTTACTCTTGTACCCCCAACATTAAGAGCTGACTCTCATATGCTCGGGTACCCCCCCCCCACCTGACCAAGAGATCACCCAAATGATTAACGGGTATCTAAACCTAGGCATCCCCTAAGATAATGATTAAGACATAGCCTGCATTCCCCAATGCCCCTAGCAACAACACTACTCTGTGTGGAACCGCTCATCCGGTTGGTATATGGCCGGAAAGAGTTATCAAGTTTTCTTCAGTTAAATTGAAACCCATAGGAAGCTAATGTTCCAGCTAGGAGATACTAGTATCATTACGGTTATTGTCATTATCTGAATGTTCGTCACACAATGACCTAAGGTATATGGTGAATCTTGACAGACACCTCACCAAATGTATGGCTGACCCCGCATAGGGCAAGCCTAAGACCAGAGTACGTAACTTGTTATGATTTCTCATTCTACTTTTTTACTTTTTTAATACCCTCGTTTCGTTATTAATAGTTCAACACAACATGACATGTTTGTCTTTTGGCAACCAAGCAAAAGAACCCGGGGGGGACCTCCGGCATGTGTGAAAGACCCCATACTCCGCCTGGTCATGGGTCTCGATACTACCACATCCTGATGTATAGACACATGAGTAAACCGGGCCGGACCACCTTTATGGTGAAATCTCAGACTATCTGTTCTTATACAGTGTGGGATTCGGTCGCACAGGCTGGAGGCCTACCCGGAGAGGAAGGCAAGCATAAATAACGCTAGAATTATTTACTAAATATATAGCCTGGTTAATGTTATAAGGTTGATGGTACAGATGACCCCTTACTTGTCTCTCTAATTATCTAAACGACTCACAACTTGACGTCCGCTCCAATTCCCCGCAATAGCTAGGGCCGACTTCCCCTACTCAGGCGGACTCACTCACCTGCCCTAAAAGACCTCACACGATACTCTATCTTAGGCAATGACGCTACTTTAAATCTAAGACCCCCCTCATCTCATTTGATCCATAACCCCCAAGACTAATACTATAACCTATAGGCTCACTCCTCTATCTTAACCACCCACACCCCTCTGAGGACCAGAGGATTACACTCTATCTCTAACCCGTCACCACCGGCTCCCTCCACCTCCCCACACAACGGGAACCTATCTTCCCCGTTGACTTATACCGGATAACACATTATCCCATAAGAAGGGTCTCTGAACCCTTCTTTACCTCCGGTACACCCAGATCTCACATATCCTTCTTGATCTTTTTCTAACCTTTCTCCTTCCTCTCCCCCCCCTTTTTTTTTTTTTTGCCCCATCTCATCCTTTCTTCTCCCTTTCCCCCTCTCCCCTCCCCTTCCTCTACCCTTACAGTCCCCTTTCCCCCTCAAACTCTCTAAGCCCATTTTCATTTCCCGCACACCCCTTGACTGCCTCCTCGGTCTCCGTCTCCTCCACTTCGCCTCCGCAACTCCTCCCGATCCATCTATACTCCCACAATCCACCCCTAACATACTCGAAGAGGTAGACTGACTAAACCGACAATAGAGCACATCCTTTTAAAACATGTCGCACACACCACCTACCACCAAACACGACACACTAAAAGTGATATCCCTAAATGTAAAAGGGCTCAACATACCAGAAAAACGCAGCCAAGTTCTGTCTATGATGCACAAACTAAAATCCGACATAGTTTTCCTCCAGGAAACCCATTTTCGTGCAGACAAGGTTCCTAAGCTTACAAACCACTGGTTCCCTCACTCCTACCATTCTACCAACCCACAAGCAAAGACTAAGGGAGTTTCAATCCTGATCTCCAAAAACTTAACATGGGAACTCAATGACTCACTTATTGACAAGGAAGGCAGATATATCTTTTTAAAAGGCAAGATACAGGGCCGACCTGTAACTCTGGCTAATATTTACAGCCCCAACTCTGCACAATCCAGCTTCTTTAGACAGATCTCCCAACTTTTATCAGGCTTCTCTGCCGGTCTAACCATACTCGGAGGAGACTTTAATGTAGCCCTATACCCAATTCTAGACACCTCTTCAGGATCCACATCACTGCCATACCGAACTCTGCGCCGAATTAAACTGCAATTGAACGACCTGCTCTTACATGACACCTGGCGCACTCTTCACCCCAATGTCAAGGACTATACATTCTTCTCCGCCCCTCACGACAGATATTCCAGAATTGATTATCTTTTCCTCTCCCAACCAGACCTTCCATTCCTTTCCCATGCGACAATTGAACCAATGGTCCTATCTGATCACCACCCCATCATGATGACACTGACCTTCCCTGAACATCAGAATGTTTCAAAAATCTGGCGCTTAGACTCTACACTCTTGACCTCAGAAGGAGATATCACAGACATTAGACAAACCATACACAACTTCTTTATCGACAATGACAACGAAGACACATCTCCACTAACACAGTGGGAGGCCCATAAATGCGTCTTAAGGGGCAAGCTTATTGCCCTCAAAACGTCGCGGAAAAAAGCCCACCAAGCCAGTATCCTAAACCTGATCCAGAAGATTAAAACCCTAGAACTAGCTCACAAGCAGACTCAGGCCCAACAAACATATCGAGAACTCACACAAACGAGAGAACATCTACTCACAGAACTGTCACAAAAAACAAAACGTAAATTCATCCTACAACAGAAATTGTTTTATGAATTTGGAAATAAAAGCGGAAAGTATCTGGCCCGAGCCATTCAGAAAAACAAAGCACGTTCCAATATCCACACGATCAACGACGCCCAAGGTAGAGCGAAAGTCACAGCCCCAGACATAGCCTCCCAATTCGAAGCGTACTACTCCACACTGTACAATCTCGGCACAACTACCGACGGTGCATCCAATAACAAGGATAGACGATCCCTCATTAAAAGCTTTCTAAAGGAACATTGCCCTAAACCGATTGACAGAGAAGATGCTCGCCAATTAGAACTCCCCATTTCAGAAGCTGAACTCAAAAATGCAATCAAACAGTTAAAAGCCGGAAAGAGTCCGGGCCCAGACGGCTTCACAGCCGTATACTTTAAGACCTTCATAGAGACACTCACAGGCCCCTTTCTCAAAGCCTTCAACTCCCTGTCCTCCTCCACGCTCCCCTTCCATAGACTCCTTGAAGCCCACATTACAGTTATACCAAAGGAGGGAAAAGACGCGACCCTAGTAAGTAATTATAGGCCGATCTCCCTACTAAATGTCGACATAAAAATGTTTGCAAAAATCCTAGCCAACCGCCTGCTTCCCCTGTTACCATCACTGATAGATGGAGACCAAGTCGGTTTTATTCCAGGTCGAGAGGCAAGGGATAACACCATTAAAGCCATAAATCTCCATCATTGGATGACAACTAATAAACATAAAGGTTTCTTTCTATCATTGGATGCGGAGAAGGCGTTTGACAGACTGGCATGGGACTACATGGGGGCAGTGCTACGACACTTAGGCCTCCATAATCGCATGTTTAACTCAATCATGTCTATACACGACACCCACGGCCAGAGTTAGGATTAACTGACATCTGTCAAACGCCTTCTCCATAACCAACGGAACGAGGCAAGGATGCCCACTTTCCCCTATCCTCTTTGTGTTAACCCTTGAACCTCTCCTGAACTGCCTCAGGAGAAATGAGGATATTAAAGGCATACCCATAGCAGGCCACACTTACAAGTTAGCAGCCTTTGCCGACGATATCCTGCTTTCCCTTAGCGAGCCCCACATTTCTATTCCAAACTTATTAAAAGATTTCCACCTCTTCCAGCGCATCTCTAATTTTAAAATAAACTTCACCAAATCACACGCCCTAAATGTCACTATCCCAAAAGAAACAGTTGCGCAGTGTGAATCCAACTTCCCTTTCCAATGGCGACAAAACGCAATTAAGTACCTTGGCATTTACCTTACAACGAACCTATCAGACCTTTTTGCACAAAACTATCTTCCCATCCTCAGAACGATCTCTGCTGATCTCAAAAATTGGAACAAACCCCAATTTTCCTGGTTCGGGCGGGCAGCGATTATTAAAATGAATATTCTCCCCCGCATTCTATATATCTTACAAGCTATCCCCATCAAACTCCCCCCGTCATTTTTCTTATCCTATAGAAGGCTTTGTACTGAATTTCTATGGAAACAAAAATCTCCGAGAATCGCACATGATCTTCTGACAAAACCCAAGACAAAGGGGGGCATTGGGCTTCCAGATCTGAAAAAATATTACTGGGCCTGCCACCTTACCCGTATTGTGGACTGGTCATTACACACCCAACTCAAAGACTGGGTCAGACTGGAAGGATCACTGTCCCCCTTTCCGCTGAAATCCGCACCCTGGCTGGCATCGACACATATCCCCTCCATTCTCAAAGAATACCCTCTCATTGGACCGACCCTGGATTGTTTCAGGGAAACATGCCGTAAGCTACACATTTCATCCTCCCCGGGCCCTTTGACTCCTATAAGACAGAACCCTGCCTTTCCTCCGGGCATGTCCACACAATTCCTAGCGAATCAATGGCAATCCCCCGACATGCTGGCACACCAATTCTTCCGCGACGGATCTTTTCTAGATCGCCTCACACTAACACCCGCCATCACCAGGGACCCTTTACCGCTCTGGACTTACTTTCAAATTCGACATTTTTTAAAGGAAGCCAACCGCGACTCTTCTATATCCAGAACACTTACTCCTTTTGAGCATTTATGCTCTCAATCCAATCCCCAACAACATTTAATCTCCAGTATATATGCTATACTATTTACTGAAACCTCCTCCAAAGAAGGGAAAGCCTGCAAATCTTGGGAAAGAGAATTACAAACAGAACTAGAAGAAGACCAATGGGAACACATATTCACGATTGCCCATAAAGGCTCCCTGAACGTATCCATTCAGGAAAATAACTATAAGACCCTGACACGATGGTACCGAACCCCAGCTATCTTGAATAAAATTAACCCCTCATTCCCCAACAAATGCTGGAGATGTGGGGATGAACCAGGCACACTGTTACACATCCTGTGGTCATGTCCAGCTATTCAATCATTCTGGACGCAAGTCCGAGAACTCACGGAATCAATTTCAACCTATAACTTAGACCACACGCCAACACAATGCCTGTTTCATCACTCAGATTTGTCCACGTCGTACTACCGTAAAACATTGATCTTACCCCTTCTAAATGCAGCGAAAATGTGCATACCTAGACATTGGGGTACACCTCATTCTCCGACCATCCAAGAATGGCTCACACAAGTTGATAAAATAGCAGAAATGGAAGAACTTATTTCCATCTCACGAGACTCCCCAGCTAGATTCTCTAAGACGTGGGCATGTTGGACCCACTTTCGGTCAACCGACAGATACCTAACACTGATGACATAATTCTTGACCTGGACCCACCCATTCAAACTCACCACCCACCACCCTCAATCTGTATTGCACAACCCTCTCAGCCTCACCACTCCTATACCTATTCTTCTCACCCGGCTGACGTGGACCCCCCACCCCTAAACAAGGGACGAGTATGGGGGGCCACACGTCAAAATTAGCCCAATTTCACTTTCCAAGAGTAGAGATCGAACAAACCTGACCTGCTTCACCATAAAACAACACCAAACCGAACCTATACCACAAGTGGCGGAGACCGAGGAGACAGGCACTCCTCTAGCCCCCTTATTCTCCCCCCCTCCCCCTTCCCCCCCTCTTTTGTTCCCTTCCCCCCCCTCAAGTCTCTTAGTCACCCCCCCTCCCCCCCCTCTCTCCTCTTTTACTCCCACCCCCCCATCTTCTTTTTATTTTTTCTTTCTTCCCTCCCTTTTCTCTTCTTCTTTTATATAATTTATCATTGTCCACCTACTACCCCTTTTGGCCCCTTGCACGGTTTGGATCTCCTAACAGAGCTCCCAACCAACACCTCTACCTTAGACGTGGATTGAATTGTCATACAATTCCCTATGCCATCACCCAATGATTGGGAATCCTCCTCTGAGAAACATGACAGCAACTTGGAGGAGGGGGGAGGGAGAAGGAGAGGAGAAAAGGAAGAAGAAACATCTTATGCCACAATATTAAACTTCAACCTCTCGATAGTCATTTCAATATGTTACCAGATTTAATATAAAACCCCTCCCGCGCTGACATAGTATATCGTAAATCATCAACAAGAGATTCTCTGTTATTAGTCAATTCACGGTTACATTTGTCTCAATCGTAAGAATCTATGTCTATTCCCCATCTTTTGTACAACTGTATGATGATAATGTGATACTGTCATATTGTACTATTTTTCTTTCAATAAAATCTATTTTGGAAAAAAAAAAAAAAAAAAAAAAGTAAACAACCAGAAGCTCTGGTGACTTTCATCATCCAATCATGTGCAAGCAATAATGCTGTTTTTCTTCTTTTTTCCCCCTTTTTTCCTTGCATGTGATTGGGTATTTCTTTGCAAAGTGATAGTTGACCTCATTTACTTAGCTCTGAAGCAACTGCACTTGCAGAGTGCAGCTGCACTTTGCAAAGTGCATAGTCTATAAGCCTTTAGTAAATTATCCCCATCATGTCCTCCCCCTCCAGAGTATCTATTTCAACAAGAGGTAGCAAATCTGCAAGATAGACTAGGGTCTGGCCACAGGGGATCTCTTTGATGCAGTTGGCCAGCTTGAACACGTATTGCAATATACAGTATGTAAACCAAGAATCCCCATGTTATAGACAAGAAATTGCTATATTTAAGGGTTAATAAGTGCAAACCCCTCCTTAATATCTCATGTATTGTATATAAAACAATTTGGGACTTGAACACTCATATCCACATTTCTACTGCATGGTGCAGGTTGGTAACAGAAAAGGGCAGAAAAGGGCAGGGATGCCTGAAGTTGCTATAAGACTGGCTTTATGTTTATGATTGTTTGTGCTGTAAGCCCTTTGTAATACACATTGATTACTTTGGTGGTTAGTTTTGGGATCCACCTGGTTACTTGCATAGACAACTATTTTTTCCTGCTTGTGCTGTCCACACTCATAAACTTTGTATATACAGTATATATTATCTGATTATCCATTTCAAATGCTGTACTGCGACCCTGTACCCAACAAAATTGACGTCCTTTTTTCCCCACAAATAGAGCTTTCTTTTGGTGGTATTTGATCACATCTGTGGTTTTTATTTTTTGCGCTATAAGCAAAAGAAGAGCGACAATTTTGAAAAAAAACACAATATTTTTTACTTTTTGCTATAATAAATATCCCAATTTTTTAAAAAAAAACAAAACACATTTTTTCCTCAGTTTAGGCCGATATGTATTCTTCTACATATTTTTGGTAAAAAAAATCACAATAAGCGTATATTGATTGGTTTGCGCAAAAGTTATAGCGTCTACAAAATATGGGATAGATTTATGGCATTTTTAAAAAATTTTTTTTTTTTACTAGTAATAGCAGCGATCTGCAATTTTTTTTTTTTTTCGTGATGGCGACATTATGGTGGACACATCGGACACTTTTGACACATTTTTGGGACCATTCACATTTATACAGCGATCAATGCTATAAAATTGCATTGATTACTGTATAAATGTGACAGGCAGGGTATGGGTTAACCACTAGGGGGAGACGAGGGGCTAAATGTGTTTCCTAGGGGAGTGATTCTAACTGTAGGGGGAGGGGACGCACAAGGGGAGGAGACCGATCGGTGTTCCTCTGTACTGGGAACACAGATCGGTCTCCTCTCACCTGACAGGACGTGGATCTGTGTGTTTACACACACAGATCCACGGTCCTGCTCGGTTAACGGGCAATCGCGGGTGCCCGGCAGACGTCGCGGCCGCCGGGCACACGCTCCGGGTCCCGAGCAATGCGCCGGGTGCGTGCGCCCCCTAGACGACCGGGAAGCCCAGGACGTCATATGACGGCCGCCCAGAATGGGAAATCCCATCTGCGGCAGTCATTTGACTATACGCGGGTACTGAAGTGGTTACTAAAACCTCTAGTATAGCCTTTCATAGCTATTTACTTTGTTTCTATTAAGAAGTGTTCCCAATTTTCTCTGGTTACAATTTAATGTGTATCATGCAGAGCTCAGAGCATGCATAACGCAATGGGTAATGGTCTCAGAAATGCATAATGCAGAGTGGAGTGTGGGTGAAAGGAGTGCATAATGCACAGTGTTCAGGGCTCAGAATTTATGGGTGTGTAACAGAGAGTGCAGGAGTAAGGCGTGCATAATGCACAGACTGCAGGTCTCAGGAGTGTATATGGCACAGACTGCAGGGGTCTGGAGTGTATAATGCAAAGACTGCAGAGCTAGGGAGTGTTTATCACACAGAGTGCAGGGGTCTGAAGTGTATAATGTACAGAGTGAAGTGCTTTGGAGTGGTTGTTGTACGATGTGCAGGGCTCAGGGGTGCATGACTCAGAGTGTAGGGGTCAGGAGTATTTAATGAAGAGAATGCAGGGGTCAGAGTACAATCATATATTACCCCCCTCCCAGTACAAACATCCCCCACAAGCCCATATTCCCCACAGTATAGATCTCTCCTAACAGCTTAAATTCCCCACACAGTACAGTTTTCACCCCACAGCTCTAAACCTTCCACAGCACGGACTCCCCCTCCCAGCCCACCCCCTTAGTAGAGACTGTTCCAGTACAGACCACCCCTTCAATACAGACCCCCCCAGCCACCTCTTATAACAGACCCCCAGTACAGACCACCCCCCCCCCCCCCCAAGTACAGACCCCCAGCCTACCCAACAGTATAGACTCCCTTCCTCCTTTTAAGTCACTCACCAGATAATGGAAACCTGACATGCAGTGGCAGAGGGAAGTCTTCCCCACAGCTGTGGATGTGTCAGGAGCGAGGAGTAGTTTGTACTGTGGGCACAACATACAGGGAAATAACAAGGAACACCGCTCAGATGGGTGAATCCAGATAAATGAATGAGTGAAGTGAATTGACGGACTCATCTCAAGGGTGCTAGCCACGGCTCCCCCCGCCATACAAACTGCAAAAGGAAGAAATGGCTGCACTACAAGATGATGAATATGAGTCCTTTCTTAATCCATCCAAGTGACATACCACAGGAAAAACAACAATCAAAGTATCAAGACAGACATGTTTCACACAGTATCATGTGGTTAATAATTGCCATTGTCGTTTTTCCTGTGGTGTGTCACTTGGATGGATTAATACAGGACTCATATTCATCATCTTGGAGTGCAGCCATTTCTTCCTATTCACAATCTACAAGGGGGAAAAATCCCTTGTACATTGGACAGCGGGACTGAGCTGAAAAAGTGGCACAATCCAAAGCTGTTGGGAGTTTTGCATAATTAGTTACAGAAAGAAAACAGCCAGAGCACACACTCTCTGTTCCTGACCTGCATTTGGTGGACCCAGAGAAGGCATCTCTGACTTCTGATGTCTTCAAAAGAAGAACCTGTCACTACAACAAGAAAAAAAATCCAAGTACTAAGTACTAATAAAAACGTCCCCCATTCTCTGACACCCTTCACCCCTTTACCCCCATGTCCTACAATATTTATAGTATAGCGCAGTGTTTCTCAAACTGTGTGCCATGGGAGAATTGCAGGTGTGCCATGGGCCTGGCGGTGGCTGTGCCGACGCCACACCGCGAGACTCTGCCAGCATAGTGCTGACTGTCTGTCACTCACTGAGCAAGTGTGCAGGCCTCACACGGACACGGTCATCTGTGCTGCCTGGACTGTGCGCGAATGGGATTGGTTGATGTTCGCCGCCACCAGCCCCCGCCAAGCCAGATTGCGAATACAATTAGGCTGGGGCCTGGCTGCCAGCAGTGTGCCGGGACAGGTGCCATGCCAGGCGCTTCCAGACAATGAGGTGCTGAGCATGGCGCGCTTCAACGTGACGTCATTCCCTCCTCTAGTCCCACCCACAACAGAGCAGAGGAGCCCGCAATCCCTGGCTGTCCCACACAGTGTGGAGCTGAGGAGTTAAGAGGAGAGAAGAGATGGGGGACAAAGGGACCAGTGTGTGATTATATCACCAGTAAATATAAGCAGCAGTCTTGTGTGATCCCCATTCCCCAATATTAAATCAGCAGGAAAATAGAATACCGTATATACTCGAGTATAAGTCGTTCCGAGTATAAGTCGAGGCCCTAATTTACCACAAAAAAAATGGGAAAAACTTATTGACCCGAGTATAAGACGAGGGTGAGAAATGCACAGCTACTGTAAGTGGAAAAGAGGGTCAACAATGCCAATTTGCAGCATCACTGTTCCCATTTTCATGCCTCACTGTGCCCATTTGCAGCCATAGGTCCCCTGAACTTCAAACTCGGTAGTTAAGGGTTCCTAGATGCCCCCTAGCTGCAGCCAAAATTTGGGGTCTCTGAACCCAAAGGGTCCCGAAATGACATTGCTGCAGATGGACACAGTTGACCAAATTTGGGGCAATGTATCTAGAGGCCACTTAGTGCTAAGAACCCTAAATTTGGTGCGCAAACCCAGTGGAACTAGCACCATAACATTTCCAAAGCTGGGGTTTCTAGCACCAAGTGGCCCCAAGATACATGGCCCCAAAAATCAGTTCAGAAAATGTCAAGCACTTTTCTGCAGCAGAGAATGACATTTTCTGAACCAGATTTGGGGCCCGGTATCTCAGGGCCACTTGGTACTAGGAACCCCAGCTTTGGATATGTTATGGTACCAGTTCCACTGTGTTTGCACACCAAATTTGGAGTTCCTAGCACTAAGTGGCCCTGGGATACGGGGCCCCAAAGTCGGTTCGGAAAATGAAATTAGTTGCTGCAGAAAAGTGCTTGACTCGAGTATAAGTCGAGGGGGGCACTTTCAGCACAAAAAAAATGTGCTGAAAAATTCGACTTATACTCGAGTATATACGGTATATAAAAAAGCAGCAGTCTTGTGTGATCCCCAATATTATATATCATAGATATATAATATTGGGGACCACACAAGACTGCTGCTTTTATATATATTATATTTACTGCTGACCACAAAAAAATGTTAAATCTTTTCAGGTGTGCCATGAAAAATGTTATATCTTTTTGGTGCGCCGCAAGACAAAAAAAGTTTGAGAAACACTGGTATAGCGTGTATGCTGCCATATTGTTTTCTCCCCAACACCTAAATAAACCACACACTGGGTGCAGTTTAATACATTCCTCTCCTTCATGCACCACCCACCATCACACTCTCTGTATACTTCCCCTGCACATACTTCCAACTGCCTCAGCCTCTGGACTACTACCCTGCACATATTGCCCTCTATCCAGGGGCTAACTGACCATTGAGCCACTCGAGCACTGCGGGCCCTGGGCCACTAGGGGGCCCCATCAGGGTTGCCAGCCTCAGTAAACCAGGGACAGTATGTATAAATCTGTGTTTTTTTACATCTGTCTGTGTACATATACTCCATGATCCCATAACCTAGAAAATGTGCTAGCAGCTGTGTCAAATAAACAGATAGAGATTTCCATTTTATTTTAAAGTATCCTATAACTATACATTGACACACTGATTCAGCATGAGCAAAGCAGTCATAAGTGGGAAATAAGTAGCTTAGTTGCTTTCTGTAACTGACACTACTCTCTGACTGGATGATTGGGATGAACAATAAAAAATATCAAAAAGCACATTTAGTTACATTTTAAAACTGATCTTTGCACTGTCTGACTTGCTACTAAGACAATCATATATATTGTAATTGCCATGCTACTGCATGACTGATTTTGGGACACAGCTCTTTATTTTGACTCATGTTTTAAAACCATAAAACAGCAGGGCACCAGGTAAAAACAAAAAACACTGAGTGGGGTGCACTCAGCAGAGGGGAAGAGCCAGTGGTGGGGAAGAGGAGGATCAGGGCTGCTCTGTGCAAAACCAATGCACAGAGCACGTAAATATAACATGTTTGTCATTAAAAAAAAGGTTCACTTTAACATGCTTGGGACAAATATATAAAAAAAAAGCAAACAAAAAAATCAAACAAAAGGGGCAGACTAAATGAAGCATTTTGTCTTTTTTCTGCTGTCACTCTTCTGTTTCTAAGAAATGAATCATGGAGGAAAACACCAATGTGATGCCTCTGAAGTACAAAATTATTCTCGGTCACACCAAATTTTTAATTTGGTTTGAGTGGTGCACTTCTCCAGAGCAAGTATGCCACCTTGGGATGGAGAGCACCATTGTGGGTTTTTATTAGGGATGAGCCTGATGTTCGACTCGAACATTGGGTGTTCACCTGTTCGCCAAACAGCGAACATTATGCGGTGTTCGCGGCCAATTTCAAAGCCACGGAAAACCGTTAAAGTCAATGGGACACTAACATGAAAAACCAAAAGTGCTAATTTTAAAGGCTTATATGTAAGTTATTGTCATAAAAAGTGTTTGGGGACCCAGGGGACATGTATCATTGCAAAAAAAAAAGTTTTTAATAATAGGAACAGTGATTTTAATAATGCTTAAAGTGAAAATGAAATATTCCTTTCAATATCGTGCCTGGGGGGGTGTCTATAGTATGCCTGTAATGTGGCGCAGTTTTCCTGTGTTTAGAACAGTACTACGGCAAAATTACATTTCTAAAGGAAAAAAAGTCATTTAAAACTGATCGCAGCTGTAATGAATTGTCTGGTCTGGGCAATATAGATAAAACTCATTGAAAAAAACGGCATGGGTCCCCCCCCCCCCCCCAGTCCATTACCAGGCCCTTCAGGTCTGGTATGGATATAAAGGGGAACCCTGTGCCAAATTAAAAAAAAAAATGGCATAGGGGTGCCTCCAAAATCCATACCAGACCCTTTAGGTCTGGTATGGATCTTAAGGGGAACCCTGCCCAAATTTCTTTTAAAAATGGCGTAGGGGTCCCCCCCAAAATCTATACCAGACCCTTATCTGAGCACACATAACCTGGCAGGCCGCATGAAAAGAGTGGGGGATGAGAGAGCGCCCCCCTCCTGAACTGTACCAGGCCACATGCCCTTAACATGGGGAGGGTTCTTTGGAGTCCCCCCCAAAGCACCTTGTCCCCATGTTGATGGGGACAAGGGCCTCATCCCCACAACCCTTGCCCGGTGGTTGTGGGGGTCTGTGGGTGGGGGACTTAACGGAATCTGGAAGCCCCCTTTAAAAAGGGGACCCCCAGATCCCAGCCCTCCCATATCAATTGGTAACAGGTACATTGTACCCCCACCAATTCACAAAAAAGTGTCAAAAATAGTAAAAAAGACAGGAGACACTTTGGGACAAGTCCTTGATTAAAAAATAAAAAAATTACAATGTCCAGCGATGTCCATTCATCGTCTATCAAGCCGCCCGACGAACCAAAAAAAAAAAAACCGCAACAGCTCCGCCTCAATGGGAGGCTCCCACCAAGTGACGCTTCTTCTCGGTGACGGCTGTTATATAGCTGAGGGCGGGGCCACTCAGTGACGTAAATGGGTGACCCCGCCTTCCTCTGATGTCACGAGGTGTCAGAGGGGGGCGGGTTAACCGTACCAGGCCACATGCCATCAACATGGGGACAAGGTGCTTTGGGGGGGCATGTGGCCTGGTACGGTTCAGGAGGGGGGGCGCTCTCTCATGCCCCCTCTTTTCCTTTGGCCTGCCAGGATGCGTGTTAGGATAAGGGTCTGAAATGGATTTTGGGGGGCCCTCTACGCCATTTTTTTTATTTTGGCGCAGGGTTCCCCTTAAAATCCATACCAGACCTAAAGGGTCTGGTATGGATTTTGGGGGGACCCCTACACCATTTTTTTAAAACTGGTGCAAGGTTCCCCTAATATTCATACCAGACCCATAGGGCCTGGTAATGGACTGGGGGGAACCCATGCTGTTTTTTTCAATGAGTTTTATCTATATTGCCGAGACCCGACAATTCATTACAGCCACAAGCAGTTTTAAACTTTTTTTCCTTTAGAAATGTCATTTTACTGTGGTACTGTTCTAAACACGGGAAAACTGTGCCACTTTACAGGCATACTATAGACACTCCCCAGGCACGATATTTAAATGAATATTTCATTTTATTGTTTCACTTTGAGCATTATTAAAATCACTGCTCCCGAAAAAATGTCAGTTTTTAAAACTTTTTTTTGCCTTGATACATGTCCCCAGGGGCAGGACCCGGGTCCCCAAACACTTTTTATGGCAATAACTTGCATATAAGCCTTTAAAATGAACACTTTTGATTTTTCATGTTCGTGTCCCATAGACTTTAATGGTGCTTGTTTGTTCGTCCAAATTTTTTGCCTGCAAGTTGTGGTGCCAAACGAACTGGGGGGTGTTCGGCTCATCCTTAGTTTTTATACAGAAATGTCTGCTTTGGGACAGATTACATTTAACCACTTAACCTCCGGTAGATTCCCCCCCCCCCCCCCCTCATGACCAGGCCATTTTTTGCGATGCGGCACTGCGTTACTTTAAATGACAATGGTGCTGTTGTGCAACGCTGAACCCAAACAAAATGTATGTCTTTTGTTCCCACAAATTGAGCTTTCTTTTAGTGGTATTTGATCACCTCTGCTTTTTTTTTTGTGCTATTTGAACACCTAACTGACACTTTTGACACTTTTTTGGGAACCAGTGATCAGTGCTAAAATATGCACTGTCACTGTACTAATGACACTGGCTGGGAAGGGGTTAACATCAGGGGCAATCAAAGGGTTAACCATGTGCCTAAAATGTGTTTTTTTCTGGTCTGTATACATTAGGTAATCTTATATTTAAGTGCAGTTATAATTGTGCTACTTACTTTTCCCTTTTTATTTTTCAGTTCTTGGGGAACAAATGTTTCTGACAAATGGGATACAAACAGACGAGGTGAAGGAAGCTTGTTGTAATCTAAATCTGGATTTAGTGTTTTGCATTCAAACCATTTCATTCTTTCAGAAGTGTCGATCTTTTCGGTACCATTTCGGTGCCCTTCACTGCATATTAAGCATAATATTTGCTGAGTCCAAATGGTTCCTTTTGATATGAAAGATAAATAAATACATTAATCTGTATACATAAATTAACATGGGCAGAAGAGAAAGTGATGACTATCTGTGCATAAAAAAACGTGCATGAAAACTGATGTCAATGTGCATAAAAACTCACTGAAACGCGCATGAAAACTGATGTAAGCTTGTGTCTCTGCAAATTAAGGCCTCACACCATGTGCGGAGACATCAGTTTTTCTGCATGCGTTCTGCAAGGGCACAAATAAAAAAATAGTTCTCTATGTGCCCTGTTCACACCACAACACTGGTATCATGTGCAGATTTTTCTGCGCAGGAATCTGCAACGTGTGAGCAGTTTTCTGTGTGGAAAAAAAACTGACAGGACATCAACACTGTGGTGTGAACAGGGCACATAATGGACGCGCATGAAAACTGATGTCAACGTGCATAAAAACTCACTGAAACGAACATCAAAACTGATGTAAACTCATGTCTCTGCAAGTGAAATATGTGTGTTTTTTTTTGTGGCGACTGGTGGGAATATGTTCATTTTTTTCTATCAGTTTTTATGCATGTATGGTGTGGTATGGTGGTACATGTCCAGATTTATGACAGTTTATCTTTAACCACTTGCAGCCAGCCCACCATCAAATGACAGAGGGGTGGTGCAGCTCTCATTCTGGGCCGACATCATATGACATCGGCCCAGAAGGCCCGCTCTCACGCGCCCACTGGAGCACGCAGAGTGGCAATCGCAGTTGCGGCTCTTTAACCATGTGATCGACTGTGTCCAATAACAGCCGGTCATGTGTAAACACAGAGATGCTGGTAATTGGCGCTCCTCACCTCACAATGACAGAGTGTGTGGAGAGGAGAGCTGATCTCCTCACAGGGGGACATCCTCACATGTAATCAGGGCACTGATCATCAGTGCCCTGATTATAATATAGCACCAGAAGTGACAGAATTCAGTGTAAGCAATCAGTGCCCACCAGTGCCAAAAATCAGTGCCCACCAGTGCCAGCAATCAGTGCCCACAAGTGCCAAGAATCAGTGTGCATTAGTGATGCCAGTCAGTGCTGGCTTTCAGTGCTGCCCAAAATACCCATCACTGCTGCCCATCAATGCCTATCAGTGTCGCCCATCAGTGCCACACATCAATGCCCAGTGCCCACCAGTGCCACCTATCAGTGCCACCTATCTGTGCCCATAAGTGTGGCATATTAGTGCCTCCTCATCAGTGCCACCTAATCAGTGTCCATAAGGGCCGCCTCATCAGTGCCACCTCATCAGTGCCGCCTCATTAGCGAACATCAGTGAAAGAGAAAAATGACTTATTTACAAAATTTACTGACAGAAACTTATTTTTATTTTTTTAAATGTGGTCTTTTTTTTATTGTAAAAAATAAAAAGCCCAGCAGTGAATACCACCAAAAGAAAGCTCTATTTGTGTGAAGAAAATGATAAAAAAATTTAACATAGTTACAGTGTAGTATGACCGCGCAATTGTCATTTAAAGTGTGACAGCGCTGAAAGCTAATAAATGGCCTGGGCAGGAAGGGGGTGTAAGTGCCCTGTATTGAGGTGGTTAAGGCCATTTATGCACCATACATGCATAAATACTGATGGAAAAACCATGCAGATTTTGCTTGCAGAGACACGAGTTTATATGTTTTCATGCACACTTAAAAGCGGAGTTCCACCCAAAAGTGGGTGACTCATTTGGCACCTTTCGGGGGGAGCGGATACTTGTCTTTGACAGGTATCCTTCCCCACTTCCAGGAGTCCAGGCCGTGGCGCATTACGTCACAGCTCGGCTCCACCCCTCTGCCGCCAGGCCAGTAGGAGAGCACAGGGGTGCCTCGCTCATGCGCAGTAGGGACCCGACGTGAAGCCATAATGCTACACTGCCGGGTTCCCTTACCCGCAATGGCGGCAGCACCCGACAGCTGATGGAAACATCAGATTCTGTTCCGACATCACTAGATGGCAGGACTGGTAAGTGTCCTATTAAAAGTCAGTAGCTGCTTGGCACTGGGTTGAAAGAAAAAAAAACTCACAGCGTGAACTAAGCTTTAGACAGGGCTGGCTTTCACAATGCAGTTAGAAATGGTGATAAAGAGCACTAAATTCCTAGATTGTAAGCTCTAACAAGCAGGGCCCTCTGATTCCTCTTGTACTGAATCGTATTGTAACTGTACTGTCTGCCCTCATGTTGTAAAGCACTGTGCAAACTGTTGGCACCATCTAAATCCTGTATATTAATAATAATAATAAAAAGAATGTGCTTTCAAATGTCCACTCCTTTGTGCAGTCCCCACTTATCTATCAAAGAGGACTTTTTTGTGCAAAGAATTGTGCTTGACTAATTCTGAATTTGTTTTTAGAATTTCTCATTGCTGCTTGCAATGAGAAATTCTAAAAACAAATTCAGAATTAGTGTTAAACTCACCTGATTTTGGATATGTAATCAAGAAAATATCATCATCTCTTATCTTAAAATCCTGTAGGGAGTCGATATACTCTGGTGACATCATGTCTTTTGAAAAACAGAATCCTTTATAACAGTACAGATTATTGCCACGTGGCACAGATGTAATTGCAGCCATTGTTAGCAATACTACCTGTAAAAAAAAGAAAACAAACAAAGGAATCAATAAGTGGAGTATTGGCGAGCCCAATATTAAATGCACATGCTTTGATGTAATTCACCTTTAGCACTAAAAATCAGGGTATCATGCCTAACACAGATGACAATCTTAATGTACAAAATCTTTTTTTTTTGTAAAATTTGCTTACCCCTGTGTTCTAGGGTGACCACATTTCCAAACTGCCATTCAGGGACCCCCCCTCCCCCGCGCAAAAAAAAAAAAAAGATGATTTTTGACATCTTTTTTTGCCGATTTTTGCGGCAGGGGTGTATCATGAAATCAGCGGCCCCATGTGCAAGATAAAAAGTGGGCCCTAGGCATCAAGAAGAATAACAATAATATGGTGTGCAAAGTGCGTCGTGGTAAACAGGTCCCAGGTCCCGGGCACCTTCATTCCGGGACAATACAGTGTCCCGGAATGAAATAGAGGACACAGCATGTCAGCCAGTGCAGCCACCCTACATTTCCTGGACTGGTTGCTAGGGCCAGCCCCGCCTGGCATCTAGCAACCAGTGATGTCACAGACTGAGTCAGATCAGAGTCAGAAAGGCCAGGAGCGAAGCCCGCGCTTAGTGCTGCACAACTCTCTACACCCACCTCTTCCTCCAGGGCCCAGCGGCATTTAGCAGGTACTGGTCTGGTTTGATCTTCACTCTCCAGTGTCAGCCCATGCTCCCCGCTGTGTTGTCAGCCCGCTCGCTGTCAGCTAGGAATGGATGTGCCTGACTGCTGCTACTGCTCAAGTGACAGGTGGAGGGTCCGGCGATGGCATGAGAAAGCAGAAGTGGCAGAGTCTGTCAGGCTGACCATAGAGGAGCATCGCATGCAAAGTCCAGACTCCAGTCCCGGATCTTCTCCTCCCCCCTCCTCCCTGCACTTCACCGCAAAGACCAAGGACATGTGCTGCAGGAAGTGAGTGACACCTACTACAAGGAACTGCAGTAATTCAGGTACAGATAACATGGGCACATACACCACAGGCTGGACGGGGCTTATGTCAGGGCTGTAGCAGGGAGAGAGCAAGCAGGACTGGAATAGGGCAGCCATGAGGTGGGTGGTGTGCTCTGCTTTTCCTAACATTGACCTGGCATGGATTAATGGCAATCACTCCTCAGGACTCTCTGCAGGGGGCACTCTGGAGGTACTATCTGTGTGCCTTCAGAGTGCCCCCTTACTTCCTCCAGAGTGCTCCCTTACTTCCTCCCCTTACTTTCTCCAGAGTGCCCCTTAGTACAGTAGTACTAAGGGGCACTCTGGAGGGGGATGTAAGGGGGCACTCTGGAGGGGGATGTAAGGGGGCACTCTGGAGGAGGATGTAAGGGGGCACTCTGGAGGAGGATGTAAGGGGGCACTCTGGAGGAGGATGTAAGGGGGCACTCTGGAGGAGGATGTAAGGGGGCACTCTGGAGGAGGATGTAAGGGGGCACTCTGGAGGAGGATGTAAGGGGGCACTCTGGAGGAGGATGTAAGGGGGCAATCCAGAGGATGTAAGGAGGCACTAAGGGGACAAACCGGAGGATGTAAGGGGGCTCTGACTAAGTTAGTACCGCCAGAGTGCCCCCTTACATCCCCCCTTACAACCTCCAGGGTGCCCCTTAGTGCCTCCAGAGTGCCCCTTTACTTCCTCCAGAGTGCCCTCTTACATCCTTCGGAGTGCTCCACCACCAAGTTGGTATAGCAGTGGCTGACAGGCTATCAGGAGATGGTATTGCACTCCTCTCCTGTACATAATACCCACCTCCATACACTCCTCTCCTGTGCATACTACCCACCGCCATATATTCCACACTCCTCTCCTGTACATATTACCCACCTCCATACACTCCATACTCCTCTTCTGTACATATTACCCACCCCCATACATTCCGCACTCCTCTCCTGTACATATTACCCACCTCCATACACTCCATACTCCTCTTCTGTACCAGACTCTCAACCTGAGCATGCAGTCAGACTGGCAATACAGTCACCCCTTTCCTGAACCATACCAGGCAACATGTCCTTAACATGGGGGGGGGGGGGGCACGCTTTGCCACATGTTGATGAAGACAAGGGCCCCTTCCCCACAATACTTTCCTGGTGGTTGTTGGAGTCTTGGAGCAGGGGAATAATCTAAATCTGCAAGCCCCCTTTAACAATAAGGGAGCACCCAGTTAACCCCCCCCGTGAATGAGTAGGGGGTACACAGTACTTCTATTTATTTACAAGAACATCAGGAATCAGCAACAGCTCTCTGTCCCAAATGTACCAAAGATAGAGACCAGGAATGTCAGTGCTACTTTTGAATGTACTGCGGGTGGGTCAAATAAAGGGAAACTTTTTGTAGTGCTTTGTAGTGCTATGAGCCCCTTTTTATGAAAAATAAATGTTTTAAAAGGTGAACAAACCCTTTAATGCCTAAGCACAAGGTATATTACTTACCTTTAGTGAGATTCCATGTCCCGTGTGCTGCCGTGTCTTTGTTAATCCAAAATCTTCCTACTGTGATGCTCCGCTGCACCAGTAGACTATGGCGGCAGGGGTTAATAGAACTAAGATCTGTGACAGGCACTCATCAAGAGAGCCCAACTATACCCACCCTTTCTGCCAAGCTCCTGCCGGTGCTACAGATTCTATGAATGAAATACAATTTATGAATGGAGGATGGGCAGATGATTGAAAGGTCTGTCCACTCCATGGATCCTGATTCATTCATAGAAGCTGCAGTATGGCTTGAATGAATGGAGGAAATAAGACATAGGACATAGTCTGGCACTCTTGATTAGTGCCTTTCACAGCTCCCTTAGTTCAATTGACCTCAGTTGCACCGGTACATTAGGTGGTGGGGATTGGGTGGCATTGGAGGAGGAACACAGCACTACAAAGGACACAGACACTTAAGGTAAGTAATGTGCTTATTCTTTATTTTTTAAGTAAACTTAGGCAAAGAGGAATTAATGTAAAGAGGAATTCCAGGTATGGATGTTGTATACTGATGTAGCACCCGCCTAGCTTAGGGTGGCCTGTTAGGCAAATTTAGTTAGCTCCTCTGTAATCAGTGGAGCAGGGTTTGATTGCTTTGGAAGAGCAGAACAGGCAGTCTGAATATCTGTGAGACTCTGACCAATCCCTGGAGAGGTGTCTCTAGAAGGTGGCTGGAGAGCCTATAAATGTTTAGGCCTGGCAGCAGAGTGCAGAGTTCCAGGGTCCAGCCCTCTGCATTAGACAACTGGGCTGGGGGCTCTGCCCCTGGGGCAGAGAGAGAGATACACACAGAGAGGAGAAACCTAAGGGAAAATCCTTCAGGAAGGACTCAGGGCAGAAGTCGGTGAGTTAGGCACAGTGGTTATCTGGAAGAGGCATGCCAGGGGAGCTGGGTGCAGAGCCAGAGGAGAGACTGGGGTTTTGTGTCAAATCGTAGCCTGAGGGCACAAGATTTGTAAGTCGGGCTTGCTGGGAACAGTAGTCCCTCAAAAATCTCTTTCAACTAAATGTTCAAGGCCTTCAAGAAGGGGTACTGCAGGCCCCTGGCCTATTAAAAATAATCAAGTGAAACTACTCCTAGGAATTATTCAGAGTGAGGCCTAGTCAGCTCAAGGTGGTGGGACAGGATGTCTAATGCTGTCACAGGAAAGTGTGGTGCAGGAGGAGAAGTGTCCTGGAGGTAAAAGTCTGCAGGGAGAGTGCAGAGGAGGATTATGATCTGGAGTAACACTGTCAAGATTAGAGTCCACCATTTTTTTCTGTCTTATTCAAGGAAATGTAAAGTATAACCACTAGAGACATTAGCCAATGTAAAGCTGGATCCGCTATATCATTGCAAATACTGATTTGTTCTATGGGCATCCCATACCCTTTTCCCCCAACCAAGTTCAATTCCCTAAATAAAACAAAAAAACAAAGCAAAAGACTGTTCATTGTCTATAAGTGTGACGTATGATGTCTGGCAGTAGGGTGAATATGTGTGGATGTTAGTAACTAGTAGGGATGAACCGAACACCCCTTGGTTGGGTAAGTGGCAGAACATGCGAACGGACCGAAAGTTTGCACGAACATTCGAACACCGTTAAAGTCTATGGGACCCGAACGTGAAAAATCAAAAATGCGAATTTTAAAGGCTAATATGCAAGTTATTGTCCTAAAAAGTGTTTGGGGACCCGGGTCCTGCCCCAGGGTCCCGGCAATATGGATAAAAATTATTGAGAAAAACGGCAAGGGTACCCCCCCAGCCCATTACCAGGCCCTTTGGGTCTTGTATGGATATTAAGGGGAACCCCCGCAGCCAAATTAAAAAAAGAAAAGGCGTGGGGCCCCCAGGCCCTATATGCTCTGAACAGCAGTATACAGGACCAAACAAGACAGGGAACGTAGGTTTGTTCTTAAGTCGAATCTGTTTGTAATTTGGAACAGGTACATTTTGTAAGTGTAGCTCCAGCCAAAAAATCAATTTTTAAGCTTTTTGGATAACATAGGGAAGGGTTATCACCCCTGTAACATTTGTTTTGCTGTCTATGCCCCTGTTCAGAAGATTTCACCTCACTTTCTGTCCCAATGACAATTGGATTTTGAAAATTTGGGGTTATTAGGGAAACAAGGATTGGTGATAAAGCATCAGTGGAGACACCTTTTTCCCATATTAACTCTTATGCCCCGTACACACGGTCGGACTTTGTTCGGACATTCCGACAACAAAATCCTAGGATTTTTTCAGACGGATGTTGGCCCAAACTTGTTTTGCGTACACATGGTCGCACAAAGTTGTCGGAATTTCCGATCGCCAAGAACGCGGTGACGTCAAGCACGTACGACGAGACTAGAAAAGGCCAGTTCAGAACCAAGCGCGGCACCCTTTGGGCTCCTTTTGCTAATCTCGTGTTAGTAAAAGTTTGGTGAGAGACGATTCGCGCTTTTTCAGACTCGTGGTTTTCAGATCGTTTTCTGCCATTCAGTTTGTGCTTGTGGGTTTGTATCTGCTCTTCAGTGCGTGCAAGCAAGTTCCACGTGACTTTAATTAGTCATTGTGTTCTTGTTCGTTCGTTACTGTTTTTCAGGTCGCTCTTCACAGGCCTTGCTGTTCTTCAGTGCGTTCTGTTACTTCGTTCTGAGCAGCCGACCGTTTTCTAGCCATGTTGCGTATGCGTACTCCTCGTAGAGTTCGTGCTGTGCGGGGGCTTGGTGTTGGGGTCCTGACCTTGACACAAGTCCAGTCCATGAACAGGGTGGGGAGGAGTTCATGGACCAAGAATTGGTTGCTTCAGCGTGACCAGTTCTCTCATATGCCTTTGCTCCGTGAGATCCGTGAGAATAATCCTGATGATTTCAGGAACTTTCTCAGGATGACGGACCCCGTGTTTCACCGTCTGTTGGCTTCGCTGACCCCTTATATTAGCAGGCAGGATACCTGCATGAGGCAAGCCATCACTCCGGAGCAGAGGTTGGTCGCTACCATGCGGTATTTGGCAACAGGGAGAAGTCTGCAGGACTTGAAGTTCTCGACAGGCATCTCCCCCCAGGCTCTGGGGATCATAATCCCAGAGACCTGTTCTGCCATCATCCAGGTCCTGCAGAAGGAGTATATGAAGGTAAGATTTTTATCCTTTAATATCACATTTCATTGTATTTAATGTGTGCTAATATATTGTATTTCTTTCCTCATTTCCTAATTACCATGATTGTAATATGCTGTGAATGTCCCCTTTGTCCTCATGCATGCTGGATTTTTATGTAATTAATTTTTTAGGTCCTTCATACAGATTGTCCTTCACCAAGCTCCCCAGCATGCTCTACGGGCCCTATATTCACCGCATGTAGTCACTTAACAATGTATTTTATCAGCTCCATAGTAGTGCTTTACCCCAAACACCCCCTAAAATGTTTTGAAATGTTATTTTAGCTTTAAATTCTGGCAGAGTGGCCGAGGCTTATTTTTTGTGGTGTCCCCAAATCATTTTTAGTAACCCTCCCTCCCCCAACTGCTAAGTCAGCTGATCCCAATTCTCTATCTATCCTGAATCATCTATCTGCTGACTTTGCCAAACCCATACACACTTTACCCATCTCTTTTGTGCTCAGATTTATGGATGAATTCCCCAAAGCATGTAGTGCAAGGGCCTGCCTGTATACTTTCAAATGGTACTGTTTGAATTTTTAAGATACTAGTATTATCTTGAGTCAGGTAATAGCAGAATGTTCAAATGTCCTCAAATGTGTACAATGTGTATTTATATCTTTGTATTCGGACACTTCTTACCTGTCCAGTGGGCTGCCAATAGTGTAACTGAGGGGCTGTTCCAAGTAATACCCTGTATTTAGGCATTCATCTCTCAATGAAGTGAAGAGGGTTACCTGTCCAAGATTTCCACACCCCCCATAATGTTCGAAATGGCCCATGAGAGGGGGGGAGGAGGGGGAATATGATAGGTGTACCTTATACGTTGGTGTTGTTAAATTCCCCTTAATAAATGCTATCTGGGGGTTGCCCCAGAATGTTTGTACCTAATCTGCTTGCCATGTTTCTGAGCAAAAATAGTAATTGTTTTTTTTCCCTCAACAATTTCCTTCCACACCACAGGAATGGCAGACTGTGGCCTCCCACTTTGCCCAGCGGTGGGACTTTCCTAACTGCGGAGGGGACAATTGATGGGAAACATGTCCACATCATCCCACCACCCAACTCGGGGTCGTACTATTTCAACTATAAGGGGTTCAATAGTATTGTGATGTTGGCGGTGGTGTCGGCTAATTACGACTTCTTGTATGTGGACATGGGGAAGAATGGCCGGATGTCCGATGGTGGAGTCATCACCCAGACGGAGTTCTACAGGCGTCTCCAGAATGGCAGCTTGGACTTGCCAGCTCCAGAGGACAATGTGGAAGGACTCCCATTCGTGTTCGTTGCTGATGAAGAGTTTGCGCTGGGGGACCACCTGATGCGGCCATTCCCGATGAGGACCCTCACACCGGAACAGAGGGTTTTTAATTACCGGCTGGCCAGAGCCCGAAGAGTGGTGGAGAACACATTTGGAATCCTGGCCAGCCGGTTCCGCCTATTTCTGACACCTATCCATATGGCGGAGTATAAACTGAACCATATTATACTGGCATGCTGTATTCTCCATAACTTTTTAAGGAAACATTCGGTCAACTATGCTGGCTCAGTTGGGCCTGAGGCCGGAGTGATACCTGAAACAGCGGCCGTCCTGGCTTGCCCTCCCTGAGTGCCCGTGATGTCCGGTTACGATACCTGGAGTTCTTTGCGGGTAGGGGGGCCATCAATATGCCTTCAAATTTGTGAAGCCTTTTTCCAATAAAACAAAAAAAAAAAATTCTTTGTGGACATTTACTGCTTGTGTTTGTTTTAGCTGACCCTGACAGCAATGTGTGGAGTTGTGAAAATGGCGTGATTGTGTAACATTATACAAAGCACTGTTGGCTGTTATTTACTAAAGGCGTATACACTAGGGATGAGCCGAACACCCCCCGGTTCGGTTTGCACCAGAACCTGCGAACGGACCGAAAATTCGCACGAATGTTAGAACACCATTGACGTCTATGGGACTCGAACGTTCAAAATCAAAAGTGCTCATTTTAAAGGCTAATTTGCATGGTATTGTCCTAAAAAGGGTTTGGGGACCCAGGTCCTACCCCAGGGGACATGTATCAATGCAAAAAAAACTTTTAAAAAAGGGCCGTTTTTTCGGGAGCAGTGGTTTTAATGATGCTTAAAGTAAAAAAAAAAAAAATGAAATATTCCTTTAAATATCGTACCTGGGGTGTGTCTATAGTATGCCTGTAAAGTGGCGCATGTTTACCGTGTTTAGAACAGTCCCTGCACAAAATGTCATTTTTAAAGGAAAAAATCTCATTTAAAACTGCTTGCGGGTTTAATGTAATGTCGGGTCCTGGCAATATGGATGAAAATCAGTGAGACAAACGGCATGGGTACCCCCCAGTCCATTACCAGGCCCTTTGGGTCTTGTATGGATATTAAGGGGAACATCGCACCCAAATTAAAATAAGGAAAGGTGTGGGGCCCCCAGGCCCTATATACTCTGAACAGCAGTATACAGGCGGTGCAAACAAGACAGGGACTGTAGGTTTGTTGTTAAGTAGAATCTGTTTGTAATTTTGAACGGGTACATTTTTAACGTGTTTAGCTCCAGCCAAAAAATCTTTTTTAAGCTTTTTGGAAAACATAGGGAAGGGTTATCACCCCTGTGACATTTGTTTTGCTGTCTTTCCTCCTCTTCAGAAGATTTCACCTCACTTTTTGTCCCAATGACAAATGTTTTTTGAAAATTTGGGTTTTTTTGTGGAACGAGGATTGGAAAGCATCAGTGGAAAGGAGAAATGTTTTTCCCATATTAACTCTTACAGGAGAGAATTTCCCTTCCTAGGGGTAGATTTCATCCCACTTCCTGTTGTCTCCTTCCGTTTGCAAGTAGGAGTCACTTGTAAGTTAGATGTTTGAAAGTAGGGGCCTGCCCTATACTCAGCAGAAATTTGGGCCTTAGGTGTTGTTGTGGCCACAACACTGTAAGCCCTCACAGGGCCCTGCTGTGAAATATTAGATCAAGAATTGTAATTACATGCCCATGTTGAACAAGAGCAGAAAAATTGGGCCTTTGGTGGTGGTGCCACAACACTGTAAGTCCTCACTCGCTCTTGGTGGGTGCAGAAATGGGCCCTGCTGTGAAATATTAGGTCAAGAATTGTAATTACATGCCCCTGTTGAACAGGGGCTGAAAAATTAGGCCTTAGGCACTGGTGCTGGTGCCACAACACTGCAACCCCTCACAGACACTCTAGTTGGAACGCAGGAATGAGCCCTGCTGCAAAGTATTGCATCAAAAATTGTAATTACACGCCCCTGTTAAACAGGGGCAGAAAAATTGGGCCTTAGGCACTGGTGCTGGTGCCACAACACTGCAACCCCTCACAGATACTCTAGTTGTAACGCAGAAACGAGCCCTGCTGCAAAGTATTGCATCAAAAATTGTAATTACACGCCCCTGTTAAACAGGGGCTGAAAAATTGTGCCTTAGGCACTGGTGGTGGCGCCCAGAACCAAAAATTTTCTTACAAGATTTCAGCGTGATCATTGAGGAGGAAGAGGAGAATTACTCAGGGATAGTCACTCAGCATCAGCATAGGCAGTCTTTGAAGGGATCTGAGATTTCAAAAAAAATTATTCGGTTACATCAGCATCAGGTGCTTGGTAGCTGGTGGTGATCCAAGACTGATTCATTTTTATGAAGGTCAGTCGATCGACCGAGTCGGTGGACAGACGCACCCTGTGATCGGTTACAAAGCCTCCAGCAGCACTGAATGTGCGTCCTGAAAGAACGCTGGATGCAGGACAGGCCAGTAGCTCAATTGCATACTGTGCAAGCTCTGGCCAGTGATCCATCCTCAAGACCCAGTAACCCAGAGGATTTTCGGTGGGAAAGGTGTCCAAGTCAGATCTTGCCCCTAGGTATTCCTGCACCATGTAAAACAGACGCTGGCGATGGTTGCTGGAACCGATCATACCTTGGGGCTGCGGACCAAAAAATTGTCTGAACGCATCGGTCAGACGGCCACCTTCTCCACCGCTCCTTCTTTGACTGACCGAAGCCTCAGCAACACGTTGTCCAGAAACAGGAGTTTGTAACCTCACAGTCTCTTGGAACGCGTTGCACAGACCTTTCTGCAAGGCCTCCCGAAGAGGTTTCATCCTCTGCTCCCTCTGCGATGGCAAGAGAAGGTCCGCAACCTTACCCTTGTAACGTGGATCAAGGAGGGTTGCCAGCCAGTATTGGTCCTTCTCCTTGATACCACGAATACGAGGATCCCTATGCAGGCTTTGCAGGATCAGGGAGGTCATGCAGCGTAGGTTTGCTGAGGCATTCGGTCCGGAGTCCTCTGGGTCACTAAGGACAACATGGTCCGCAGCCACCTCCTCCCAGCCACGTACAAATCCATGTGTTTCTTGGGACTGATCCCTTAAAGACTGCTGCTGATGCTGAGTGCCAGGCTCCACCTCCATACTGACACAATCTTCCTCCTCCTCCTCGTCCTCTTCCTGTGTGATCGGCGGGCACGCAGGAACACTGTCTGGATAAAGGGGGCCTTGAGAGCTAAGGAAATCCTCCTCATCCTGCCTCTGTTCTGCCTCAAGTGCCCTGTCCACGCAGTGTGTGCTCCAACAGGTGGACAAGGGGGACAGTGTCACTGATGCATGCACTGTCACTGCTCACCATCCTTGTGGCCTCCTCAAATGGTGACAGGACAGTGCATGCATCCCGGATCATGGCCCACTGGTGTGGGGAAAAAAAAACAAGCTCCCCTGACCCTGTCCTGGTGCCATAGTCGCACAGGTACTCATTGATGGCCCTCTGCTGCATGTGCAGCCGCTGCAGCATGGCCAACGTTGAGTTCCACCTGGTGGGCATGTCACAGATTAGGCGGTTCTTGGGCAGGTTAAACTTTTGGAGGTCAGTCAGCCGAGCACTGGCATTATATGACCGGCGGAAATGCACACAGACTTTCCTAGCCTGCCTCAGGACATCCTGTAAGCCCGGGTACCTGCCCAAGAACCGCTGCACCACCAAGTTAAGGACGTGAGCCAAACAGGGCACATGGGTCATTTGTCCCTGTCGGAGGGCAGAGAGGAGGTTGGTGCCATTGTCGCAAACCACCATTCCTGCCTTAAGTTGGCGTGGCGTCAACCACCTCTGAACCTGCCCCTGCAGAGCTGACAGAACCTCTGCCCCAGTGTGACTCCTGTCCCCCAAGCACACCAGCTCAAGCACCGCATGGCATCTTTTGGCCTGCGTACTTGCGTAGCCCCTTGAACGCCTACGGAGCACCGCTGGTTCCGAGGAAGAGGCCATGGAGGAAGAAGAAGAGGAGGGGGTGGAGGAGAGAGGTGTGTCACAATCATTAGCATTTTGGAGGCGTGGTGGCAGAACAACCTCCAACACTACTGCACCTTGTCCTGCATCCTTCCCAGCTGCCAGCAGACTCACCGTGAAACTTAGGTAACGTCCCTGTCCATGCCTGCTGGACCATGAGTCAGCGGTAATATGCATCTTACCGCTGACCGCCCTGTCCAGCGAGGCATGGACATTGTCTTGCACATGCCGGTAGAGAGCCGGAATCGCCTTCCATGAGAAAAAGTGGCGTTTGGGTACCTGCCACTGAGGAACCGCACATTCCACAAATTCACAGAAGGTTGCAGAGTCTACCAACTGAAAAGGCAGCAGTTGAAGTGCTAGCAATTTTGCCAAGCTAGCATTCAACCGCTGCGCATGTGGATGGCTGGGAGCAAACTTCTTTCGGTGGTGCAGCAGCTGGGGCAGGGAAATTTGCCTGGTACAATCTGACGTCGGTGTACCAAAAGCAGATTGCCCACAAGTACTTGGTTGTGACACACCTAATTCTACACCTTCATTCCTCTCAGTGCAGGTCTCAGAGAGGACTGAAGGTATAGTGGGGTTGGAGATCTCAGCTGATGAGGAGCAAGGAGAGGTCCTCTTTGTTCTTTGGTGTGGGTCTTTTAGATACGCTTGCCAACGAACTGCATGGCAGGTCAACATATGTCTGGTCAAGCATGCGGTACCCAAGCGGGAGATGTTTTGGCCACGCGAGATACGCTTGAGACATATGTTGCAAATAGCAGCGGTGCGATCTGATGCACTCGTCTCAAAAAAGGAACAACCCAAAGAACTTTTTGAATAACGCGCAGAGACTGCAGCGCCCTGCACATGTGGAGCTTTGGGGTGTGATGCAGTCAATGTGCTGCCCTTAGGCTGGCCCCTGGAGGGCATCCTGCCTCGTTGGGGATGTGCCGCCTCCTCCTCCTCCTCTCTCCTATCAGGCACCCACGTTGAGTCAGTGACCTCATCATCCCCTCCCTCCTCATCACTGGAGCAAACCTGGCAGTATGCTGCAGCAGGGGGAGCATGACTGCCAGATTGCTGTCCTTCTTGGGCACCCCCTCTGTCCGTGCTCAAGTTACTGCCTTCATCGAGCTCAGTATCATCATCAGAGCCTTCCAAACGCTGGGCATCCTCCTGGAGCATGTACCCAACACTGTGGTCAAACAGTTCGAGGGACTCCTCAGGAGGACATAGTGGGGCTAGGGAAGGAGTCACTGATGACATTGAGCCGAGGGAAGAGGCCGTTGCTTTGCCAGACAAAGTACCCTGGGCATGGGTGAGAGAGGATGAGGAGGATGAGGACGGCTTGGTCATGCACTCGACCAAGTCTTCCGCATGTTGCGGCTCAACGCGGCCAGCTGCCGAAAAAAAGGCCAAGCGTGTCCCACGGCCACGTGCTGATGAGGATGCACCGTCTCCACGACCAGCACTAGACACAGAGCCTGCTTGCCCTCTCTTATTGGCTTGTGACTGTCTGCCTCTCCTTCTTGGCCTTCCAGACATACTAATGGCCTGTAGCTGCACTAAGCTGGGAGATATAGATTATATATATATATATATATATACTGATACTGCAGCTAGCAAAATCAACTGCCTGCCTGTAGTATGAGAACACCACCAACCTTCTACAGGTAGCTTTAGGTGAACACTGTGCAGAGCTCGCAAAAAAATAACTTGTAGGTTTAGCTGAACACTGTGAGGTGGACGCACCACACTAACTTGTAGTTTTAGCTGAACACTGTGAGCAGGACGCACAGCACTAACTTGTAGTTTTAGCTGAACACTGTGAGCAGGACGCACAGCACTAACTTGTAGTTTTAGCTGAACACTGTGAGCAGGAGGCACTGCACTAACTTGTAGCTTTAGATGAACACTGTGCAGAGGTCTCACTACACTAACTTGTAGGTTTAGCTGAACACTGTGAGCAGGACGCACCCCACTAACTTGTAGGTTTAGCTGAACATTGTGAGCAGGACGCACCCCACTAACTTGTAGTTTTAGCTTAACACTGTGAGCAGGACACACTGCACTAACTGTAAATAGTCTAGCTGCCTGACTGTGGTACTAATAGGATCAAAAGAACACCAGTCATTTTCTTCAGGTAGCTGTATATACTGTAACAAGACAAGTCTGCCTGTCAGTAAGAAGATAACAGGAACGGATCTAGCTGAACACTGTGAGCAGGATGCACTGCACTAACTGTAAATAGTCTAGCTGCCTGACTGTGGTACTAATAGGATCAAAAGAACACCAGTAATTTTCTTCAGGTAGCTGTATATACTGTAACAAGACAAGCCTGCCTGTCAGTAAGAAGATAACAGGAACGAATCTAGCTGAACACTGTGAGCAGGACGCACTGCACTAACTGTAAATAGTCTAGCTGCCTGACTGTGGTACTAATAGGATCAAGAGAACACCAGCAATTTTCTTCAGGTAGCTGTAAATACTGTAACAAGACAAGCCTGCCTGTCAGTAGGAAGATAACAGGAACGGATCTAGCTAAACTGAATACAGTGTATATATGCAACACCTGGGATGCATATATATATACACACAATACACTGTAAGTGCAGCTAACTGACTGACTGTTCTGCCTAATCTATCTAACTCAAATCAAATGACACTGTCTCTCTGTCTATCTCTTTCAACGCCGGAACACACACTACACAGGGCCGCCGAGCAGGCGGCCTTATATAGTGTGGGGCGTGTACTACATCCCCTGAGCCATAATTGGCCAAAGCCTCCTTGGCTTTGGCCAATTACGGCTCTCTGTTCAGACGGCGCTGTGATTGGCCAAGCATGTGGGTCATAGTGCATGCTTGGACAATCATCAGCCAGCAATGCACTGCGATGCCGCAGTTAATTATGGGCCGTGACGCGCCACACGAATCTGGCGCGAACGGCCCATATCGTTCGCAATTCGGCGAACGGGCGAACAGACGATGTTCGAGTCGAACATGGGTTCGACTCGAACACGAAGCTCATCCCTAGTATACACTTTTTATACTACAAGTGCTCTTGAAACTGCAATGAAAATGCTCAGGTAGTGCAAAGAGGATTTGCCCTTAGGAAATAACCCCCATTTTCTCTGAAAACAGCAATGACATCACCCCAAAAGTGTTGTAGCGTTGAGACAATAATCCACACATTCTTGATTAACAAACTTTTTTATACCTGCACAATCACATGTGCATTTACCAAAGGTTTTTCAAACAAACCAACATGTTTGTTGTCTACCCATTTTTTGGGGTGGCATTATCAAAAATAGAAATGTCCATTTACGCTAAAACAGGCCTGTGTAAAACCAACAAGAAAGAGAAAAAATTTGAACTTACAAAGTTCACATATGGTAAAACTTGAAGGCAATATCAGACATGAGTATTTAGGAACTGTGTTTGATATTGCGTTCAGATGGGGTCAAATCACCCCTTGAAAAGCCAAATTTGGAAGATGCACACCAATTTACGAATGTCAACATGTGCTAGCTGCCATCACGGGGGATCAAGGGACGTGTTTTGTGGGAGCAACCCCTTCCTCACCGCTACTTTATTATTGAGGAAGGTGTGGCACCCCCAAAACGCGTCCATTGATCTCCCGTGATGGCAGATAGCACATGTTGGCACACTGTGTGCATCCTCCAAATTAGGCTTTTCGAAACATTGCTAAAAGATTATAAACATTGTACCACACAAAAAAAAAAAAGGGATTTTGTGGGGTTTTAAATTCGCCCCAAAACATCAATGATGTTATTATTTTTGGTTATCACATCATTTATTTTTTTCTGGATGTTTTCCAATTCTAAATTACACCCCATGATCTCCCCGATCAGGATCTGGGCACTTTCAGATGTGAAAGGATCTCGATCCCTAACATCATGATCACCTAAAAAGAGAGAAACCAAACAAAAACAGGTATCAAAAATCTGCGGACATCCATCTCTTACCTGAGCCTAAGGTCGCAGACACTCACCTGTTGTGGTGCCAATTTCCACCACATCTTCTTCCTCCTCCTGCTCCGCTTGTGCTTGGGGTATTTCACCTTCTTCCATAGGTGGGGGGTTTCTGGTCTCCTCGGATGAGGGGTGTCCTCCGAGTCTTTTCTCCCCTATGTAAAACAAAAATGGTATAATTAGCACACAGATGTTTGATGGCAGAACTATAAATAGGAAACATTGCTTGGAAGTGGGGTACAATTGTCAATTTTAGCAGAGTTCCAAGATGTCGTTTTTTTATTGGCCTTTGTCAAGCTGCAATACTTTACCTGTTTTGTACAAGCTTCACAGATGTAGCCCCCCCCTATAATATACACTGGAGCACCTGTGTGCCCCCCCTAATAAAAATGTTGTTCTGGTGTCCCACACTAGTGCTAGAGTGTCCAGATGTGAAAACAGCTGCTCAGTGTCCTCTCCTTACACAGAATCTAGTTTGCATTTCATTCTAGTAACAAACCCATCTACACAACCAAATATTTTGCATCCAAGTAGGCCTTAAAAAAATGTAGGAAAATGCATATGGCCTAAACAATGGTGTTTTAGAGGGAAAACAAAATGTTGGATACGAATAATGGGCCCATGAACATTAAAATTGACATTTGAAACTGTACAATTAAGAAAAGCATATAGAGCAGCACGAACGTAATAAAGACAAAAAGAATATGAACACAGCACAACTACTTACTTTTTTGCAGCACTCTCCGGATCTTTCTGTACTGCTTTGGCTCTCGTAATTTGAGGTCCGACCACCGCTTCCTGAGCTGATCTTTCGATCGTCGTACCCCGAAATTCCTGTGCAGACTTTTGACCACTTTCGCCATGATCTTGGCCTTTCTGATATTGAGGTAGGTCCATACTTTCCATCATAGTCGGCCCTCTTCAGGATGTCCACCATCTCCAACATCTCCCCAAAGGACATATTTGTGGCCTTAAATCTTCTCCTTCTGGATTGGGACGTTTCTGTCTCCGGGCTTTCCTCCGCCTCCTTCTCGTTGCTATAATTAGCACGCACCTGCTGTGACTCCGTTATGTGCTCTTCACCCACTGCGCCGAACGAAAGGGGCGGGGAATAGACTAGAAAGAACGTCAGGGGCGGGCGGAGTTACACGCATGCGCAGTGTATATAAAGCGTAACACACGTGCGTATAACGTACGATCTGTGAGCGGAGGAAGGAGCATTGGACGCGCCGATCGTAAGAACGAAGGTAAGAGACAAATTTGTGCCTATACTGCTTCTAGATTGAGGCCTATATTGTAACAATATTGGGAGAGTTTTGTCTGACATTAGGCTTTGTCTTGTGTTGTGTCTTGCAGTGAACATGGATATCTTAGTTAAAGATAATGACTTCATGTCACTATTCATTGATATGTTAAGGGAGCTGCCATGTCTGTGGGAGATTAACCACCCACATTACAAGAACCAAGCAAAGAGGAAGGCAGCACTGGAGCAATTGTGTGAAAAATTGTGAAGCAGGTGATCCCCACGGCAGACATCACCTATTTGAAGATCTTAATTGGTGGCCTGAGGAGTACATATGTAAGGGAGCGCCAGGTCCTGGATTCACAGAGATCCGGAGCAGCAGATGACATCTATGTCCCCAGGATGTGGTACTACGACAGGCTGCATTTTCTGGCAGGCCAGACTGAACCCAGGCCATCCCTCTCCAGTCTTCCTTCCACGCTTCCTTCCCCCCCGGCTGAGGCTTCTGACGCCCAACCTGGGCCTTCCAGGCAACATGTGGAGGAGCCCAGATTGAGCCAGGTATAGCATTCCTCTAAATATTTCTGCTTGTCCAATCAATGATGTTAACTAGATGTTAGTTTGGAGTACTAATTTAGGATTGTGATTGATGAAGCAAAAACTAAAACCATGTCCCTTTTTCATACACAGGGAAGTCGCAGCCAGGAGGTGGCCGGGCCGAGCCGGCTGCCTGATCTGCCGGTCCCTCCACTCCCCCTGGAAAGAGAAAGTGGCAGGAGGAGGAGTGCCCTAGAGGAGGCTACCAGAGGACTCTTTTGGAGGGCTACAGAGGTCCTGGGAGCACCACACACCGTGGAGGAGGACATTGCTGCCACCATTGCCTATAAAATGCAGAGGATGGAGGAGGGACAACAAGTCATGTGTGAGTCGCTCATATTGGAGGCTCTTAACAAAAGGTTTGAGGGGTCAAATTACATCTCAGACACACCTTTGCGAACTCACAGATGGTCCTCCTCCTCCTCCTCCTGCAGGTCCTCCTCCTCCTCCTCCCTCTCCTCAAGGTCCTCCCAGTCATCCTCCTCCTCCTCCAGGTCCTACTCCTCCTCCTCCTGCCACATCTCCAACAGCACAGCCACAAACGGGAAGGAAGCGTGTAAGGAAGACCAGAAAGTGAGGACCCTGGATCCAGTCTGGTCGGCCAAAAGATGCAGCCTCTTGTGGTACCACAGCCTGGGGACACAGATGTCATCTGCTGCTTTCCGGATCTCTGCGTATTCTGGACCAGACTGCCCTCCCTTACATATGGACTCCTCAGGCCACCAATTTTGATGTTCAAGAATTGATGTCTGCCCTGGGGGTCCCAGGCTTCGCTAATTTCTCATGTTTATCCAGTGGTGCCTCCCTCTTTGTTTGGAGCTCTTAAAAAAGGAATTTTTGTTTGAATTATACTTGCCTATGTGTGTTTAACTTCAAAAAGGACAGTTTGTTTGTGAGGATTCAGGTACATTTCAAATATACAATGTGAAATTAACAAGGGACACCAACACCAAACAATCTCCTTGAGATTAAATAATAAAAGATATCAATGGTGTTGGGGTAACTTGACACACAAAACACACACAAAAATATTCTGGAGTCAAACTAAAAACAACATTAAACAAAGATCAGCCTTGGAAAAAATACAAACATAAAATCGAAACCAAAAATGGCTTAAAATCCCAAAAAAATAAATAAATAAATAAAAAACATTCTGTGAGATGTGACAAATAACAATATATTCAGGGAATCCCAATAAAAAAACAAAAAAAAAAGTTTGTGAGTAGTGTGTGTGAATATGAGCAGCAAAACTACTTAATTCTTGTCACATTATAAAGAAGAAGAGAGTGCGCTGTATTAAACCATTTTTAACATTGCAGCGTGACGAAAGTGCTGTATCCATTGCGAACGCTAAGTTTACCAGACCGAGCTGTTCCGTGTCGGAATTTCTGCTGAGCATGCGTGGCACTTTCTGCGTCGGAACAGGCCACACACGGTCGGAATTGACGCGATCGGATTTTGTTGTCGGAAAATTTTATCTCCTGCTCTCCAACTTTGTGTGTCAGAAAATCCGATGGAAAATGTCCGATGGAGCCCCCACACGGTCGGAATTTCCGACAACACGCTCCGATCGGACATTTTCCATCGGAAAATCCGACCCTGTGTACAGGGCATTACAGGAGAGAATTTCCCTTCCTAGGGGTAGATTTCCTCTCACTTCCTGTTGTCTCCCTTCGTTTGTAAGTAGGAGTCGTTTGTAAGTCGGATGTTTGAAAGTAGGGGACCGCCTGTATATACTATACGGCCTGCCCTATATACTTTGCAGAAAATTGGGCCTTAGGTTTTGGTGGTACCAGAACATTGTAAGCCCTCACAGTTACTCTTGGTGGGCGCTGGAACGGGCCCTGCTGTGAAATATTATATCAAGAATTGTAATTACATACCCCTGTTGAACAGGGGCAGAAAAATTGGGCCTTTGGTGGTGGTGGTGCCACAACACTGTAAGCCCTCACAGTTACTCTTGGTGGGCACACAACAGGCCCCGCTGTGAAATATTAGGTTAAAAATTGTAATTACACACCCCTGTTGAACAGGGGCAGAAAAATTCAGTCTTAGGCAGTGGTGGTGGTGCCACAACACTGTAACCCCTCACAGATACTCTAGTTGACCGCAGGAACAAGCCCTGCTGTGAAATATTACAGCAAAAATTGTAATTACACGCCCCTGTTAAACAGGGGCAGAAAAATTGGGCCTTAGGCACTGGTGGTGGTGTCGCAACACTGCAACCCCTCACAGATACTCTAATTGAGCACAGGAACGAGCCCTGCTGTGAAATATTACAGCAAAAATTGTAATTACCGTACACGCCCTTGTTAAACAGGGGCAGAAAAATTGGGCCTTAGGCACTGGTGGTGGTTCCCTGAAACAAAAATGTTCTTAGAAGCTATCAACATGAACATTGAGGCGGAATAGGATAGTCACTCAGCATAACAGGATAGTCACGCAGCATAGGCAGTCCTCAAGGGATCTCACATTCATAAAAAAATTATTCGGTTACATCAGCATCAGGTGCTTGGTAGCTGGTGATCCAAGACAGATTCATTTTTATGAAGGTGAGCTGATCAACTGAGTCTGTGGACAGGCGCACTCTGTGATCGGTTACAAAGCCTCCAGCAGCACTGAATGTGCGTTCGGAAAGAACGCTGGATGCAGGACAGGCCAGTAGCTCAATTGCATATTGTGCAAGCTCTGGCCAGTGATTCATCCTCAAGACCCAGTAACCCAGTGGATTTTCAGTTGGAAAGGTCTCCAAGTCTGATCTTGCCCCTAGGTATTCCTGCACCATGTAAATCAGACGCTGGCGATGGTTGCTGGAACTGATCAGACCTTGGAGCTACGGACTAAAGAATTGTCTGAACGCATCGGTCAGGCGGCCACCTTCTCCACCGCTCCTTCTGTGACTGACCGAAGCCTCAGCAACACATTGTCCAGGAGGACCAGGAAATTGTAACCTCCCAGGCTCTGGAAAAGCATTGCACAAACCTTTCTGAAAGGCCTCCCGAAGATGTTTCATCCTCTTCTCCCTCTGCGAAGGCTGGATAAGTTCCGCAACCTTACCCTTGTAACGTGGATCAAGAAGGGTTGCCAGCCTGTAATGATCCCTCACCTTGATACCATCAATCCGAGGGTCCTTTCACAGGCTTTGCAGGTTTAGGGAGGCCATGCAGTGAAGGTTTGATGAGGCATTCGATGCGGAGTCCTCTGGGTCACTAAGGATGACATGTTCCACAGCCACCTCCTCCCAGCCACGTACAAGTCCATGGGTTTCTGGGGACTGAAAACGATCCCTTTAATACTGCTGCTGATGCAGAGTGCTAGGCTCCACCTCCATGCTGACACAATCCTCATCCTCCTCCTCCTCTTCTTCTTGTGTGATCGGCGGGCCCACAGGAATACTGTCTGGATAAAGAGGGCCTTGAGAGGTAAGGAAGTCCTCCTCTTCCTCCCTCTGTTCTGCCTTAAGTGCCCTGTCCATTATTCCACGAAGCGTGTGCTCCAACAGGAAGACAAGAGGGACAGTATCACTGATGCATGCACTGTCACTGCTCACCATCCTCGTGGCCTCCTCAAATGGTGAGAGGACAGTGCATGCATCCTTGATTAGTAGCCACTGGCGTGTCGGAAAAAAGCCAAGCTCCCCCGACCCTTTCCTGGTGCCATACTCACACAGGTACTCATTGATGGTCCTCTGCTGCATGTGTAGCCGCTGCAGCATTGCCAAGGTTAAGTTCCACCTGGTGGGTATGTCACAAATGAGGCAGTTCTTGGGTAGGTTGCATTCCTTTTGAAAGTCAGAAAGACGAGCACTGGCATTATATGCCCACAGACTTTCCTGGCCTGCCTCAGGAGATACTGTAAGCCCGGGTACCTGCACAAGAACCACTGCACCACCAAATTAAGGATGTGAGCCAAACAGGGAACATGAGTCAAGTGTCCCTGTCGGAGGGCGGAGTTGGTGCGGGGTTGGTGCCATTGTCGCAAACCACCATTCCTGGCTGAAGCTGGCGTGGCATCAACCTCTGAGTCTGCCCCTGCAGAGCTGACAGAATCTCTGCCCCAGTGTGGCTCCTGTCCCCTAAGCAGACCAACTCAAGCATCGCACGGCATCTTTTTGCCTGACTGCTTGCGTAGCCCCTTGACTGCCTACGGAGCACCGCTGATTCCGAGGACAAATCTGCAGAGGAAGAGACCATAGAGGAAGAAGAAGAGGAGGGGGTGGAGGAGAGAGGTGTGGCAGAATCACCACTACTAGCATTTTGGAGGCATGGTGGCGGAACAAGCTCCAACAATACTGCACCCTGTCCTGCATCCTTCCTAGATGCCAGCAAAGTTACCCAGTGCACCTGCTGGACCATGAGTCAGCGGTAATAGGGCCTGTCTATTGGCGGTGATAGGGTGAAGATGGCGCCGGGCGGATGGAAATCCTAATGACAGTCTCCAGAATCACTTCTATCTGTACCATGTGTTACACTATTGGCTCTTTCATTATATATGTACTGCTGAGCCCGGGTTGAGTGGTCAAGACGCATTAACACCGTTCCGGTCTGGAGTCCGGCTGGGACCGCAATATATCTGCCCTCTTTGTTTTGCATATCCGGTAAGGGGACATTCCCTAAGGTTCGTTATCAGTATCTGCTCCTTTGGTGTTTGGTTCCTGGTCCTAATGAATCTGCACATAAGGGTCTGTCTTCTGGTAAGCAGTTCGCACTAATAGTTTTCTCAGCACCTGGTGGGATTTCCTTTCACATATCTTTGGGGTGATTAATACACGCTGACTATCCATTTATATCTGGTAAGCAGATTTTGGGTGTCTTTGTAGCTTTCACCCATCCACTTTTATTTTGCATGATTGCATGATACTCACTATATTGTCCTAGCTATTTAGCACAGGATTTTATATGATCACACATGATTTATGGCTAGTTGAGTGTCACTTTTTTTCTGGTTTGGAGTGTTTATGTAAACAATATTACGCTATATTTTTGTCATATATTTTTTCGGACCATACTCTGTGGATCCACGGGATGAGGGCGTCCTTCCTGCTTCATCTGGATTGTTCATCTAAAGGCCCAGGCTGGGTTTAAGCCACTCGCCCTTTTTTGGCTTACTTCTGGTAAGCACAATACCTATTGGTGTGTTCCGCAAACTGTGTCCGTTATCACTGTTTCTTTCTGGATGAAGTTTATGTCACAAACCTTCCTTTTGGATCTTAATTGGGACTTTTTATTTTTGTATGAGACTTCACAGTCGGACTATTGTTCAAATCATTTTATAGCGCGGTTTTTTGCTTTTTTTGATTTTTTTTGCTTTTTTTGATTTATTTCACCGGTAATATGCACCTTACCGCTGACCGCAATTGTCCAACGAGGCCAAGACATTACTGGCATGTGGAAGGCAGAGAGCCAGAATGGCCTTCCGTGAAAAGAAATGGCGTTTGGGAACCTGCCACTGAGGTACCACGCATTCCACAAATTCACGAAAGGGGGCAGAGTCTACCAGCTGAAAAGGCAGCAGTTGGAGCGCTAGCAATTTAGCCAAGCTAGCATTCAGCCACTGAGCATGTGGATGGCTGGGACCGAATTTCTTTCGACGGTTTAGCAACTGGGGTAAGGAAATTTGCCTGCAACAATTGCATGTTGGTGTAGCGATAGAAGATTGCCCGCAAGTGCTTGGCACACCTAATTCTACACCTTCATTCCTTTCTGTGCAAGTTTCTGAGAGGACTGAAGGTATAGTGGGGTTGGAGATCCCAGCTGATGAGGAGCAAGGAGAGGTCTGCCTTGTTCTTTGGTGTGGGTCTTTTAAGTACTGTTGCCAACAAATTGCATGGGAGGTCGACATATGTCTGGTCAAGCATGTGGTGCCCAGGCCGCTGCTGTTTTGGCCACTCTTGATACGCTTCAGACATATGTTGCAAACAGCAACAGTTTGATCCGCTGCACACGTATCAAAAAAGGCCCATACCAAAGAACTTTTTAAAATACGAGGGGAGTCAGCAGAGCCCTGCACATGCAGAGCTCTGCGGTGTGATGCAGTCGGGTGGCTGCCTTTAAGCTGGCCCCTGGAGGGCATCCTGCCTCGTTGGAGATGTGATGAGATATAGGCTTGTCTAGACTAGAATGCAGTGGATAAATATATGTAGGAGACTGTATATATATTACTGCACTGCAGATCACTGAATCACCTGCCTGCCTGAAAGTATATTTGAAAACGTACACCAGGAATGGCCTGCAGTCAGATATAGGCTTGACTAGACTGGAATGCAGTGGATATATATATGTAGGAGACTGTATATACAGTCAGGTCCATAAATATTGGGACATCGACACAATTCTCTTTTTGGCTCTATACACCACCACAATGGATTTGAAATGAAACAAACAAGATGTGCTTTAACTGCAGACTTTCAGCTTTAATTTGAGGGTATTTACATCCAAATCAGGTGAACGGTGTAGGAATTACAACAGTTTGTATATGTGCCTCCCACTTTTTAAAGGGACCAAAAGTAATGGGACAGATTAACAATCATCCATCAAACTTTCACTTTTTAATACTTGGTTGCAAATCCTTTGCAGTCAATTACAGCCTGAAGTCTGGAACGCATAGACATCACCAGATGCTGGGTTTCATCTCTGGTGATGCTCTGCCAGGCCTCTACTGCAACTGTCTTCAGTTCCTGCTTGTTCTTGGGGCATTTTCCCTTCAGTTTTGTCTTCAGCAAGTGAAATGCATGCTCAATCGAATTCAGGTCAAGTGATTGACTTGGCCATTGCGTAATATTCCACTTCTTTCCCTTAAAAAACTCTTTGGTTGCTTTCGCAGTATGCTTCGGGTTATTGTCCATCTGAAACACTTCAGAATTCATCCTGCTGCTTTTGTCAGCAGTCACATCATCAATAAATACAAGAGAACCAGTTCCATTGGCAGCCATACATGCCCACGCCATGACACTACTACCACCATGCTTCACTGATGAGGTGGTATGCTTTGGATCATGAGCAGTTCCTTTCCTTCTCCATACTCTTCTCTTCCCATCACTCTGGTACAAGTTGATCTTGATCTCATCTGTCCCTAGGATGTTGTTCCAGAACTGTGAAGGCTTTTTTAGATGTTGTTTGGCAAACTCTAATCTGGCCTTCCTGTTTTTGAGGCTCACCAATGGTTTACATCTTGTGGTGAACCCTCTGTATTCACTCTGGTGAAGTCTTCTCTTGATTGTTGACTTTGACACACATACACCTACCTAATGGGTATTACCCCAATTCCTCTTTATTTAGCAAAAATCACATGTCCCCCTCTAGGACATTATGAGATACATATTTTTAATTTAATGTATAATTAATTATATACATCTATAGCTAGCCACAGCTCCCAGCCCCTCAGATCTAGCACATACACCTACCTCCTGGAGAGTGTTCTTGATCTGGCCAACTGTTGTGAAGGGTGTTTTCTTCACCAGGGAAAGAATTCTTCGGTCATCCACCACAGTTTATTTTCCGTGGTCTTCCGGGTCTTTTGGTGTTGCTGAGCTCACCGATGCATTCTTTCTTTTTAAGGATGTTCCAAACAGTTGATTTGACCACACCTAATGTTTTTGATATCTCTCTGATGGGTTTGTTTTGTTTTTTCAGCCTAATGATGGCTTGCTTCACTAATAGTGACAGCTCTTTGGATCTCATATTGAGAGTTGACAGCAACAGATTCCAAATGCAAATACCACACTTGACATGAACTCTGGACCTTTTATCTCCTGCTTGTAAATGGGATAATGAGGGAATAACACACACCTGGCCATGGAACAGCTGAACAGCCAATTGTCCCATTACTTTTGGTCCCTTAAAAAGTGGGAGGCACATATACAAACTGTTGTAATTCCTACACCGTTCACCTGATTTGGATGTAAATACCCTCAAATTAAAGCTGAAAGTCTGCAGTTAAAGCACATCTTGTTTGTTTAATTTCAAATCCATTGTGGTGGTGTATAGAGCAAAAAAGATTAGAATTGTGTCGATGTCCCGATATTTATGGACCGGACTGTATATATTATGCACTGCAGATCACTAAATCACCTGCCTGCCTGCAAGTATATTTGAAAATGTACACCAGGAATGGCCTACAGTCAGATATAGGCTTGGCTAGACTAGAATGCAGTGGATATATATGTAGGAGACTGTATATATATTTTATGCACTGCAGATCACCGAATCAACTGCCTGCCTGCCTGCCTGCCTGAAAGTATATTTGAAAATGTACACCAGGAATAGCCTGCAGTCAGATATAGGCTTGGCTAGACTGGAATGCAGTGGATATATATGTAGGAGACTGTATATATATATTTTATGCACTGCAGCTCACTGAATCACCTGCCTGTCTGACAGTATATTAGAAAAAGTACACCAGGAACAGCCTGCAGTCAGATCTAGCTACACTGGATGTATATATGTATATACATGCAGTATATATGTATATATATACATCCAGTGTAGCTAGATCTGACTGCAGGCTGTTCCTGGATATATATACATACATACATACATACACACACATACATATACACACACACACACACACACAAGACTGTATATATATATATATATATATACACATTAAATGCACTGCAGCTAGCTGAATCACCTGCCTGCCTGAAGTATATTAGAAACAGTACACCAGGAACGGCCTGCAGTCAGATCTAGCTAAACTGTATCAATGCCAACAACACACTACACAGGGTCGACGTACAGGCGGCCTTATATATTGTGGGGTGTGGACTTAACCCCTTTAGCCAATGGCCAAATATGGCTTTCTTTGCTGACGGCGCTGTGATTGGCCAAAGCATGTGGGTCATAGTGCATGCTTGGCCAATCATCAGACAGCAATGCACTGCAATGTCGCAGTGCATTATGGGGCATGACGCTCCGCTCGAATTTGGCGTGAGCGCCCCATAATGTTCGTATTTCGACGAACGATCCAACAGCCAATGTTCAAGTCGAAATCATGTTCGAGCCGAACATAAAGCTCATCCCTAGTACCTAGTGGCAACACACCGCTACATAATAAATGCTGCTATCAGGTATGTGCTGTGTAGGGATGAGGAGCTCTGCTGCACGTCTTGTGTCCAAGATGTGTACAGTGTGGGAATGGGAGGATTTGCTCAGTGGGCCAGGCACAGCATCCATGGGAGGATGGGGGGGGCACATTCTTACCTAGATCCGGCCATGCTCATGTTCAAAGCAGGCAAGCAGAGTGAGATTGGTGGATTTGTGGTGGGCGGGAACTTTGGTGGTAAGGGATTCAGCCATTCTCTCTTCTGTGTACCCAGCAGAAGCTGTCGGCCAGCTTGGTTGATGTGTGGGAAATGTATGTCCCAGGCTTCCTTTGCATACCGTCAATGAATGTGGCAGTGTGCCATGTCTGGCACGCGTACCACGGGTTGCCAGCACCTGGTGCAACATGTAACATGTTCCAGCAGCCCTCCCCCTCACTCTTCCTGTGACAGCAGACAGGAGTTCTTCTCCCCCACAGCCACTGTCACTTTTAATCCACCAGCCAGCTGCAATTATAATATGAAAAATATACAGTATCTACCTGTCTAAAAGATAATTATGTCTTTTTACTGTCACGTCATTTTCTTTCTCATGTAGGGTAAAATGATTCCCTCAATAATAGTTTTGATGCTTATATACTTTTGCTAATAGGTGTCCCTCATTGCCATCTCAAAATGTTGGGAGGTATGCAAGAAGCGCTGTTTTGGCAAAATCTCCTGGTAAAAAGCTTTGCTGTACATTCACGAAAAATGTTTTTGTTTTTTTTAAGAAGATGGTATACAATGAGACATAGTGCCATATACTGTATAGTGGAAAATAAGTTTTGGCTCTACATGCACTTTAAAGTGATTGTAAAGTTTTATTGATTTCTTTTTTTAAATAAAATAACAAACATGTCTCAATCCTCCTCTTCTGGGTCCCCCCACTGAGAATGAGGCTATCGGGGCACTCGTGCAGGCTCGCTCCGAAGTTGCCCTGCCTGCGTCTATTGACAAACACAGCATAGCTCCGACTTGCCCCCCGTCACAGAATCTGATCAACAGCAATCAAATCTATCAATCTGCCTGAGGGAGAGAGCCATTCTCATGCACAGTGCTGGGTCGAGATCAGGCCCAGGTAAGTGTAGGGGGGGGGGAATCTCCTGGATCCTGTGTCCTGTAACTCAGAAGATGTGGATTTTGTGGAAGCAATGATGAATAGTCAGATGAATCTTGTAGAGAGCTTGTTTATTCCCAGCCAGCAGTGAAACTTTTCCTAGTTTCACTTCATAACTTCCTACCTTCTGTACCCACCCCCAGGTCCTCACACATACATATTTCTACATCTTTCCCCTTTTAAAGAGAAGATATGCATTTATAAATAAAGTGTAATATAGAACAAACAAGGAGTGCAGCATAGCACGGAACAATAACAAACTACATTATAAAACAAAATACTGGGTAAGAGTCTGTGTGTAATAAAGTCTTGGAACTTTGGATTGGGTTTACACACTCTTCCAAATCGAGTAACAACTTGTGGGGCTTGCGAGTCTGAAACCTCTTGCCTGTCGCTATCATAATTTTGTTGTGGTTATGTGTTACATCCATTGTTGGACGTGTCAGTTGCACAGCAGCAGATGGCTGTGCATAGGGTCCTGAAGTGATCATAGGCACTTGGGCAATGGCAGTACAGTATAATTCAGGTACGTGCAGGAGGTGACGGTGGTTCCTTACATAGGTCCTACCATCGGAATGGACAACATAGCTGTTTGGTTGTCAGGCCTTTCCGTGAACCATGGCCAGTTTGTCAAACCCATGGTTTGTCTCCATCCTTCCCCCTGCTCAGGCTCCAGAAGAGAAAGGTGTCTGGCTGATTTATCATGGCTTATCTTTCCTTTGTGCCTGAGAGTAAATATGCAGCCTGAACATCAGTCTCAACTCTTGGCAGGAGCTGGGATAGGACCATGGGAATCAGAGTCCTGGTTCGTTGTGATAGTAAATGTTGTGCCGGAGAAGGCATGCCATTCCTTGGTGTGTTGCGGAGATTTAGTAGGGCTGCATAAACGTGTCAGAACCATCATGTGTACGTTTCTCTAGGAGATGCTTGGCCGACCTTACACTATGCTCTGAAGGACCATTGGATCTAGGGTAATTGGGAATGCTAGTGACATGCTGAATATCCCATTGGTGAGCAAAGTTCTTGAATTTTCTACTTGAAAATGATGTTGCGTGGTCAGTCATCAATTGATCAGGAATTCCACGTGTGAAGAATATCCGCTTTAATGTCCTGATCACTGTGTTACTGCAAGTGTTTGGGAGGACATCAAATTCCCACCAGCCAGAGTATGAATCTACCAAGACCAGGTAATCCTTGTTTGACCACTGCAAATATGTTAACTGCTGTGATAGACCATGGTCTGTCAGGTATTTGGTGAAGAGTTAAAGGTTCTCTCATCTGGTGCTGTCATAGAGCATTGCAGGGGGCACATCTGAAAACTTCACTTTTAATATCAGTGTATATAGCGGGCCAAAACATGGTTTCATGTGCCCTTCGATTAGTGGAATTGTCAAGATGACTTTGATGGAGCTGAGTCAAGTAGTATTTCTGGAGAGAGTGAGGGATGACCTATCTCTGACCCAGTGCCACCTTAACAGCATCATGGGCCCCTGGGCAAAGTAGTGCGCTGGGGCCCCTGGGCAAAGTAGTGCACTGGGGCCCCTACCAGGGAGATGGTGAACTGTGGCAGACCTCTTCTGACAGCGGCAAATCACATGCGATGTCTGTGTGATGCGATTTCAGCCATACAGATAGTATGGCTGAAATCGCATCACATTCGGACTAAACTCGCATGGGACCCTTTTTTTGGTCCGCACCAGAATCGGATCACATGGGTGTTCACACCTATGCGATCCGATTCATGTCCGAACTGACAGTTCGCAGTGCGATATGCAAGCTGAAATGGGGGTGTCATTAACATTGACACTCCCCAGCAGTTTGCATATGGCAGGGTGAACTGCTGTGCGAGTCAGGTGCGAGTCAGGTGCGATGCGGGAATCCGCAGTGGATTTGCAGGGTTCCCGCAACGCACCAGTGTGAACCCAGAAAGTAAGTGTAAGTGGTGATCTGTGAGTGCAGGGCTACACAAGGCTAAAAAAAAAACCTGGGGAGGTGAACAGACAACTGATCCTGACACTTTACATCTTTGTCCCAGCCAGCGATATATGTCAACTTCTGGTTGAATAGGACCTGCAGCAGTGTGAACATCCAGGGATTGGCAAACAAGCCAGCTGGATGTGCACTGTGCAGCTCCGAAGACAGACTTCACCTGTCAGATCCAAGCTGTGATGTTGGGTATGGGTGGGACTGCTACCCAGCCTGCTGGTTGAATGAGAAAAAAAAATGAATAGTGTGTACCCAATTAGATTTTCAGTTAAATGTCAGCTTTAATGTGTCCCCACACGAGGTATGGGCCTTGGCACAGAGCAAAGCATTCACCAGGTGCCTTACAGACAGACAGACAGGTGGCAGTTGAGTGCAGGGATGGTGTCAGCAATGGAGGCGCTCAACTCTAGTACTTATCTTTTACTTTGATCTGAATGGGCGATGACAGGTTCTCTTTACTGCCAGACACCCCTAGGTGCCTGATCCCCCTCTCAGATCTCCTGTAGGGGGCCCTGGAGCCCACACACTGGACAGATCCAATCTTCAGAGAGATGCAATATCTGCAATGAGAGATCCCACTAATACATACAGAGAGCTGAGGGGGAGACCAGCCTGACACATCATTTCCCCCCCACCAGCACAGCATGTAGTACCCAGGAAGTGATATCCTCAGCACTGTACATAATGATGGCACAATAAAAAACATCAGAGCTGCAGACACACAAACCTTCTCAGAAAGCAGCTGACAAGCTGGGACCTGTAGTCCCTCCTGTTAATGTCTCAATCAGAGCTCAGCCTCCTCTCAGTATACACTCACCTCACATTCACCTGCTGCTCATGCCAGAAAGGACGTAGGGGGAGGGGCAGGGCTTAGATACAACGTGCTAGAGGGGAGGGGCCGTTGTGCTCTGTGTAAGGGAGGAATGGGGAAGTGTGGTGTGCAGATGTGATAAGGAGGGGGAGGAGCACAGCATATAATGAAGTATGATGTGAGCCGGTGTTCTGCTGAGAAAGTTCCCCTCGGCGGATAAGGACCCCCCTCTACTGCGCAGGCGCAGCACTTGCGCAGTAGGAGTCGGCGGAAATAGCCAAAGCCGAATAGAATAGAAATCAGCTATACACAGCACCTGTAAGAGGGCCCCTCGCGGGCTCGCCACGCTTCCGGCACGGCCTCGCTTCGCTCGGCACTTTTTTATTCTCCCTCTAGGTCCACTTGGATGGTGGGGCTTCAACCTGGAGCCAGGGCACAGGCGCTGTGCACAGCTGATTGAAGTTTTTCATCTTCGGCTATTTTCGGCGGCTCCTAGTCGTTCGTACCGCGCAAGCGCTGTGCCTGCGCAGTATAGGGGGGTCCTTATCCGCCGGGGGAACTTTCTCGGCAAGACACCGGCTCTTTCATTACACTGGTTGTTTGACAGAGGGGGCGGGTCTGAGCAGCAGTCCCGTCCATACCCGACATCACAGCTTGGATCTGACAGGTGAAGTCTTTAATCGGAGCTGCACAGTGCACATCCAGCCGGCTTGCTCGACAATCCCTGAATGTGCAGGATGTTCACACAGTGGGCTGGGCCCCAGGTGAACGTGGGGCCTCCAGGCAACTGCCCAACGTGCCCATGCGAAAATACGGCCCTGCTCTGACCACATAGGATTAATCCATCATCCACTGTCAATTCATTCCTCATAGAGTAGAATGGTCGGATATCATGTGGGATTTCCTTAAAGGAGCCAGGCCACTCATTGAGAGTGATGTCCATGAGGCGCTGACAGGTGGCATGCACCTGTGTTTTTTGCTTTAGTTCCTGAATCCTTCTGGATGTCAACACCCCATCCAGAGCCAACACATCATAGGCCTCAATAGCTTCAGAGTTATCAGAAGTGGGGAGGTGTGTATGTGAAAGAGCATCTGCAACAAACAGTTCACAACCTCGTTTATAGATTACATTCCGGTGGTAGTGTTGAATAAGGATGGGCCGAACACCCCCTGGTTCGGTTTGCAACAGAACATGCAAACAGGCAAAAAATTTGTGCGAACATGCAAACCTTTTTAAAGGCTTATATGCAAGTTATTGCTATAAAAAGTGTATGGGGTCCTGGGTACTGGCCTAGGGGACATGTATCAATGCAAAAAAAAGATTTTAAAAGCAACCGTTTTTTCAGTGATTTTAATAATGCTTAAAGTGAAACAATAACAATTAAATATTCCTTTAAATATCGTGCCTGGGGGCCCCCTTAGTCTGCCTGTAAAGTGGCGCATCTGTCTGATATGTTTTACAGTGCCGCAGCAAAATTACATTTCTAAAGGAAAAAATGTCATTTAACCAGTTCCCTACCGCCGTCATTTTACTGAACCCTCCGGGGCGGGTGTCATATGATGCCCTCGGCTTCCTTTGGCATTGTGGATAGCGGGGACCCGATGCGCGTCCCCGGTGGCCACGATGTCCGCCGGGCACCCGCGATTGCTCATCACAGAGCAGGGACGTGGATCTGTGTGTGTAAACAAAATTTAATTCAATTAATTTGGGTCCAACGTAGCATGACCGCGCAATTGTCATTCAAAGTGTGACAGCGATAAAAGCTGAAAATTGGCCTGGGCAGGAAGGGGGTGAAAATGCCCTGTATTGAAGTGGTTAAAATTGCTCGCAGCTGTAATGTATTGCCGACTCCCGGCAATGTAAATAAAAATCAAGGAAAAAAAAACGGGCACGCCAAAATTTAAAAAAAATTTGGTGTGGGGTCGCCCCAAAATCCAGGCCCTTATCCGAGCATGCAGTGCAGAGGACAGGATGGGGGAGACGAGCAAGCGCCCCCCCCCCCTTGAACCATACCAGGCCACATGCCCTCAACATGGGGAGGGTGTTTTGCGGTCCCCCCAAAGCACCTTGTCCCCATGTTGATGGGGACAAGGACCTCGTCCCCACAACCCTTGCCCCGCAATGTCCACCCATCTTCAATCACGCCGCCCGACAGACCCGAAAAATAGAAAAAAAAAACAAAACACGAAAATACTCCGCCTCCATGGGAGGCGTCCCAACGACTGCTGTCTTTTTGCTTTGACAGCTGTTATATAGGCAAGAGCGTGGCCACCCGCTGATGCAATCTGATAACCCCGCCCACTCTGACAGCACATGACATCAGAAGGAGTGGGCCACTTGGTTACGTCACTGGGTGGCCCCATGCTTGCCTATATAACAGCTGTCACAGTGAAAAGACAGCAGTCGGTGGGACGCCTCCCATGGAGGCGGGTTATTTTCGTTTTTTTTTTTCTATTTTTCAGGTCCATCAGGCGGCGTGATTGAAGATGGATGGACATCTCGGAACACTTTTTTTTTTTAATAAAGGAATTGTCAAAAACTGTCTTTTGTGGTTTCTACTTTGACATTTTTTTTGGTGAATGGGTCGGGGTACAATGTACTCCATACACATTCACATAGGGGGTTGTTAAAGGGGGCTTCCAGATTCTGATAACACCCCTGTCCACAGACCCCTACAACCACCAGGCAAGGGTTGTGGGGACGAGCCCCCTTGTCCCCATCAACATGGGCATGTGGCCTGGTATAGTTCACGTCGGGGGAGTGCTCGCTCGCCCCCCCTATCCTGTCCTCCAAGCTGAATGCTCAGATAAGGGTATGGTTCAGGTCGGGGAACGCTCGCTCATCCCCCCATCCTGTCCTCCAAGCTGCATGCTCGGATAAGGGTCTGGTACGGATTTTGGGGGGGACTGCACGTCAATTTTTTTTTAATCACTTGCTTACTGGGCACTTAAACCCCCCTCCTGTCCAGACCAATTTTCAGCTTTTAGCGCTGTCGCACTTTGAATGACAATTGCGCGGTCATACAACACTGTACCCAAATTAAATTTTTATCATTTTTTTCACAAATAGAGCTTTCTTTTGATGGTATTTGATCACCTCTGCGGTTTTTAGTTTTTGTTAAAAAAAATTGAAAAAGACAATTAAAAAAAAAAAAATTATATATTTTTTATATTTTGTTATAAAATTTTGCAAACAGGTAATTTTTCAACTTCGTTGATGTACGCTGATGAGGCGGCACTGATGGGCACCGATAGGTGGCAGTGATGGGCACTGATGGGTGGCAGTGATGGGCACTGATGGGTGGCAGTGATGGGCACTGATTGGGCACTGATTGATGGCAGCACTGCTAGGTGGCACTGATTGGCACCACTGGTGGGCATTGATAGGTGGCACTTGTGGGCATTGATAGGTGGCACTTGTGGACATTGATAGGTGGCACTGCTGGGCACTGGCAGGTGGCAATGACAGATGGCACTTGCAGGCACAGATGAGGCATATGTGCCTCCTTCCTCTTCGGGACCGATGTCCCTTTGACATAAGCCAGTGATTTGCTTTTTTTTCCTCCTCATGTCTGACAGCTGATCACCTGGTATGGAACCGGGACCGGCCCCTTACTCGGATCTGTGATCATCCGAGTCTCCGTGACTCGATGATCACAGCGCACACACCGCGCGCCCTGCAGGGTGCGCGCGGTGCGCGTGCACAGGGGAGGACGTCCCATGACGGCCTCCCGGAAATTGAGGTCCGCGCTGTGGCCATCATTCGGCTATGGCCTGGACCTCAAGTGGTTACATTTTGCCGTGGATTTTTCCTTAAAATCTATACCAGGCCCTTCGGGGCCTGGTATGCATTTTGGGAGGACCCCACGCTGTTTTTTCTGTTTCATTTTTGCGTGGAGATCCCCTAATATCCATACCAGACCTGAAGAGCCTGGTATGGACTTGGGGGGGGCACCATGCCGTTTTTTTTGTTAATTCTGTCATAGGGTTCCCCTTAATCACTTCAATACACTATTATATACTGTACACTCACTGCACTGTGTATATATATATATATATATATATATATATTTCTCATTCGTTCATTGACAGACACAGCCTTCTTTATTCAGAACGGTAGGGTTATATCATCTCCGCAAGAGTAGGACTAGGCAGAACAAAAAAAAAAACTGGCTACGCCCATGGGCTGCCCTCCGTCAGTATATAACCCCCTCACTGCTCTAGGTATTCAGTTTTTTTTCTGCCTAGTCAGGAGTAAGGACCTAGTTCCCTGCTGGGATCTCTAGTCCTGGGAATTTTTTTGTTGTTTGTTATTTTCTCTCTTTCCTGGATTTTTTCTGGTGAGATCTACAATCAACTGCCGGGCTGGGCGACGGGCTGGATGCTTGTTCCAGTGGTCACTCCAGTCTGGCCAGCGAGCGCGCAGACCACAGCTACGCGTTAGGTTGGCATAGCCCCACTGGACAGGGGCTGGCCCTGTGAGTTAAACGTCTCGCGAGGTCACATATGACCAGGTCTTGGCCTGTGTTGTAGCGTTCCTCATGGCCGACAGCCCCCCCACTTCGGTGGGGAGGAGGATCTGTCTGGGAGCGTTACCAGCGCTTTTTGCTGGATAGGTAAGTAAGGGGTCCCCTCCTCTTTTTCCCCAGAGTGGTGTGGGGTGCAGGTACTCCCTTGGGTGGTTGGTCCCTCCGGGGTTCTCCTCCAGCCCCCTCCCCCCTTCCTTCCCCCCTTCTTCCCCCTCTCTATCCCAGCTGAGGCTGATACACAGACCAGATGCCTATGGAGTCTTAAAGAACCTGGTGGGAGATCTTCTGGTGTCCTGATACTGAGCCCAGGGGTGGCTCCAAAGCGTGTTTGGACACAGCTAGACCCTGTGTCACACGCTCTGAGGTGAGCGTAACTACTTTGGGGGGTCACCAAGGCACATCTGGGCACCGTGGTTCAACAATTTGGTTTTCATGTGAAGCACCTTGAGCACTGTAGTTCACCTTTGGAATCTTTTCCCACTACACATCGCTGTGTGACACAGTTTTGGAAGATTTTTTCACGTTTAAAGGACTATTATCACCTTAAGGATTGCATATTATTTATTTATGCTTTTTTCACTACTCATCACTTCTATGATTTATTGCAGTCTGTATATAATAGTTACTATATTTATAGTGCATATTTATAGTGCATGTTTTTTTGCTTACCATTATTGATTATAAGGAGATCGTATTAGCACATTGCACTTTGGATTGAATATATGTATGGCACTTTGATATAATTTTTAGGCACGTTTATTAGTTTCTTATTTATTGACTAGTATATGAACAATTTATTTATTTATTTTTTGTGCATGAATAAGATCACTTACCATAAGCGCAATATACTTGGAGTGTGATATCCAGTAGCACAATATATTTAATTATACAGAACTATTCGATATTTGGCACAGTGTGCTTTTGGATGGGATATTTAATAGCACTATTTTTTGGGTATATGGTTTGGTTTGGGATTTGAAGCACAGGTACTAGGCACCTTTATACTGATAAGGTGAATGCATATATAGTCTCATACCTGAGCGCAGCGCATTTCTTTATCTATACTTAATGCACGGCTATGAATGCGTGACCTGCGTTTGCAGCTGGGTATATATATATATATTTCTCTGTATATATTTTTTGTTATATCGTTTATTTCTGCAGTAAGGCATAGGGTTATTGTGGCTCGCAAGACTTCTTTTCTCTTGCTTTAGGTAAGTAAGGGGTCCCCTCCTCTTTTTCCCCAGAGTGGTGTGGGGCGCAGGTACTCCCTTGGGTGGTTGGTCCCTCCGGGGTTCTCCTCCAGCCCCCTCCCCCCTTCCTTCCCCCCTTCCTTCCCCCCTTCTTCCCCCTCTCTATCCCAGCTGAGGCCCGGGCTTTGGGACATGGTTCCCCTTTTCCACCTTCGGGTTGTTACTGGGGGGGCATCTAAGGTTGAGCCTGGGAGGTGAGTGGCTGCCGTAATTTAGGCCGTGGGTTTGCGGCCTACCAGGTGGGGGGCCACTCTTGTGGCTGGCGGAAGAAAATTTAGGCCGTGGCTTTGCGGCCTACTGCACTCGTGACCGGCGGTCGAAAATTTAGGCCGCGGCCTTGCGGCCTACTGCACTCGCGGCCGGCGGCTGAAAATTTAGGCCGCGGCTTTGAGGCCTAGCGCACTCGCGGCCGAAAATTTAGGCCGCGGCCCCCTGTGAGGGGCCTCGGTCGACATCCCATATGAGGACCTCGGACGGGGGGGTTCTAGTTAGTGGCACCCTCCCCTTGTGTTTTTTGGGGTAGCGCTTAGGAATATAGCCTAGTATATGGCACCCCTGCCCTCCCCTCCCCCCCTGTCTCCTATCTGGCTCTGAGGACGTGGCCCACCTTGCGGGGTGGTGACCACGCTCTCTATCTTGTCAGGGACTGAGGATGACTGCAGGAGGGCATGAAAAAGCGCTAGTTATCGCACTTATTACATCTGTGCAGGAACCTTTCAAGATGGAGAATGCAGCGGTGACTGCGGCGGAGAGCCGATACCTCATAAGCCGTCTTGTGTGGAGAAAGCGTTCCCTTTTCCCTCTTATCTTGACAATATTGTCCTCAAAGACTGGGAGGGTCTAGAGTGAATTTGTGTTTCTAAAAAAAAAAAAAAAAGCGCTTGCTGTGAGGTACCCAATTGGGAATTCCCCTGTCTTTGCTGCATTGCCAGACCTATGGTCTAGGCACTGCAGTATGTCAGCTATGTCTCTTGGCCGTAGTTCCAATGGGCGTCTCCTGCCAGACCGCTTGCTGTTCTCCGCGGGGGGGAAGTGCAAGCTCCGTTGCTGCAGAGTGTGGTTGTCATGGTTCCCGTGTCAGTTCAAGGTTCTGACCTGCCTTGTGTGGGTACAGAAGGTCAGGATGGAGTCTGTTAGCACGGCGGTAGCACCTCTTCATCATGGGGACCTTCTGGTTTCTATCGACATCACAAATGCTTGTTTATGCATTCCGTTATGTGCCCGACTCCAGCACTTCCTCCGTTTTGCTGTGGGTGTGGCGCATAATCAGCGCATAGTCTGGCCACCACTAATAGGGTATTCACGAGGTGTTGGCCCTGGATCTGGCGTGGTTGCATCTGTGGGGGTTTGCAGTCCTGGCTGCCTGGACGATCTTCTTCTGCCACTCCTCGGCTACCCCGAGGGGCAATGTAGTCGGTCTGGGTAGGATGTCTTGGGACTGAGCTGTGCTCAGGGTACGCTGGTGGAATTCGGACTACCAGGTAATATCCTGGAACTTCGAGCGATCAGGCTAAGTCTGGATCATGGACGGATCGACTTCATCGACTTATGGTTCTAGTCGGACAAGGCAACCACATTGGCTTATGCCCTTCGCCAGGGCGGGACAAAAAGGCTGTGGCGGCCTTGGCTGTTGCCAGTATTCCCCAGTGGGCAGAATGTTTCGTCTGGCCCTTTTCCAGTGTATGCATTCCAGGAGTGGAATGCTGACAGGCGGATGCCTCAGTTGGCGAGGGTTGGACTACGGATGGGCCCTTCACCGGTCGTGTTTCTTCGGGTTTGTTCCTGCTGGGACACTCATGAAGTAGTTCTCTTGGTGTCCTGGTTCAACTGGACGGTACCAAGTTTTCTGGTAAGGTCACGGGTTGCTCTGGCAGCTCTGGTGGCCCATGGCTCCGCTCCAGCTTCTGTTGTGGCTTTTACGCAGGATCATGGCTGTGGGGGTTCCGGTCATTCTATTATCGGCGGATGGATCCAGTCGGTCTGGGTACGCCGACCAGGTGCGCGTTCCTTGTTGACTGCCTCTCAAGAAGGATCTATGGTTCCAGGGCTGTTCTTCCATCTTGCCTTAAAGTCGCTGGTTTTAACGGCCTGGCTGTGTTGAGCCAGGTGCGGCAGTTCCGAAACTGTTGATGGCTAGGGAGTCCATCTTTTAGGAGGTTTTAACCTCCGGGTGTGGAGAGCGCATATATCCTAAGTGAGAATCACCAGGCATTCATCCTTGTTCTTTATAGGTGGCTCCAATTCCGACCCCCATTTACGGAGGGTTTAGCAGGAATGCACCTTGAGTACCATTGAGGGCCCAGTGTCAGCCTGGGTGGTCGTCTTCAGCATCCCCTGGTCTCGCGCTCCCTGGTGCGTACCTTTATTCAAGGGGTTAGACACCTGTTTCTACCAGTGCGGTTGTTTTCTACCACTGTGGGATCTGAACTTGGTGTTTTCGGTTCTCCAGGAGCCGCTCTCTCTCCATCTCTCAAAATATCCGGAGATTATACTGCTTACTCTGTTTCGAGAAGGTGGCCTCTTGGTGGCTTTCACCTCTGCTCACAGGGTGTCGAAAAGGGTGGCGTTATCTTCTTGTTCACCTTGCCCAGGTTTAGGCGGTGCTTCGCCCTTTTCTATAGTTCCGTCCCTGGGTTTCCATTTGAACAAGGACATTTGTTTCCTTTCTTGTGTCCCTGGCAACACATCCCAAGGAATTTGCCTTATCTGCCCAGGATGTGGTTTGAGGGATTTGGTTGTTTAGGGGATTCAGCTTACCACTGAGCCTTTTGGAGGTGAGGCTCTCTGTAATCACGGACAGGCCAAAAAAGGGGCTGTCTGCTTCTTCTGCGACCTTCTTCTGGATAGATCAGACAGATGATGACTCTGGGCTATTATGTCAGGAATTGGGTTCCTACTTTCCCTGTTATGGCACATTCTTCTAGGGCGCCTAGTGCGTCTTGGGCCTTCTGTCTTCAGGCGCTTGTGGAGCATTTTTCACTAGTTCTACGAAGTGGATGGGTTGGCATCTGCGGGTGCCTTTTTGGGCCACAAGCTTTTTGCAGGCTGCTGTTAAGAGGGTCTAATCCCTCTTGAAGGGGTATTGTTCAGGTTGGGTTTCAGCTTGTCCTGTGTGAAGCTCCTGTTACCTGGTTGGCCTTTGTGTTAGCCTTGGGATTCTTTTCTATCCCACCCCTCATGTTCAGCACTGCTTTGGGATGTCCCCACCGTTCTGAATAAAGAAGGCTGTGTCTGTCAATGAACGAATTAGAAAATAGGATTTTTTACTTACCGTAAAATCCGTTTCTCTGAGTTCATTGACAGACACAGCACCCATCCCTCTATGGAGTTTTTTTTATATTTCTATTACTGCTTGCTACTAAACTGAATACCTAGAGCAGGGAGGGGGTTATATACTGATGGAGGACAGCCCATGGGCGTAGCCGGGGTTGTTTTTTTGTTCTGCCTAGTACTACTCCTGCGGAGATGATATAACCCTACCGTTCTGAATAAAGAAGGCTGTGTCTGTCAATGAACTCAGAGAAACAGATTTTACGGTAAGTAAAAAATCCTATTATATATATATAAGACAGTCAATGGGTGAGGTGCACTGAACGGTCTCTTGGAAGTATTGTGCAAGAAATCTAGTCCTTCCCAGGGACTAAAATATAAAAAATCAAAAGAGGATTGCTGCACAAAAGGTGAAAATTTATTGATAAAAAATTACATCAAATATCAGGCATTTTCAGGTAACGTTTCAGGCTAGCAATAATATTGCCCTTCTTCAGGTATGTGGTCATGAAGAAGGGCGATATCATTGCTAGTCCGAAACATTACCTGAAAATGCCTGATATTTGATGTAATTTTTTATCAATAAATTTTCACCTTTTGTGCAGAAATCCTCTTTTTGATTTATTATATATATATATATATATATATATATATATATATATATATATATATATATATATATATACGTTTTTTGTTGAGATTGGTCAGATCTGACCAATCTGCTGTGTATGGTTCTGCCTTCTTTCCTATACAATGAAAATGGAGGATAATGAAATTCAGGGATTTATTAAAAATTTTCTTTTAATATATCATAGTTTATTTTATTAATTTTATATGTATTCGAAATGAATGTGGATGGAATTGGGACACGAATGGTAATCTTTTAATCATGTTAGTGGTTCTCTTTTGATTGTCCATATTTCTCCTTTCCTCCTTAATAGTCTCTATGGGATACCACGTCTGAGCAAGTTTATTGTTCATTTCATCTAAACGTTTATCTCGGTCTTCACTATTAGTAACAATTCTATTTACCCTAATTAGCTGACTCTTGGGAATTGATTTGAATACCCCAGGTGGGTGGAAACTATTGAAATGCAAAAGTTGATTACGATCAGTCGGTTTTGTGTATAAATCATTACGTTATTTAAAAGCAAAGATTTTTCAACCAGATTAACAACGGTGTTTGCATATGAGGGTGCAACATTAGAACCCATCCCGCGCCCCTAATTGGTAGATAGTATGTTTCTTTGAATAGGAAAACATTTTCCTCTAAAACAATATGCATGACTACGGTATTAAACATGACGTGTTACCTGCTATACCAATAACCCTACCCCCTAGTCATTTTAATGATCACAACACACATAACTTGAGTAAATTGGCCATAGCAGCCGTTTTATTAACCAAATATAAATACCAATAATTAACATGTCAATAACCTTTCAAAACATAACATACAGCTTTATTAAAGATAATGGAGTCCAAGGTCCCAATAGGCATAAAAACCATAACCATACCTGCTAGTCACTTCTCAGCCTCCAGTCGCAAAACCACCTACTCAGAGACAACTAGCAGGTACCTCAGACGGGTCCCTACCAACTGGGATCCGTACCTCAGATGGGTCCCTACTAACTGGGAGCCGTACCTCAGACGGGTCCCTACACCATACCTTTTAAATGCCCATATGACCTAAAAGGACCTTGCACCCCGCCAAGTGCAAATCCTGCTCCCAAGGACTCTCAAGTCCCCCAAACAACACGACAAATTCCCCAAAAAATGTAGGGTGGGAGGGTGGGAAGCTGATTCACCAGATCTTCCCCTGCAACTTAATCACCACCCCTCTTTCCTTCCCAGCTCACTTCCCCCCAGAGCTCCACCCATATCTCGTAAGCCATTCAGCAAAGCCCTAACAAAAACCTAACCACGTACTCCCCACTCATCTTACCATTACTCCCAGTCTCAAGCCCCATTAACCCCTGTCATGCCGGCCCTTCATTTATTGCTTTTGGGGCGTACTACGGGCCTCTCTTGACTATGGTATTAACCATGGCTTGTTACCTGCTATACCAATAACCCCACCCCTCTATTCATTTTAATGACCACACCACACATTGGAGTAAATTGGCCATAGCAGCTGTTTTATTAACCAAATATAAATACCAATAATTAACATGTCAATAACCTTTCAAAACATAACATGCAGCTTTATTAAAGATAATGGAGCCCAAGGTCCCAATAGGCATAAAAACCATAACCGTAACTGTTAGTCACTTCTCAGGCCTCCAGTCATGAAACCACCTACTCGGAGACAACTAGCAGGTACCCATACCAACTGGAAGCCGTACCTCAGATGGGCCTCTACCAACTGGGAGCCGTACCTCAAACGGGTCCCTACCTACTGGGAGCCGTACCTCAGACGGGTCTCTACGTCATACCTTTTCAGTGCCCATATGACCTAAAAGGACCTTGCACCCCGCCACCACCGCTCAAACCTGACACCTTAGGTTTGGGCAGACTTCCACACCATCAGGGCCCTCCGGATACCCTCCTCTAGACCCAGACACCTCATGTCAAAACCAACAGCATTCAAATGAACACCGTCCCCACGCAAATATTATTATTATTATACAGGATTTATATAGCGCCAACAGTTTACACAGCGCTTTAAAATATAAAAGGGAGACAATACAGTTATAATACAATAAGATACAGGAGGATTAAGAGGGTCCTGCTCAGAAGAGCTTACAATCTAATAATATCTCCAGGGTTCCCCTTCCAACTCATAATGGTGTACCGCTAAACCCTCATTACGCATAGGAAAACGTGCCACCTCCCAATTAAACTTTACCCTCGCCTTGTTAATGCCCATAACTGACCCAGCCCACCTCCACTGTGAACAGGCCACCATGTCTGACATACTATTAACAAGTCCGCGTACTCCACTCAGAGCCAAAGGAAGTCAAATTTAACATCCCATATCAGCTCCCTCATGGACCATGACCCCAAATCATTCTACCCAGCATGAACACTAACACATCTGGTGCTCTGTCGAGCCAAGCATAACGCTCAAACTCAGGACAACTCTGCTCCCTAATAGGTCGGGCATCCCAATCCAACTGACCACTACCTCCTCCCTAGAAATGCCCAATGGATGTCCGTTAGGCTGGACATAAGTTCTCCTCGCTCCCCAATGGACATATGAGTGGCCCATTATCCAGATCAGGCAGTAGCCCTTCCCTGCAAAGAAAAAACTGACAAAACACCAAACACATAGTAGCGGGAACACCAAAACCAGCTCCCCTAAAACAGAAAAGACATACATGACATCATACAAGCAAAAACCACACATTAACTTAACATTAACTTAACATCAATCATAACAAATGAGGAATTACATACAGGCGGTATCGCTGAGATTCCCCCTACCAATACGCCACCATGCCCCCTCACTCAACCTCCAATGCGCCGCCTCCGATGCGGCCCCAATACGAAAGGAATGATAATCATTTTGTGCACAACCCGCCTGGATGACCCAGAGGCCCGTTAACACCGAACAACTCCCCCCACATACCACGCCCTGCTTCGGTCTTGGATCTTCCTATCCAAAAAACCCACCTATTCATGACACCTTGCACGTAATTGACTGCAAGCCATAGTCCCCCATCTGTACGAACAAACAAATTCCCCAATCCGCAGTGCCCCAAAAATGCCAAAGAAAATTGCCGTCTGGAACCAGAGGGCCTATTCTCTGACAAACCCACATCCGGAAGCACCCAAAACAACGAACCCGACAACTCCAAGGACCCCGGGCGACGACACAAGGACACCGGGCGACGACATCCGCTGGTCGATTCCCCCTGCGGTAGCCCATAACTGCCTGCCATATTAAAAATTCCCCCTTGCCTGTGGAACTATAGAGCCCAGCAGAACTTTAAAACACACAAAAATTAAAGGAAATGACACACTTACAGGAGTGGAGACAGAATTTGTAGAACCCTGCGCCTAGGTTTAGCCCTAGCCAGGGGTCACATCTCCACATAGAGTGGTAATTGGAAGAACAGCGTGCTTAATCCAAGCCAAAGTGGCGTGCCTCTCCCTGATGGTTTCACCCTGAAAGGCCCCGACCGGGTTAAGGTCGCAAGCTCTTCCAAGCTTGCCATTTGGTAAGCGCGCATTTTTACTATCACAGTGGTGTGGTGAAGGACTCATTGATTTTCAATTATTCACGCTTCTTCTATTTACCATCCAAGATTGGTTTTTGAATAGGACGGTCCAGCTGTTTATGTAATTTATGAACTTGGAGCCTATCCCAATTTTTTTTGGGCTTAATATTTTCACAATTTTTGTTCTGGTTTTATCATATAGAACTTTTTTATCACAGCGCTGCTCCTCTTGTATCTATTTTGCCATATTAAAAATTATTTCGTGCAATCCCTACACCCTTCAATTTACTAAAAATTGCCAACCCCTCCAATGTAATATTCAAAGCCGACACTCCTTCCTCCACATCCGACCTATGAAATACAACACCAAGAACCCCTCATCATTTTTCTGGTCGCACCGCCCAAGCCACGGACCAGGCCGAAACACGGAATTAGTGCCACCCGAGGCATGAACAGCATATACAAAAGCATTGCAATGTAAACAAGCCAACTGCCACAACAGACGCACCACCGGTGTAAGCAAAGCTGACCCGCTATAAATTGCCTGCACAACTGCCATATTATTGCAATTAAAATGTATCTTCTTATTGCAGTGAAAAATTGGTAAAGAGATTTACCTACTCGCGCATGTGGAAAATTAAATTGATTGTGGAGCAGCATGTTATAAATGAAGAAAATAAAGAAAAATAATTAGCTGTCTAATTACAAACTGCGCTCCTGTGCAAAATTACTCTATATAAACAACATAATGAAACCGTGAAAAATTGTGAAAAAATATATATATCTGCCAACTGAATATTAAATTATCATAGTGAAAGATACCAGGCAAAGGTTACTCAAATTAATCAGATGTGCAAAATTAAAAAAAAATTAAAAATTCAAAAAGAAATTCAAAATTTAAAAAGAAAATCCACCATTATTAACCAATGTGTACAACAAATTAGTGTTCAAAAATTAAAGTTCAAAAAATATTTTGAAAACAGAGCTTCTGTGTGGGTAGAGCTTCTAGGCATATCTTCCTTGGGTACAGCAAAGCATCAAACAGCAGCATTCAATTGCCATGACCAGCCACACAGCCTACTCACCAGATGGAGGTGACTCCCATGACAGGAGTCAGATGCGCTTTGGGGTTAACCAACAAGGCTTCTCCCGATCACGGCCAGGTGCAGATGCTGGAACTCAGGCGCTGGAACTCAGGCGTCTTGGTCAGCGGTAAGGCTACTTGGATGCATGCGACCAGACCAGTCTGCAGACTTGGAATCGCAGGCGTTGCTACGGGCAACTGATCTCCTCTTGAATTTCCAGTCAGCCTGTTGCTCTCTCCTGCTGTATTTCCCCATGCGGTTACTGGGTGAAAAAAATTAGCGCCCTCGCCCCTTGTTGCAGGTACCTGTCCTGCCACTGGTCCCGGAGAAGCCAACAAACTGACACCCCCATGGGGATGTCCCAATGTCTCCGCTGTCAACGTGCCACCGTCCAACGCCAGTGCCCTGGTAAACTTACCCCTGAACCCGCATGAGGAACCCAGGCTACGGAGGCAACCGAGCACCAGATAGAAGATCCAGCCTTCCCACAACATCCCTCAATCCTGCCAATAACTGTACCCACTCCTGCGCACCAGTCCCCGCATTCCCATAATCCCCTGACAACCCAGAACAAGATGCAACCCCCACCCCAGCATCCACTCCCACAGCAACAGGCACACACACAGACAAGTGTCGGCCTAGAAGCCGCTTACCAGGCTGCCGCGGAATAGGCCCTCCACCAGCCGTCACTGCGCTCTCCACCGCTGCAAGCACCACCATCGACTCGTCCTCGCTCTCCTCTTCTCGCCCCCCAGCTGACAGGGGAGCATTCGCACGCACTGCTGTGCTGGCCTGGCCGGTCACTCTCAGCATCTTCTCAGCGCCATCTTGCTGCCCGTGATGTCAGCTGCCGCCATCCTCCATGGGGAGAGGTGGCTCAGGCCGTTCACATCATTGACACGCCGGGCCTGCGCCCGGCCCAAGCGGGATGCCGCCGCTCTCCTCGCGCCTCTCCTTGCCCCCCCTGTGCACCGCCATCAGCCACGTTGTTCTCGAGTCTCCTCCCAACCCTCGTCACTCCCGGAATAGGGACACTGGCCGCACCTTGTTACGTCACCAGTGGCCCCGCCCCCTCTGATGCTACAGGGAAGCCATAGGGATGTCCCCGTGCGTCAGAGGGATGGCATTGTGTGGCCCCACCCTTATTTATAAAAGAACTATCACCTGAGAGGCCAAACATTACGATGGGTGCCTCCCAAGGAGGCAGATCGGTGGACTTCGTGGGACACTTTTATATTTTCATATTTTAATAAAGGACTTGTCCCAAGGCATGTATTGTCATTTTTTCCATTTTCGCATTTTTTTTGTGAAATGGTAGGAGTACATTTGTACCTCGTTACCATTTCACACAGGGGGGATGCCGGGATCTGGGGGTCCCCTTGTTAAAGGGGGCTTCCAGATTCCGATAAGCCCCCTGCCCGCAGACCCCCACAACCACCAGGCAAGGGTTGTGGGGATGAGGCCCTTGTCCCCATCAACATGGGGACAAGGTGCTTTGGGGGGGCTGCTACCCCAAAGCACCCTCCCCATGTTGAGGGCATGTGGCCTGGTATGGTTCAGGAGGGGGGGGCTCTCTCTCATCCCCTCTTTTCCTGAGGCCTGCCAGGTTGCGTGCTCAGATAAGGGTCTGGTATGGGCTTTTGGGGGGACCCCCACGCCATTTTTTTTACATTTTGGCACAGGGTTCCCCTTAATATCCATACCAGACCTGAAGGGCCTGGTATGGAATTTGGGGGGACCCCCACGCAATTTTTTTTTTTTTTACATTTTGGTTCAGGGTTCCCCTTAATATTCATACCAGACCCAAAGAGCCTGGTAATGGACTGTGGGGGAATCCCATGCCGTTTTTTTCAATGACTTTTATGTGTATTGCTGGGACCAACAATTCAATATAGCCGCGAGTACTTTTAAATTACTTTTTTTCCTTTAGAAATGTAATTTTGCTCTCGGACTGTTCTAAACACGGGAAACATGCGCCACTTTACAGGCATACTACAGCCACCCCCAGGTACAAAATGTAAAGGAATATTTCACTTCTATTGTTTCACTTTAAGCATTATTAAAATCACTGCTTCCGAATAAACTGACCTTTTTAAAGCTTTTTTTTGAATTGATACATGTCCCCTGGGGCAGGACCCAGGTCCCCAAACACTTTTTATGACAATACCATGCATATAAGCCTTTAAAATTACCACTTTTGATTTCTCCCATAGATATTAAAGGGTGTTACGCGGCTTTTGAATTTGCTGCGAACAGGCCCGTCGCGACAGGACAGGCAAAACAAGCAATTGCTTGGGGCCCCGAGCTGGCCTGGGGTCCCAGCCCTGCCGCTAGCCGCCGCTTCCTATAAGCTGCAGCCTGTAGCGTGGCCGAGCTCCTCTTCCTTCCTCCTGCAGTCCGCGCGGTACAGGAGATTCAGTTTCCTGGCCGGGAACAGAAAACTGAATCTCCTGCCGCGCGGTACGCGGTAGGGAGGGGGGTTAAAAAGAACACGGGGGGAATTGTAAGGGGGGAGGCAGTCATCAAGACCCATTTAGTAATAAAAATATGGTAGCTTGCTGACCATAATAAAAACAATTACCATAGCATTCTTTCCATTTTCTTCTTTCTTTACCATCCCATTTCCATCTTATTGCTTCTTTTTTGAATCAATGGTACAGTGGTGTTTTTTTGCAAATGTTCAATTGTTGAAAATGTTCAAATTTTATGCACATTATATGCAACAGCAGTATTTGCACTGTAAACCTTTTTTATTTATATAAAGTGTTGGTGAACTTAAACTGTATCGCTATGCTGTGATTCCTGTAGGCTTTGCGTGCATGCGTGCGGGGGGGGGGGTTTGGGGGTCTCCATGTCCATTTTGCTTGGGGGCCCCAAATTCCTTCAAACGGCCCTGGCTGCGAACACCCCAAATTGTTTGCTATTCGGCGAACAGGCGAACACCCGATGTTCGAGTCGAACACTTATCCCTATGGATCACATATATATGATTTAATTTGTCTAGTAAGAGGTGAAAGACATTTGTCCAAATATCTAGCCAATAGAGCTGTAACACTCAGCACTGGACACTATGGGGTGACCCGGAGGATCATTTCAACATTTATGAATCTTGGGTAATATGTATATGATAGGTGTAATGGGAAAATCTGCTATTAACCACTTGCCGACCGCCTCACGCCTATATACGTGAGCAGAGCGGCACGGGCAGGCAAAATCACGTACCTGAAACGTGATTGCCTTCCCGCGGGTGGGGGGTCCGATCGGACCCCCCCCGGTGCCAGCTGCGGTCGGCATTTGGTTGGAAGCGATGAGAGACGAGGGGTAGGCCATCCGATCGTGGCCCCCCCCTCGCGATCGCTCCCAGCCAATGAGAAACATCCCCTGCCTCTGTATAGTACACAGAGGCAGAGGATGTGATGTCATCTCTCCTCGGCTCGGGAGTTTCCGTTCCAGCGCCGAGGGGAGATGACATGTAAGTGCACCAACACACACACACACACAGTAGAACATGCCAGGCACATAAAACACCCCCGATCCCCCCCCGATCGCCCCCCGATCCCCCCCCCCTGTCACAAACTGACACCAAGCAGGTTTTTTTTTTTTTTTTTTTCCTGATTACTGCATAGTGTCAGTTTGTGACAGTTAGCAGTGTTAGGACAGTGACTGTTACCCCCCTGTAGGTCTAGGGTACCCCCCTTACCCCCCCTAATAAAGTTTTAACCCCTTGATCACCCCCCCTCACCAGTGTCACTAAGCGATCATTTTTCTGATCGCTGTATTAGTGTCGCTGGTGATGCTAGTTAGGGACATAAATATTTAGGTTCGCCGTCAGCGTTTTATAGCGACAGGGACCCCCATATACTACCTAATAAATGTTTTAACCCCTTGATTGCCCCCTAGTTAACCCTTTCACCACTGATCACCGTATAACCGTTACAGGTGACGCTGGTTAGTTTGTTTATTTTTTATAGTGTCAGGGCACCCGCCGTTTATTACCAAATAAAGGTTTAGCCCCCTGTAGGTCTAGGGTACCCCCCTTACCCCCCCTAATAAAGTTTTAACCCCTTGATCACCCCCTGTCGCCAGTGTCACTAAGCGATCATTTTTCTGATCGCTGTATTAGTGTCACTGGTGACGCTAGTTAGGGACGTAAATATTTAGGTTCGCCGTCAGTGTTTTATAGCGACAGGGACCCCCATATACTATCTAATAAATGTTTTAACCCCTTGATGGCCCCCTAGTTAACCCTTTTACCACTGATCACCGTATAACCGTTACGGGTGACGCTGGTTAGTTCGTTTATTTTTTATAGTGTCAGGGCACCCGCCGTTTATTACCAAAAAAAGGTTTAGCCCCCTGATCGCCCGGCGGTGATATGCGTCGCCCTAGGCAGCGTCAGATTAGCGCCAGTACCGCGAACACCCACGCACGCACCGTACACGCACCGTACACCTCCCTTAGTGGTATAGTATCTGAACGCATCAATATCTGATCCGATCAGATCTATACTAGCGTCCCCAGCAGTTTAGGGTTCCCAAAAACGCAGTGTTAGCGGGATCAGCCCAGATACCTGCTAGCACCTGCATTTTGCCCCTCCGCCCGGCCCAGCCCAGCCCACCCAAGTGCAGTATCGATCGATCACTGTCACTTTTTTTTGTAGCGTTTTGGTGAACTGGCAAGCACCAGCGGCCTAGTACACCCCGGTCGTAGTCAAACCAGCACTGCAGTAACACTTGGTGACGTGGCGAGTCCCATAAGTGCAGTTCAAGCTGGTGAGGTGGCAAGCACAAGTAGTGTCCCGCTGACACCAAAAAGACAAACACAGGCCCGTCGTGCCCATAGTGCCCTTCCTGCTGCATTCGCCAATCCTAATTGGGAACTCACCGCTTCTGCAGCGCCCGTACTTCCCCCATTCACATCCCCAACCAAATGCAGTCGGCTGCATGAGAGGCATTTATATATCCTCCCAAGTACCCCTACCCAACGAACCCCCCCAAAAAAGATGTTGTGTCTGCAGCAAGCGCGGATATAGGCGTGACACTCACTATTATTGTCCCTCCTGTCCTGACAATCCTGGTCTTTGCATTGGTGAATGTTTTGAACGCTACCATTCACTAGTTGAGTATTAGCGTAGGGTACAGCATTGCACAGACTAGGCACACTTTCACAAGGTCTCCCAAGATGCCATCGCATTTTGAGAGACCCGAACCTGGAACCGGTTACAGTTATAAAAGTTACAGTTACAAAAAAAAAGTGTAAAAAAAAAAAAAAACACAAACAAAAATAAAAAAAAATAGTTGTCGTTTTATTGTTCTCTCTCTCTATTCTCTCTCTCTATTGTTCTGCTCTTTTTTACTGTATTCTATTCTGCAATGTTTTATTGTTATTATGTTTTATCATGTTTGCTTTTCAGGTATGCAATTTTTTATACTTTACTGTTTACTGTGCTTTATTGTTAACCATTTTTTTGTCTTCAGGTACGCCATTCACGACTTTGAGTGGTTATACCAGAATGATGCCTGCAGGTTTAGGTATCATCTTGGTATCATTCTTTTTAGCCAGCGGTCGGCTTTCATGTAAAAGCAATCCTAGTGGCTAATTAGCCTCTAGACTGCTTTTACAAGCAGTGGGAGGGAATGCCCCCCCCCACTGTCTTCCGTGTTTTTCTCTGGCTCTCCTGTCTCAACAGGGAACCTGAGAATGCAACCGGTGATTCAGCCAGCTGACCATAGAGCTGATCAGAGACCAGAGTGGCTCCAAACATCTCTATGGCCTAAGAAACCGGAAGCTACGAGCATTTTATGACTTAGATTTCGCCGGATGTAAATAGCGCCATTGGGAAATTGGGGAAGCATTTTATCACACTGATCTTGGTGTGGTCAGATGCTTTGAGGGCAGAGGAGAGATCTAGGGTCTAATAGACCCCAATTTTTTCAAAAAAGAGTACCTGTCACTACCTATTGCTATCATAAGGGATATTTACATTCCCTGAGATAACAATAAAAATGATTTAAAAAAAAAAAAATGAAAGGAACAGTTTAAAAATAAGATAAAAAAGCAAAAAAATAATAAAGAAAAAAAATAAATAAATAAAAAGCACCCCTGTCCCCCCTGCTCTCGCGCTAAGGCGAACGCAAGCGGCGGTCTGGCATCAAATGTAAACAGCAATTGCACCATGCATGTGAGGTATCACCGCGAAGGTCAGATCGAGGGCAGTAATTTTAGCAGTAGACCTCCTCTGTAAATCTAAAGTGGTAACCTGTAAAGGCTTTTAAAGGCTTTTAAAAATGTATTAATTTTGTTGCCACTGCACGTTTGTGCGCAATTTTAAAGCATGTCATGTTTGGTATCCATGTACTCGGCCTAAGATCATCTTTTTTATTTCATCAAACATTTGGGCAATATAGTGTGTTTTAGTGCATTAAAATTTAAAAAAGTGTGTTTTTTCCCCAAAAAATGCGTTTGAAAATCGCTGCGCAAATACTGTGTGAAAAAAAAAAAATGAAACACCCACCATTATAATCTGTAGGGCATTTGCTTTAAAATAATATATAATGTTTGGGGGTTCAAAGTAATTTTCTTGCAAAAAAAAATAATTTTTTCATGTAATCAAAAAGTGTCAGAAAGGGCTATGTCTTCAAGTGGTTAGAAGAGTGGGTGATGTGTGACATAAGCTTCTAAATGTTGTGCATAAAATGCCAGGACAGTTCAAACCCCCCCAAATGACCCCATTTTGGAAAGAAGACACCCCAAGCTATTTGCTGAGAGGCATGTCGAGTCCATGGAATATTTTATATTGTGACACAAGTAGCGGGAAAGAGACAATTTTTTTTTTTTTTTTTTTTTTTGCACAAAGTTGTCACTAAATGTTATATTGCTCAAACATGCCATGGGAATATGTGAAATTACACCCCAAAATAAATTCTGTTGCTTCTCCTGAGTACGGGGATACCACATGTGTGGTGCTTTTTGGGAGCCTAGCCGCGCACGGGACCCCGAAAACCAAGCACCGCCTTCAGGCTTTCTAAGGCCGTAAATTTTTGATTTCACTCTTCACTGCCTATCACAGTTTCGGAGGCCATGGAATGCCCAGGTGGCACAAACCTCCCCCCAAATTACCCCATTTTGGAAAGTAGACACCCCAAGCTATTTGCTGAGAGGTATAGTGAGTATTTTGCAGACCTCACTTTTTGTCACAAAGTTTTGAAAATTGAAAAAAGAAAAAAAAAATGTTTTTTCTGGTCTTTCTTCATTTTCAAAAACAAATGAGAGCTGCAAAATACTCACCATGCCTCTCAGCAAATAGCTTGGGGTGTCTACTTTCCAAAATGGGGTCATTTGGGGGGGGGTTTGTGCCATCTTGGCATTTTATGGCCTTCAAAACTGTGATAGGTAGTGAGGAGTAAAATAAAAAATGTATGCCCTTAGAAATCCTGAAGGTGGTGCTGGGTTTTCGGGGCCCCGTACGCGGCTAGGCTCCCAAAAAGTGCCACACATGTGGTATCCCCGTACTCAGGAGAAGCAGCTGAATGTATTTTGGGGTGCAATTCCACATATGCCCATGGCCTGTGTGAGCAATATATCATTTAGTGACCACTTTTTGTAAATTTTTTTTTTTTTTTTTGTCATTATTCAATCACTTGGGACAAAAAAAAAAATATTCAATGGGTTCAACATGCCTCTCAGCAATTTCCTTGGGGTGTCTACTTTCCAAAATGGGGTCATTTGGGGGGGGTTTGTACTGCCCTGCCATTTTAGCACCTCAAGAAATGACATAGGCAGTCATAAACTAAAAGCTGTGTAAATTCCAGAAAATGTACCCTAGTTTGTAGACGCTATAACTTTTGCGCAAACCAATAAATATACGCTTATTGACATTTTTTTTACCAAAGACATGTGGCCGAATACATTTTGGCCTAAATGTATGACTAAAATTTAGTTTATTGGATTTTTTTTATAACAAAAAGTAGAAAATATCATTTTTTTTCAAAATTTTCAGTCTTTTTCCGTTTATAGCGCAAAAAATAAAAACGGCAGAGGTGATCAAATACCATCAAAAGAAAGCTCTATTTGTGGGAAGAAAAGGACGCAAATTTCGTTTGGGTAGAGCATTGCATGACCGCGCAATTAGCAGTTAAAGCGACGCAGTGCCGAATTGTAAAAAGTGCTCTGGTCAGGAAGGGGGTAAATCCTTCCGGGGCTGAAGTGGTTAAATATGACTGTGTATCGCTGTCAATGATTTTGTCATCCAGTGCCCGTTTAACCACGTTTTTAATTCTATCTTTTATAAGAAATATTGGATTTGCATCTAGACAAATGTACGTTTGTTGATTGGTTAATTGTATCATTATTTCTTTCTCATATTTCACAGTATCCATAATAACAATGGATCCACCCTTGTCGGCAGGGTTGATAGTTATATCATGCCTAGCCAACAGGGAGGCCAGTGCCAGTTTTTCTTCATGATTCAAATTATTTTGAGAATGATCTATTATTGATCGATCTTGTGTATATATATATATATATATATATATATATATATATATATATATATATATATATATATATATATATATATATATTTATATATATATCTTGTAATATATACAGTGGGGACGGAAAGTATTCAGACCCCTTTACATTTTTCACTCTTTGTTATATTGCAGCCATTTGCTAAAAACATTTAAGTTATTTTTTTTTTCCTCATTAATGTACACACAGCACCCCATATTGACAGAAATTTCACAGAATTGTTGACATTTTTGAAGATTTATTAAAAAAGAAAAACTGAAATATCACATGGTCCTAAGTATTCAGACCCTTTGCTGTGACACTCATATATTTAACTCAGGTGCTGTCCATTTCTTCTGATCATCGTTGAGATGGTTCAACACCTTCATTTGAGTCCAGCTGTGTTTGATTATACTGATTGGACTTGATTAGGAAAGCCACACACCTGTTTATATAAGACCTTACAGCTCACAGTGCATGTCAGAGCAAATGAGAATCATGAGGTCAAAGGAACTGCTTGAAGAGCTCAGAGACAGAATTATGGCAAGGCACAGATCTGGCCAAGGTTACAAAAAAATTTCTGCTGCACTTAAGGTTCCTAAGAGCACAGTGGCCTCCATAATCCTTAAATGGAAGACATTTGGGACGACCAGAACCCTTACTAGAGCTGGCTGTCTGGCCAAATTGAGCTATCGGGGACAAGAGCCTTGGTGAGAGAGGTAAAGAAGAACCCAAAGATCACTGGGGCTGAGCTCCAGAGATGCAGTCGGGAGAAAGTTGTAGAAAGTCAACCATCACTGCAGCCTTCCACCAGTCGGGGAATATGGGGTGCTGTGTGTACATTAATGAGGAAAAAAATGAACTTAAATGATTTTAGCAAATGGCTGCAATACAAAGAAAAATGTAAGGGGGTCTGAATACTTTCCGTCCCCACTGTATATATATATATATATATATATATATATATATATATATATATATACACAGTATCTCACAAAAGTGAGTACACCCCTCACATTTTTGTAAATATTTTATTTTATCTTTTTCATAAAAAAAAGTGTACAGCTTGTATAACAGTGTAAATTTGCTGTCCCCTCAACATAACTCAACACGCAGCCATTAATGTCTAAACCGCTGGCCACAAAAGTGAGTACACCCCTAAGTGAAAATGTCCAAATTAGGCCCAAAGTGTCAATATTTTGTGTGGCCACCATTATTTTCCAGCACTGCCTTAACCCTCTTGGGCATGGAGTTCACCAGAGCTTCACAGGTTGCCACTGGAGTCCTCTTCCACTCCTCTATGATGACCTCACAGATCTGGTGGATGTTAAAGACCTTGCGGTTCTCCACCTTCCGTTTGAGGATCCCCCACAGATGCTCAATAGGGTTTAGGTCTGGAGACATGCTTGGCCAGTCCATCACCTTTACCCTCAGCTTCTTTAGCAAGGCAGTGGTCGTCTTGAGGGTGTGTTTGGGGTCATTATCATGTTGGAATACTGCCCTACAGCCCAGTCTCCAAAGGGAGGGGATCATGCTCTGCTTCAGTATGTCACAGTACATGTTGGCATTCATGATTCCCCCAATGAACTGTAGCTCCCCAGTGTCGGCAGCACTTATGCAGCCCCAGACCATGAAACTCCCACCACCATGCTTGACTGTAGGCAAGACACACTTGTCTTTGTACTCCTCACCTGGTTGCTGCCACACACGTTTGACACTATCTGAATCAAATAAGTTTATCTTGGGCTCATCAGATCACAGGACATGGTTCCAGTAATCCATGTCTTTAATCTGCTTATCTTCAGCAAACTGTTTGCAGGCTTTCTTGTGCATCATCTTTAGAAGAGGCTTCCTTCTGGGATGACAGCCATGCAGACCAATTTGATGCAGTGTGCCGCGTATGGTCTGAGCACTGACAATCTGACCCCACACCCCTTCAACCTCTGCAGCAATGCTGGCAGCACTCATACATCTATTTCCCAAAGACAATCTCTGGATATGACGCTGAGCATGTGCACTCAACCTCTTTGGTCGACCATGGTGAGGCCTGTTCTGAGTGGAAACTATCCTGTTAAACCGCTGTATGATCTTGGCCACCGTGCTGCAGCTCAGTTTCAGGGTCTTGGCAATCTTCTTATAGTCTAGGCCATCATTATGTCGAGCAACAATTTTTTTTTTCAGATCCTCAGAGAGTTCTTTGCTATGAGGTGCCATGTTGAACTTCTAGTTACCAGTATGAGGGAGTGAGAGCGATAACACCAAATTTAACACACCTGCTCTCCATTCACCCCTGAGACCTTGTAACACTAAAGAGTCACATCACACTGGGGAGGGAAAATGGCTAATTGGGCCCAATTTGGACATTTTCACTTAGGGGTGTATTCACTTTTGTTGCCAGCAGTTTAAACATTAATGGCTGTGTGTTGAGTTATTTTGAGGGGACAGCAAATTCACACTGTTATACAAGCTGTACACTCACTACTTTACATTCTTTCTCCAGTGTTGTCACATGAAAAGATAGAATAAAATATTTACAAAAATGTGAGAGGTGTTCTCACTTTTGTGAGAAACTGTGTGTATATATATACACACATACACACACACACACACACACACACACACACACACACACACACACACACAGTACTGTGAAAAAGTATTTGCCCCTTCATAATTATTTTTTTTTTGCACATTTCTCACACTTAAATGATTCAAACAAATTTTAATATTACACAAAGATAACCCGAGTAAATCTAAGATACAGTTTTTTAATTATTTTTTCATTTATTAAGGGAAAAAAGTGGTTCAAACCTGCCTAGCCCTATGTAAAAAAGTAATTGCCCCCTCCCATGCCGAATAATGAATGAACTGTGATTAACCACAATTTTTTGGAAAGCCGAGTTAATTTTCAATTGCCACACCCAGGCTTGATTACTGCCAGACCTGTTAAATCAAGAAATCACATAAATAGAAGCTGTCTGACAAACTGAAGCACGCTAACAGATCACAAAAAGCCACGCATTATGCCACAATCTAAAAACATTCAAGAACAGATTAGAAACAATGTAATGTACATGTATTGGTCTAGGAAGGGTTTCAAAGCCATTTCTAGGCTTTGGAACTCCAGTGAACCATGGGGAGAGCCATTATCCACAAATGGAGATAACAGCGGTAAACCTTCCCAGGAGTGGCCGGCCTACAAAAATTACTCCAAAAGCATGACAACGACACATCCAGGAGGTCATAAAAGAACCCAGAACAACATCTAAAGAACTGCAGGCTTTACTTGCCTCAGGTAAGATCAGTGTTCATGATTCAACAATAAGAAAGAGACTAGGCAAATTTTATTTTTTATGATTTTTTATGACGTTTTATCCAATTATATTTCATAATTCATTTCACTTTGGATGGATGCTTCTGCGGACTTCTAGCATGAATCATTTGATTTTTAACCAATCCACCTCTAGTTTTTAATTTATTTTTTATCTTATTTTATCTTTGGGCAAAACCCCACGGTCTATGTGTGTCTGTGAGCTGCTTTCAGCCCTAATCAATATGCCGCCTCCCCTATGTAATCAGTTCCTGCTACAGGATTGCATTTAGGCTAGTAGAGGGGACAGCCGATAGCAGGCAGGGATGGTCGTGTGTGGGGTGCGCACACGTAGTGGTGCGCGCGCACCCTATACCAACAATTAGGCTACAATAAGGCAACCTTACGGCGGCTGGAAGCAGCGGGTGGAACGCAAACACAGCCGCGCTTCCCGGCCGCGCCCCCTACACACAGTGTCACATGATGCGCGCGGAAGAGGAAATGATGCCGCCACTGGCCGGAAGTTGCGGGTGGAACGCAGGTGTACCCGCACTTCCTGGTCCATCGAGCGGCGTGCGTTCCACCCACTGCCAACAGCGCCTCCATGGCTCCCGGGAGCTTACGATGCCCCCTACCATCTCCCCACACCTGCCCACAACAAATGACCAGTATAGGGACAACATACAGGAGGTAAGATACGTTTGTTCACCTCCCTTTGAAGGGTGTATGTCCCGAATATTTATGATTTGTGCTTATTGTATGTTATGGATTGGCTCGGCATGTAACAATGATAATAGTATTAGTTCCTGGTTGATGGGTCAGGGGTCATACTTAGGATGGATGGGGTGGGGCCAGGGTGGGCAGGTCCATGTGGGTGGGCGTCACCTATTGGGATGGGCGTTGCCACCAATTGGGCCTTGCAGACACAGGTACACATATACAGAGGTGACTACAAGAGATCAGCCATTGCCCGCTTAGGCTCTGAGGAAAGGGGTACTCCCCCGAAATGCATCAGCCATCCTTATCGGTTTCATCCTCTCGACATTAGGTCCTGGCGCGTCGATCTTCAGAACAGCGTAACTGCTCCTTTGTCAAAGCCTTTTATGAATGCTCGTTTGTGAGTATACATCTTGCTGTTTTTATGCTTTAATAAAGCTTTACAGTGGTAATGCACTAGGTCGGTGCGCCCTCCTTCTTTTCTTGTTTCCCTTTAGTCTATGAATACCCATTGTTCTGAGGAGGGCTGCAAGACGGCAGGCATTACTTCATAAAGTTGGTCACACCACATACTAAGTCAATGGACACCTGAGCGCAGGAGAGATTTCTACTGTAAACGTTGGTGGACAGCCATTTTTAGGTCTCTCCAGAGATGCTCAATTGAGTTTAAGTCAGGGCTCTGGCTGGGCCATTCTAGAACAGTCACGGAGTTGTTGTGAAGCCACTCCTTCGTTATTTTAGCTGTGTGCTTAGGGTCATTGTCTTGTTGGAAGGTAAACCTTCGGCCCAGTCTGAGGTCCTGAGCACTCTGGAGAAGGTTTTCGTCCAGAATATCCCTGTACTTGGCAGCATTTATCTTTCCCTCGATTGCAACCAGTCGTCCTGTCCTTGCAGCTGAAAAACACCCCCACAGCATGATGCTGCCACCATCATGCTTCACTGTTGGGACTGTATTGGACAGGTGATGAGCAGTGCCTGGTTTTCTCCACACATACCACTTAGAATTAAGGCCAAAAAGTTCTTTCCTGACGCCAACATGGCAGCATACTAGTGATAGAGCTCCGCCTTTTGACCACTCCTTCAGGACCAGTGAATAGCATAAATGAAGGCATGGTTAGCCGCCACCCCATTCTTCTTTTTTTTTTTTCTCATACCTCCACGCACCAGTGATGAAGTAAGGAATTTTATGTCCCCCACCCTGCCGCTGAGTAGTAACCGGCTGGGTTCAAGCCTCTCCCACTGCGTAGTCTCAGTGCTTGGGCTGCTAACATTGCGCTAAGCCTGAGAGACCCTCGTCTGTGTGGTCTTGATGGATCCCTGCAGTGTTTCCTCTTTAGGAACAAAATCTGCCATGCAGCATGACTTGGTTCCAGGAACTTTGGGGGGGCCAGCCTGTCATTTCCTTTTCTAGGGGCTTCCTTGTCCATTAGGCTATGTCTTTACCTGTTTAATTCAGTTCCTGCTCTTCTCCTTTCTTATTTGGCTTTTAGTAGGTTCCGGGTGAGCGAGGAGCGGGCCGCACCGTGCAGTAGGTGTCAGGATCTCCCTATAGGCGTGGAGCGGCCGCCCAGCGCCGTATTTATTGGCCTAGGGCGCTCCCGATGATGTCATAGCGCTGCACCCGGTCCGCACATGAGCACTGATCGACGGAAGCTCTGGCTGCCATTTTGGTTCTGGGCAAAGCGATTAGTTCTGCCCACAAACAACTGGAGGAGTCTGGGGGCGGGTTCTGCCTGTCCCAGGATCATCTAAGAGTGTCAGTGAACTGCTGTGGGATGGGCAATATACAGCCTCCTAACTGTCTTCAGACTGTGAAGTTTGTTCCTTCATGTTTGCTCCTGGATCCAGTCTCAGCAACCTTCTGTGTCGCCATCTGCTGGTAGGAAAGTTTTCTGTACTTAAAAAAAAAAAAGGTACATTCTTTTCCTTTGGTTTGTTTCAGCTGTTTGTTTTGTTGGAGTCTTCGGACTTTCATGTTGGAAGATTACTGGCAATTTCCATCCTTCTGTTTCTCTTTTCAGCTATCTCTCTCTTTCCGCTGGCCGTCCCTTATTCCCTACTACCATGAGTCAGCCACTACTTATGTAAGACCCTCAATACTTAAAGTAGGGGGACCACCAGTTGGTAAGTTTTCAGGTGTCCCTAAAAGAGTGCTCTCTAAAGCGGTTCGCTTTGATATGTTTCAGCTCCGCACGCTCACGCTCTCGGAGTTAAAGAACAAGAGAGGACAGGCATTCTCCAAAGGAGCATAGCTCCAGACGTCGCTCCCGGTCAAAAGATCCAAAAGAGCACATCGCGCCTCCTCTTCTCCAGAGCAATGAAGGCGTCCCAGCAAGAAAGCAGGCTGGGCTTGTGGCGCAGTCCCCCTATCCAATAAATTGGTGTGCAAAGACTGTCTAGAGGAGTCTGCAGTAGACAGGGAGCAGGACACTGCGCAAGTCTCATCAATACTGAAGCAGGTAGTACGAGATTCCTTGTCTGAGTTTACCTCAGCCCAGCCACCCGCCCAAAGGGTCCCATTGGAAGATCAGCCCGGGGACTTCAGCAAGCAATATGACCATGCCCAGTGTAAAAAAAAAAATGGCGCTCCCACTCAGGAGAAAAGCTCCAAGAAAGACGTCTCTACTCCTCTTCCCCAGAGCCAGCGCCCCAACAAGAGTCCTGCATGGCCCGTGGCGCAGAATCTATACCCAGGAGGCTGGTGAGTAGACACTGCCTGGAGGAGTATATAGCTAACAGGTAAATGCCAAATGTCTTTATTATTGATAAGAGTGGCATACGATTCTGTTTTGAACTTGCCTTAATTACCTAAAGCAACTGTTATACTTGTATTGGAAACTGTTGGAGACTGTTGCCATAGGAGACAGTGCCCTTATTCATGCAGATGTGACATCTTACTGGATGCTTTTCCCTGCGTGGCTGTCCTGTAAAATTCCGGGAGTTTACCGGGTTAGCATTACACAGACATATTTGGGTGCCCCAAGGAGAGTGGTAATGTAGCGCTCAGAGCGGGCTAGTGGGTGTGGCATCATCACCCTTCAGTGACTCCAAACAGCCACCTACGACGGCAACAGATTTGTGTATAACTATCTTGGTTACTTGGGGAACTACAGCCTGGTCCAGGTAGGTCCGGGTCTCAGGGGGACTGAAACCCTGACACATGATTCAAATCCCAAACTGTCTGGCTGAATCCTGGACAGGTGGTACCCCCTAGGTACCCCCTAGGTGGTACCCCCTACTCTATGTGGAGGGAGGTCGACAAGTCATGGCTCTGGAGGTTCTCATTGGACTGAAGGAGTCCTGGGTCCTTGCTACATATATTATAGATGCAGCAGTCTGCTACTCAAAAATAGGGAGGCTGACCAGGAAGTCCCCCCTAGTTGCTTGTATAACCAATGGAGGAGCACCCTAGCACTTTGGCGGCTAGGGAGGCCATATGTTTGAGACCCTGGACTGCGTATTGCTTCCTAGAAACAAAAGTGGGGAAGAATGGAAGGGGTGCAAGAAAAATGCCCGTATAAACAGGCTGTCAAAACTGTGTACCCTGAACAAGCTAATGGTCAACCTGCTCCTACATACTGTAGCATCTGCAAGTGCCGGCAGGCCAGCAATATCCAGCCCATGTACTGGGTGAGTCTAATGGGAATGGTTTAATAATTATCAACCAGCTGCTGCACCTGCAGGACTCTGAGGACAGTGGCAGGGTCTGCATCCCTTTAGACATGATTTCCTATTGGGAATATTTTGCAAAAAATTATATTTTTGTAGCAGTGGATGCCAAAAAAATCTGACTTGTATTTTAGTGCAGATTTTTGGGAAAATCAGTGAGCCAGTCACACAAGTGCATATCCAGACTCTTAAGGTAAGACCTAGAAGGCATGCTCTGGACAGCATGCTGTACAGAGCCTTGGATGAAGTAATCAGACACTCATGGTTACATAGTTACATAGTAGGTGAGGTTGAAAAAAGACACAAGTCCATCAAGTCCAACCTATGTGCGTGACCATGTGTCAGTATTACATTACATATCCCTGTATATTGCGGTCATTCAGGTGATTATCTAATAGTTTCTTGAAGCTATCAATGCTCCCCGCTGAGACCACCGCCTGTGGAAGGGAATTCCACATCCTTGCCGCTCTTACAGTAAAGAACCCTCTACGTAGTTTAAGGTTAAACCTCTTTTCTTCTAATTGTAATGAGTGGCCACGAGTCTTATTAAACTCTCTTCTGCGAAAAAGTTTTATCCCTATTGTGGGGTCACCAGTACAGTATTTGTAAATTGAAATCATATCCCCTCTCAAGCGTCTCTTCTCCAGAGAGAATAAGTTCAGTGCTCGCAACCTTTCCTCATAACTAAGATCCTCCAGACCCTTTATTAGCTTTGTTGCCCTTCTTTGTACTCGCTCCATTTCCAGTACGTCCCTCCTGAGGACTGGTGCCCAGAACTGGACAGCATACTCCAGGTGCGGGCGGACCAGAGTCTTGTAGAGCGGGAGAATTATCGTTTTATCTCTGCAGTTGATCCCCCTTTTAATGCATGCCAATATTCTGTTTGCTTTATTAGCAGCAGCTTGGCATTGCATGCCATTGCTGAGCCTATCATCCACTAGGACCCCCAGGTCCTTTTCCATCCTAGATTCCCCCAGAGGTTCTCCCCCCAGTGTATAGATTGCATTCATATTTTTGCCACCCAAATGCATTATTTTACATTTTTCTACATTGAACCTCATTTGCCATGTAGTCGCCCACCCCATTAATTTGTTCAGGTCTTTTTGCAAGATTTCCACATCCTGCGGAGAAGTTATTGCCCTGCTTAGCTTAGTATCGTCTGCAAATACAGAGATTGAACTGTTTATCCCATCCTCCAGGTCGTTTATGAACAAATTAAATAGGATTGGTCCCAGCACAGAACCCTGGGGAACCCCACTACCCACCCCTGACCATTCTGAGTACTCCCCATTTATCACCACCCTCTGAACACGCCCTTGTAGCCAGTTTTCAATCCATGTACTCACCCTATGGTCCATGCCAACGCACCTTATTTTGTACAGTAAACGTTTATGGGGAACTGTGTCAAATGCTTTTGCAAAATCCAGATACACCACGTCTACGAGCCTTCCTTTATCTAGATGGCAACTCACCTCCTCATAGAAGGTTAATAGATTGGTTTGGCAAGAAGGATTCTTCATGAATCCATGCTGATTACTGCTAATGATATCATTCTTATTACTAAAATCTTGTATATAGTCCCTTATCATCCCCTCCAAGAGTTTACATACTATTGATGTTAGGCTAACTGGTCTGTAATTCCCAGGGATGTTTTTTGGGCCCTTTTTAAATATTGGTGCTACATTGGCTTTTCTCCAATCAGCTGGTACCATTCCAGTCAATAGACTGTCTGTAAAAATTAGGAACAACGGTCTGGCAATCACCTGACTGAGTTCCCTAAGTACCCTCGGATGCAAGCCATCTGGTCCCGGTGATTTATTAATGTTAAGTTTCTCAAGTCTAATTTTAATTCCGTCCTCTGTTAACCATGTAGGTGCTTCCTGTGTTGTGTCATGAGGATAAACACTGCAGTTTTGGTTACTGAAGCCCCCCGATTCACTCGTGAAGACTGAGGAGAAGAATAAATTCAATACCTTTGCCATCTCCCCATCCTTTGTAACCAGATGTCCTTTCTCATTCTTTATGGGGCCATTATGGTCTGTCCTCCCTTTTTTACTGTTTACATACTTAAAGAATTTCTTGGGATTTTTTTTGCTCTCCTCCGCTATGTGTCTTTCATGTTCTATCTTAGCCATCCTAATTGCACCCTTACATTTCTTATTGCATTCTTTATAAATTCTGAATGCTGTGGATGATCCCTCAACCTTGTATTTTTTGAAGGCCTTCTCCTTTGCTTTTATATGCATTTTTACATTGGAGTTAAGCCATCCAGGATGTTTGTTCGCTCTTTTAAATTTATTACCCAATGGGATACATTGGCTAATGCCCTTATTTAATATGCTCTTAAAGCAAACCCATCTCTCCTCCGTATTCTTTGTTCCTAATATTTTATCCCAATTTATGCCTTTTAGCAAGGTTTGTAGTTTAGGGAAGTTGGCTCTTTTGAAATTCAGTGTCTTTGTGTTCCCTTCATGTCTCCTATTTGTGTGATTTATACTGAAACTAATTGACCTGTGATCGCTGTTACCTAAATTGCCCCGTATTTCCACATCTGTTATCAGGTCTGTATTGTTGGTAATCAGTAGATCTAGTAATGTTTTATTTCTAGTTGGTGCGTCTACCATCTGACCCATAAAATTGTCCTGCAAGACACTAAGGAACTGGCGAGCCTTAAATGAATGCGCGGTTCCCTCCGCCCAGTCTATGTCTGGATATTTAAAATCCCCCATTATGATAACACTTCCCATCCTTGCTGCTAATCCAATTTGTGATAGGAGATCCGTCTCCACTTCCTCCCTCAGGTTAGGGGGCCTATAGCATACTCCCAGTATTATTTTCCCCTTAGCTTCATCCCTTTGGAGCTCTACCCATAAAGATTCCACCTCCTCCCTAGCCCCCACAGTGATGTCATCTCTCACATTCACTTGTACATTATTCTTGGTCACTTCAGGAGATTGCTCGCTGCTGCTCCTCCAGACCAATTCTCTCCCGCAGAGCTGCCAAGTCCACCACAACAGCGGGTGGGCTGCTACAATGCTTACAGACACCTCAGACTCAAGAGGGATTGCAGGTTTTCTACGCAATCCTGTTTGGAGTTCACAGGGGATGTTGGTTAGTGTCCATTTGCAGATCGGAAAAGGTCAAACACTTTTGGGCCCTCTTTGAGATCTTTAAGACGGAGTCCATTAAACAGTATAACCACATGGCTGGAGGCTGTTGCTGGATCATCACGATGCCTATTCTATCCTCACACTTTGGAGGGAAAGCAAAGCCAACCTCCAACACCAACACCAACCATCCCAATGGTTGGTGTACCCGGGGCTGCTCTGATATTTCCTCTGTTTTATTTCCATCAAAGGAAGTAGTGACAGTCAGGAACAGAATTCTGAGGACGAATATTTCCACTTGTTTGATGGCTTCTCAGTGCCTCAGTCATCGGGGCACAACGTCATCATGCATATAGTTGATTCCTGGGGTGCATGGGCACCTGCACAAATTTCAACTAGAATTCCTAGTGCAAGGGAGGAAACAGGATAGAACACAGTTAATAGGTATTACTCAGTATGAGTAGCGGTCCGCGGTGATTGAGAGACCTTAAGGAAGTCTTGGTCGGTTAGGACCGTCAGACTGGAGAATGGCTATGAATCATGTCTGCAAGACAGCCGGGAAAATGCACTGCGAAGGACTTTCGGTCAAGGCAAGCAGAGATTCCCAGCCAAGGAGGATATCCTTGAACGCGCTGGGGGTTCAAACAGCCCTTTTAGCACTTTGGCCTTACTACACATAGTCAAGGAGGACCAATCTCCTTGCAGTTTAGCAATAGGGCAGCAGTCACCTATATTCAGCTCCAGGATGAAACTTGCAGCAATATGCTATTGAGAGAGGTGAAAGCCTTAACGCCTGGGGCAGAAGATCACCAGCAAAATTTCAGAAGCAGTTTTCCTCCCAGTGGTTTCTTTTGAACAAGTACAAGCTTCCCAGAGCACAACGAGTGGGTCTACGACCCAGGTCTTCTCTGAGCTCCTCATTTCCCACAGTAATCACAAACTTTGGTCTGATTTTGTCTGTACTCCAAGGCGCAAGGGGCAGATGCTCTGGTCTCTCCCTGGGACTACAATATAACCTATATGTTTTTCCCCAACATTTCCCATAAATGAGATTCCCCTTGAGGCTGTCAAGGGATAACATAGTTGTCATAGCCAGTCCTCCATATTGACCAGGAGGCCCTCGGTTTTCCCTGGCCATTTATTTCAGGATATAGAAGACATTTCCCCTCTATAACATACGCAGACTGGGGCTGCAAGCAGGGACACTAAAGGGGGAGGATGGGCAACTCTGGTTGCTCCAGTTTCACTCCAGAATGATCTCTACTTTGTTGTGTGCGAGAAGACATTCTACTTACTTATCTAGGTCTAATTCTGGAACAAGTTTTCTTGGTAGGGCAAGACATTGATCCTACTGCCCTGCCAGTGTCAGCTGTTCTATACTTCCTCCAGGCCTTAGCCTATCCTCACATAGCTGACGAGTGTGAACTATATTGGCAATAACACATTTGAATGGGCCAAAAAACCTTAAGTTTGCACAACTTTTGAGGACAGTCGTGAAGAGTCGGTCACCAAGGAAAAAAGATCTATTGCAGTTGCTGGATCTCATATCAGTTTAACCGTTTGTTCCAACAGAGCAGTGTTCGGTTTAGGCCATCACTTACAAGGCAGTATCAATTGCAAGAACTTTAAGCAGAAGGTTATCAGAGATTCAAGCTCTTGGAGCTTCAAAGTAAAAAAAGAGTAGAGTTGGATCTTGTAGATCATCCTGCATCAAACGTAGCAACAGACTGCTATTTAACAGACAGCTGGACATTGCCTAACTTTCCAGAACATCACACAAGAAAGTCACACGTAGTGTTCATTTTCAGAACTTCAAAGGAGTATCTCTCCACAATTGTCCCTTTCAGGTCATCTAAATAAACCTTTTGTCATTCCAGCTGGGAATCATCAAGGGAAAAAGGTTACTGCCTGGATCCTAGCAGGCCTGGGTTGTGTATATAAGACTATAGGTCGCGAGCCTTCGTCAGTGGTGGTGGAGAACTCTACCAGAGTGGTTAAAGCCTCATAGGCAACACATTCAAGAGAATCTATAGTGCCCATCTGTACAGGGGTATCATGGTCGCTCCAACATTCCTACTCAAACTTGACAGAATAGATGCGGGGGCCTTGTCATCAGGGGACTTTGTAGGAAGGACTATTCAGTCCTCTGTCTCATCCTAATTAGAAGATTGGTTTGACAAATATATCCCACCCTATCAGCTAGTTATTTATCACTAGTATGCTGCCATGTTAGCGTCAGGAAAATGGAAAATTGTATCAAATACTTACCATAATTTTCCTTTCCTGACGCCAAACCATGGCAGCATATGAGCCCACCCATGTGCGTTCCGGTATGTGGCTTGTTACAAAGAATGGGGTGGCAGCTAACCATGCCTTCATTTATGCTATTCACTGGTCCTGAGGGAGTGGTCAAGAGGCAGAGCTCTATGACTGGTATGCTGCCATGGTTTGGCGCCAGGAAAGGAAAATTACGGCAAGTATTTGATACAATTTTCCGTTATCTTGAACTCATCAGACCAGAGAATCTTATTTCTCACCATCTTGGAGTCCTTCAAGTATTTTTTTAGCAAACTCCATGCGGGCTTTCATGTGTCTTGCACTGAGGAGAGGCTTCCGTCGGGCTACTCTGCCAAAAAGCCCCGACTGGTGGAGGGCTGCAGTGATGGTTGACCTACTACAACTTTCTCCCATCTTCCGACTGCATCTCTGGAGTTCAGCCACAGTGATCTTTGGGTTCTTCTTTACCTCTCTCACCAAGGCTCTTCTCCCCCGATAGCTCAGTTTGGCCGGATGGCCAGCTCTAGGAAGGGTTCTGGTCATCCCAAACGTCTTCCATTTAACCACTTGACGACCGCCTCACGCCGATGTACGTCGGCAAGGTGGCACGGACAGGCAAAATCACGTACATGGTACGTGATTTGCCTTCCGCGGGTGGGGGGTCCGATCGGACCCCCCCGGTGCCCGAGGCGGTCGTCTTTTGTCCAGCGGCGATCGGTGGTGAGGGGGAGACCATCCGTTCGTGGCCCCCCCCTCGCGATCGCCGCCGGCCAATCGAATCATTCCTTTGCTGCTGTATGCTAAACAGCAGCAAAGGAAATTATGTCATCTCTCCTCGGCTCGGTAATTTCCGTTCCGGCCCGAGGAGAGAAGACATCAATGTGAGTGCACCAACACACACACACACAGTAGAACATGCCAGGCACACAAAACACCCCGATCCCCCCCCCGATCGCCCCCCGATCCCCCCCAATCACCCCCCCCCCTGTCACAAACTGACACCAGCAGTTTTTTTTTTTTTTTTTTTCTGATTACTGCATAGTGTCAGTTTGTGACAGTTACAGTGTTGGGACAGTTACTGTTACCCCCCTTTAGGTCTAGGGTACCCCCCTAACCCCCCCTAATAAAGTTTTAACCCCTTGATCACCCCCTGTCACCAGTGTCACTAAGCGATCATTTTTCTGATCGCTGTATTAGTGTCGCTGGTGACGCTAGTTAGGGACGTAAATATTTAGGTTCGCCGTCAGCGAAATAAAGGTTTAGCCCCCTGATCGCCCGGCGGTGATATGCGTCGCCCCAGGCAGCGTCAGATTAGCGCCAGTACCGCTAACACCCACGCACGCAGCATACACCTCCCTTAGTGGTATAGTATCTGAACGCATCAATATCTGATCCGATCAGATCTATACTAGCGTCCCCAGCAGTTTAGGGTTCCCAAAAACGCAGTGTTAGCGGAATCAGCCCAGATACCTGCTAGCACCTGCGTTTTGCCCCTCCGCCCAGCCCACCCAAGTGCAGTATCGATCGATCGCTGTCACTTACAAAAGACTAAACGCATAACTGCAGCGTTCGCAGAGTCAGGCCTGATCCCTGCGATCGCTAACAGTTTTTTTGGTAGTATTTTGGTGAACTGGCAAGCACCAGCCCCAGGCAGGGTCAGGTTAGCGCCAGTACCGCTAACACCCACGCACGCAGCATACGCCTCCCTTAGTGGTATAGTATCTGAACGGATCAATATCTGATCCGATCAGATCTATACTAGTGTCCCCAGCAGTTTAGGGTTCCCAAAAACGCAGTGTTAGCAGAATCAGCCCAGATACCTGCTAGCACCTGCGTTTTGCCCCTCCGCCCGGCCCAGCCCAGCCCACCCAAGTGCAGTATCGATCGATCACTGACACTTACAAAACACTAAACGCATAACTGCAGCGTTCGCAGAGTCAGGCCTGATCCCTGCGATCGCTAACAGTTTCTTTGGTAGTATTTTGGTGAACTGGCAAGCACCAGCCCCAGGCAGCGTCAGGTTAGCGCCAGTACCGCTAACACCCACGCACGCACCGTACACCACCCTTAGTGGTATAGTATCTGAACGGATCAATATCTGATCCGATCAGATCTATACTAGCATCCCCAGCAGTTTAGGGTTCTCACAAACGCAGTGTTAGCGGGATCAGCCCAGATACCTGCTAGCACCTGCGTTTTGCCCCTCCGCCCGGCCCAGCCCAGCCCACCCAAGTGCAGTATCGATCGATCACTGTCACTTACAAAAGACTAAAACGCATAACTGCAGCGTTCGCAGAGTCAGGCCTGATCCCTGCGATCGCCAACAGATTTTTTGGTAGCGTTTTGGTGAACTGGCAAGCGCCAGCGGCCTAGTACACCCCGGTCGTAGTCAAACCAGCACTGCAGTAACACTTGGTGACGTGGCGAGTCCCATAAGTGCAGTTCAAGCTGGTGAGGTGGCAAGCACAAGTAGTGTCCCGCTGCCACCAAAAAGACAAACACAGGCCCGTCGTGCCCATAGTGCCCTTCCTACTGCATTCGCCAATCCTAATTGGGAACCCACCGCTTCTGCAGCACCCGTACTTCCCCCATTCACATCCCCAACCAAATGCAGTCGGCTGCATGAGAGGCATTTTCTTTATGTCCTCCCGAGTACCCCTACCCAGCGAACGCCCCCAAAAAAGATATTGTGTCTGCAGCTAGCGCGGATATAGGCGTGACACCCGCTATTATTGTCCCTCCTGTCCTGACAATCCTGGTCTTTGCATTGCTGAATGTTTTGAACGCTACCATGCACTAGTTGAGTATTAGCGTAGGGTACAGCATTGCACAGACTAGGCGCACTTTCACAGGGTCTCCTAAGATGCCATCGCATTTTGAGAGACCCGAACCTGGAACCGGTTACAGTTATAAAAGTTAGTTACAAAAAAAGTGTAAAAAAAAATAAAAATATATATATAAAATAAAAAAAAATAGTTGTCGTTTTATTGTTCTCTCTCTCTCTATTCTCTCTATTGTTCTGCTCTTTTTTACTGTATTCTATTCTGCAATGTTTTATTGTTATTATGTTTTATCATGTTTGCTTTTCAGGTATGCAATTTTTTATACTTTACCGTTTACTGTGCTTTATTGTTAACCATTTTTTTGTCTTCAGGTACGCCATTCACAACTTTGAGTGGTTATACCAGAATGATGCCTGCAGGTTTAGGTATCATCTTGGTATCATTCTTTTCAGCCAGCGGTCGGCTTTCATGTAAAAGCAATCCTAGCGGCTAATTAGCCTCTAGACTGCTTTTACAAGCCGTGGGAGGGAATGCCCCCCCCCCCACCGTCTTCCGTGTTTTTCTCTGGCTCTCCTGTCTCAACAGGGAACCTGAAAATGCAGCCGGTGATTCAGCCAGCTGACCATAGAGCTGATCAGAGACCAGAGTGGCTCCAAACATCTCTATGGCCTAAGAAACTGGAAGCTACGAGCATTTTATGACTTAGATTTCGCTGGATGTAAATAGCGCCATTGGGAAATTGGGGAAGCATTTTATCACACCGATCTTGGTGTGGTCAGATGCTTTGAGGGCAGAGGAGAGATCTAGGGTCTAATAGACCCCAATTTTTTCAAAAAAGAGTACCTGTCACTACCTATTGCTATCATAGGGGATATTTACATTCCCCGAGATAACAATAAAAATGATTAAAAAAAAATAAAAATGAAAGGAACAGTTTAAAAATAAGATAAAAAAGCAAAAAAATAATAAAGAAAAAAAAAAAAAAAAAGCACCCCTGTCGCCCCCTGCTCTCGCACTAAGGCGAACGCAAGCGGCGGTCTGTCGTCAAACGTAAACAGCAATTGCACCATGCATGTGAGGTATCACCGCGAAGGTTAGATCGAGGGCAGTAATTTTTGCAGTAGACCTCCTCTGTAAATCTAAAGTGGTAACCTGTAAAGGCTTTTAAAGGCTTTTAAAAATGTATTTATTTTGGGGGCGTGGCTAGCCGGCAGAGAAGATGGTCGCACACTAACAGAGCTCCGCAGCGTCCTGGGCCTACACGGGTGATAACAACATCACAGAGCCTCGTTTCTTAGATCCACATACCGGACAGACAGTGGACAACTCCCGAATGCCTTCCCGTAAGCGTAAAGAAGCCACAAAACCAAGAAAAATGACGGACTTTCTACTACAGCCGCGCCGTCTCCCTGTCCAAGATGGCGCCGGCAGAAGCACAGGAGAGCCGCACGGCTCCATTACACAGCATGGACGGAACGAAAGATTCGATCCCGGACACCCACATGTTAAGAGACAGCAGGGAAAAGGTCAGTACCCACTCCCTCCATCTGCTTCATCCAGCCCTGCGAAAAGCAAGCTGAAAATGTCCTCTCCAAGCACAGAATTAGCTGAATTCAGTGGTATTGATTCCTCCCTGGAGGATACCAGGGAATTACAGGAATCCATCATAGACTTCCCCACACAAAACCAGCCGGTACTCGATACCACACTCAAGGACATGTTAGTATCCTTGCGCTCAACCCTACATGCTGACATGTTAGCAATAACACAAAAATTCAAATCAGAGGTGGCAGCGGTAGATTCAAGGGTGTCCCATATAGAATCTAAGATGGGAGAATTTGCGTCCACATTTAACGACATGGTAGATGCTCATAACGACAGGGATGAGGAAATCACAGCTATCAAAGCAAAAATGGCCGACTTAGAGGACAGATCAAGACGAAATAATGTCAAAATCAGGGGGATCCCTGAATCGGTCAAACCCCCGAACTTAAAGGAATATTTTACCAACCTTATGAAAATTACACTTCCGGAAACACCCCTGGAAGATCTAATCATAGATCGAATCCATCGCCTTCCAAAGCCCAGGAACATACAAGAGCACCTCCCCAGAGACACAATAGTCCGTATCCACTTCTTTCACATCAAAGATTTGTTTATGATGACAGTGAGAAGACGGGACAACCTTCCTCAAGAGCTACAAAATCTCTCTTTCTTTGCTGACTTGTCAGCCTTTACCATGCAACAACGCAGACAACTAGCAACCATAACAAAACCGCTGAACAACCACCACATCCAGTACAGATGGCTTTATCCGGCAAAGCTTCTGATCACGAAAGAAGGCAAATCACATATCGTAACAAATGTCAGAGAAGGAATCCGTCTATTGAGGGACTGGAAACTTTTCGATCTGGATAACAACGACCAGGAGGAATCACACTCTCTTCCACCCACTAGAGCCAGCTCAGACGCAGAAACAGGCTGACGTAATCAAATGGAAAAACAACAGAAAACCCGTCCAGCCCAGGAGAATGCCACTTAGCTAACTCCTTGCTTTACCCCCCGAGCTATAGCGGAATTGCATCCGCACAGATCCTAAACAGGATCGTCAGTTTTTACGACTTTTTGTTGACACCCTTTCCCCTTTTTTTCCTCCCTACCTCTCTCCTTGTCTACAGGAACAGAAATACGATCACACTTACCCATTGCCTTCAACCTTGGGAGAACTTTCGACCAGTAAACTACAGTACATCACAAGCCAACTCCACCAGGTAGTCAGCTCATACCACACACCCTCGGTGAGCAAAGGTATGTCTCGAGCAACTACAAACATGTCTTTTAAAATATCCTCACTAAATGTTAAAGGCCTGAACAGCCCTTACAAACGCCAAATGGCCTGGAAAGAAGCATCCAGACTGAAAAGCGACATCATGTGCTTCCAAGAGACTCACTTTTCAGCAGTTAATCCGCCAGTCTTTAATAACCGAAAATTTCCTACCCTATATACGGCAAACGGCCCGAAGAAAAAAGGAGGAGTTGCAATAGCAATCAGAGACTCCATCCCATTCTCAGAAATCTCAACTCACCTGGATATTTCTGGCAGGTACATTATACTAGTGTGTGAGATTTATGCAATTAAGTATACCCTAGTCAACATGTACTTGCCAAACAACAATCAACTCAGATTTCTAAACAAAATATGGAAAAAGGTAGAAGCACTGAAACAGGGACATATTATCTTATGCGGAGATTTCAATGCGATCCCAGACAAGCATGTGGACTGTACTAACCCTAAACATCTTAAACAAAGAAGGACGACGCTGTCAAGATTTATCAACACCTCAAACCTCTTTGATGTGTGGAGATGTCAACACGCATCGGAGAAGGACTTTACTTTCTTTTCCAATGTCCACTGTACTTATTCAAGAATAGATATGTTTTTAGCAGACAAATTTTTGTTGCAAAAGATTGTCAGATCAGACATTGGTATTATATCATGGTCTGATCACGCTCCCATATCGATCAGCGTGGGGGGGAGGGACGCCGAGACTGCAGCAAACAGATGGAGGAACGATGTTCTAACTATCTCTCAACCTAAAAATCTCAAATTGATTAGAAAATCTCTGACCGAATTTTTCGAGATCAATGCTCCCTCGGTGTCCGACCCTTTCATGCTGTGGAATTCTCACAAAGTGGTTATGAGGGGTCTCCTAATACAATTAAGTGCTAGGGCAAAAAGGCAGAGGACGGAGAGGCTCAACGACCTGCTGGAAAAAATCAAAACCTTGGAAACGTCCAACAAACAAAACTCCACCCAAAAAACAAGATCTCTACTATTCGAGGCTAGACAAGAATTGAGATCTCTTTTGGTGTCCCAGCAGGATAGCCGCCTTCGCATCTTAAAAGCAAACAACTACCGTTGTAACAACAAGGCGGGTAAACTGCTGGCGAACCAGGTAAAAGAGAAAACGATAAAAAAAAGAAATCCCTCACATTGTAAACCCTAATTCCAAAATTACTGTATCTAACCCCAAAGACATAGCGGACGCTTTTAGCGACTATTATGAAGCTCTATACAACCTTAAAGACGACCCTAATACACCACAACCAACAGAAAACACAATTGCGGAATTCCTGGAGGCTGTTAATCTTCCGAGGGTTCCGCAATCAGAACTCGCCAAACTAAATCTACCATTTACAATCCAAGAAATCGAAAAAACAATTAGAAATATGCCCCACAACAAATCTCCCGGTCCTGATGGATACTCTTCTGAATATTTCCAACTATTCATAACTGAACTATCCCCGTACCTAAAGCAGGTCTTCGATGCCGCAATGTCCAAAGCCTCATTTCCAAAAGAAATGTTAACAGCGACTATAATAACTCTGCCAAAACCAGGTAAAGACCACTCAGCACCACAAAACTTTAGGCCCATTTCTTTACTGAACGTGGACGTTAAATTGTATGCCAAAATCTTAGCCAATAGATTGTCCACATTACTACCAACTCTCATTAACCAGGACCAGGTGGGTTTCGTTTCGGGTAGGCAAACCACAGACGCAACCAGAAGGATGCTAAATTTAATTCATGCGACAGAGGAGTCCCGAAGGCCTTCTCTGCTCCTGACTTTGGATGCAGAGAAGGCCTTCGACAGGGTCCATTGGGGATACTTAATTAAAGTGCTGGAGAAGTTTGGATTAACAGGCCCCATACAACAAGCAATCTTGGCACTGTACTCCTCCCCATCCGCCTATGTTTTTTCAGAGGGAATGTTCTCTAAAAACTTCCAAATAACAAATGGAACAAGGCAGAGATGCCCCCTGTCACCACTAATTTTCGCATTAATTATGGAACCGCTTGCAGAAAAAATCAGGAACAACACAGCAATCCAGGGAATCCCTTCTTCAGATCGTGAACATAAAATCTCACTTTTTGCAGACGACGTCATCTTGACTTTATCTGATCCATACAACTCTTTAAAAGCAGCACATGAGACACTACAGGAATTTAGTAAAGTAGCCTACTATAAAGTGAACGCATCCAAATCTAACATTTTAGGAATAGCGATAGATAATAAAACTAAACTAAATATGCAAAAAGACTTCCCCTATCCCTGGGCATCAGAGTCGATCACTTATCTAGGCATTCAGCTAACATCTCCCTCCTCGAAACTCTTCCAACTCAATTACCAACCTTTAGTGAAAGCATTTCAAGAAGAAATATTAAGACTCCAAAAATTCTACCTATCTTGGAATGGTCGCCTAGCAGCATACAAGATGCTGCTACTCCCAAAATTAATATATATATTCAGAACCCTCCCAATACCAATCCCAAACCCTTTCCTTAAAACCATGCAGAACCAAATGTTAAAGTTTATATGGGCAGGCAAAAGAGCTAGGTTCTCATTACAAATGCAAGAAAACCATAAACAAATAGGTGGTTTAGGAGTACCGAACTTAAAAGATTACTATACAGCAACAATCTTAGAACAACTGAAACAATGGTTCGCCAACAAAGACATTAAACACTGGTCCCATCTAGAGCAGACGTGGTTGTATCCTAGATCACTACAGTCATTAATCCTTGCTCACAACATACAACAAATCACACTCAAAAAGGATCATCCTACCATACAAGCCACAATTCAAGCATGGACCCATCTAAAAAAGACATCCAACCCACGAACGGCTTTCACAGACGTACCCTTTCCTCTAGAAACCTTGAAATGGCTGATCCCAAACATATCCCTAGATCAATGGCTAAATAACCAAACTGTACTTTTGAGAGATATTATACAGAATGGTAAACTTCTATCGTTCAAGGAGATTCAACATAAGCTTAATATACCTTCCTCAGAATTTCTAACTTACCTACAGATAGATTCATGGTACAACAAATGGGGGGTTTCGAGTTCCCCCGTGCCAACTCAGGTGTGGGGGTACTTGAACTCCTCCGACACTAAAACAAAGGGCATCTCCTTGATGTACACACTGATCAACACCAAAAAATCATTTACTAAACTTGCACCTCTGAGAAAATGGGAGAAAGATTTAGACCAGTCGTTCACAGACAATCAATGGTTATCAGCATTCAAATGTAATCATAGATTTTCAAGATGTTCTAACTATGAGGAGCTGGCGGCGAAACTAATAGCTAGATGGCACTATACACCATATATGATGGCTAAATTCTCTAGAGAAAACACCAACTTATGTTGGAGGGGCTGCGACCAGGTTGGAACTTTGCCCCATATGCTATGGTCATGCAAACATATTCGCAGCTTTTGGTCAGAAATCTTTAAATTAATAGCAAAAACAACAGGAGTAATCACTACCCCAACTCCCGAAAAAGCCATTTTAAGCATTAACATGTCAGAATACCCATTATCAGTGAGATCTATAGCAATGCACATACTTTTTGCCGCCAGATCCTTATTGGTGTGTAAGTGGAGATCAGATGAAATTCCCACCATAAGAGAAATCATTACAAAAATTAACACAATATCCGTTTATGAAAAAATCCTAGCTTACAGAGATGGCTACGGAGCAAAATATCTCTCCAATTGGGAATTATGGAATTCCTTGTATCAAAAATAAAAAAATCACTCTGTTTCCTGTAGACCAGGTGAGGGTCAAACCAATACCTGTAAGTACCCTCCCTTCCTGTCCCTTATCTCCTTCCCCCCCCCCTCATCTAATTCCCCCTACCCCCTCTCCTTTTGTTTTTTATTTTTTCTCTACTTTATTTATCTTCTCTTGTTCTCTCTCTAATAATTGGTTAAAGGTGATATGTTTAATTCACCATAGATAAGGTAATTTAAATGGAAATAATCCATTTTGAAATTTAATTTGTAACATAAGCAAAACAATAAGTACTACCTGTCCCAGGATATTGAAAAACTATAGTTCATCCAAACTGAGAAATCAGTACTATATCAAGACTTGGTATATATGATAAATGTACAGAGATATCTTTTTTGTTGGACAAAGGTATACGTTCATAACATGTATGTATGCAAAATATCAATAAAAATTATTATTAAAAAAAAAAAAAAAATGTATTTATTTTGTTGCCACTGCACGTTTGTGCGCAATTGTAAAGCATGTCATGTTTGGTATCCATGTACTCGGCCTAAGATCATCTTTTTTATTTCATCAAACATTTGGGCAATATAGTGTGTTTTAGTGCATTAAAATTTAAAAAAGTGTGTTTTTTCCCCAAAAAATGCGTTTGAAAAATCGCTGCGCAAATACTGTGTGAAAAAAAAAAATGAAACACCCACCATTTTAATCTGTAGGGCATTTGCTTTAAAAAAATATATAATGTTTGGGGGTTCAAAGTAATTTTCTTGCAAAAAAAAAAAACTTTTTCATGTAAACAATAAGTGTCAGAAAGGGCTTTGTCTTCAAGTGGTTAGAAGAGTGGGTGATGTGTGACATAAGCTTCTAAATGTTGTGCATAAAATGCCAGGACAGTTCAAAACCCCCCCAAATGACCCCATTTTGGAAAGTAGACACCCCAAGCTATTTGCTGAGAGGCATGTCGAGTCCATGGAATATTTTATATTGCGACACAAGTTGCGGGAAAGAGACAATTTTTTTTTTTTTTGCACAAAATTGTCACTAAATGATATATTGCTCAAACATGCCATGGGAATATGTGAAATTACACCCCAAAATACATTCTGCTGCTTCTCCTGAGTACGGGGATACCACATGTGTGAGACTTTTTGGGAGCCTAGCCGCGTACGGAACCCCGAAAACCAAGCACCGCCTTCAGGCTTTCTAAGGGCGTGAATTTTTGATTTCTCTCTTGACTGCTTATCACAGTTTCGGAGACCATGGAATGCCCAGGTGGCACAAACCCCCCCCCAAATGACCCCATTTTGGAAAGTAGACACCCCAAGCTATTTGATGAGAGGTATAGTGAGTATTTTGCAGACCTCACTTTTTGTCACAAAGTTTTGAAAATTGAAAAAAGAAAAAAAAAAAGTTTTTTCTTGTCTTTCTTCATTTTCAAAAACAAATGAGAGCTGCAAAATACTCACCATGCCTCTCAGCAAATAGCTTGGGGTGTCTACTTTCCAAAATGGAGTCATTTGGGGGGGTTTTGTGCCACCTGGGCATTCCATGGCCTCCGAAACTGTGATAGGCAGTGAAGAGTGAAATCAAAAATTTTCACCCTTAGAAATCCTGAAGGCGGTGATTGGTTTTCGGGGTCCCGTACACGGCTAGGCTCCCAAAAAGTCCCACACATGTGGTATCCCCGTACTCAGGAGAAGTAGCTAAATGTATTTTGGGGTGCAATTCCACATATGCCCATGGCCTGTGTGAGCAATATATCATTTAGTGACAACTTTGTGCAAAAAAAAATGTGTCACTTTCCCGCAACTTGTGTCAAAATATAAAATATTCCATGGACTCAATATGCCTCTCTGGAAATAGCTTGGGGTGTCTACTTTCCAAAATGGGGTCATTTGGGGGGGTTTTGTGCCACCTGGGCATTCCATGGCCTCCGAAACTGTGATAGGCAGTAAAGAGTGAAATCATAAATTTACGCCCTTAGAAATCCTGAAGGCGGTGATTGGATTTCGGGGCCCCGTACGCGGCTAGGCTCCCAAAAAGTCCCACGGATGTGGTATCCCCATATTCAGGAGAAGCAGCAGAATGTATTTTGGGGTGCAATTCCACATAGGCCCATGGCCTGTGTGAGCAATATATCATTTAGTGACAACTTTTTGTAAATTTTTTTTTTTTTTTTTGTCATTATTCAATCACTTGGGACAAAAAAAATAAATATTCAATGGGTTCAACATGCCTCTCAGCAATTTCCTTGGGGTGTCTACTTTCCAAAATGGGGTCATTTGGGGGGGTTTTGTACTGCCCTGCCATTTTAGCACCTCAAGAAATGACATAGGCAGTCATAAACTAAAAGCTGTGTAAATTACAGAAAATGTACCCTAGTTTGTAGACACTATAACTTTTGCGCAAACCAATAAATATACGCTTATTGACATTTTTTTTACCAAAAACATGTGGCCGAATACATTTTGGCCTAAATGTATGACTAAAATTGAGTTTATTGGATTTTTTTTATAACAAAAAGTAGAAAATATCATTTTTTTTCAAAATTTTCGGTCTTTTTCCATTTATAGCGCAAAAAATAAAAACCGCAGAGGTGATCAAATACCATCAAAAGAAAGCTCTATTTGTGGGAAGAAAAGGACGCAAATTTCGTTTGGGTACAGCATTGCATGACCGCGCAATTAGCAGTTAAAGCGACGCAGTGCCAAATTGGAAAAAGACCTCTGGTCCTTAGGCAGCATAATGGTCCAGGGCTCAAGTGGTTAAGAATTATGGAGGCCACTGTGCTCTTAGGAACCTTAAGTGCAGCAGAAATTTTTTTGTAACCTTGGACAGATCTGTGCCTTGCCACAATTCTGTCTCTGAGCTCTTCAAGCAGTTCCTTTGACCTCATGATTCTCATTTGCTCTGACATGCACTGTGAGCTGTAAGGTCTTATATAAACAGGTGTGTGGCTTTCCTAATCAAGTCCAATCAGTATAATCAAACACAGCTGGACTCAAATGAAGGTGTAGAACCATCTCAAGGATGATCAGAAGAAATGGACAGCACCTGAGTTATAGATATGAGTGTCACAGCAACGGGTCTGAATACTTAGGACCATGTGATATTTCAGTTTTTCTTTTTTAATAAATCTGCAAAAATGTCAACAATTTTGTGTTTTCCTGTCAATATGGGGTGCTGTGTGTACATTCATGAGGAAAAAAAATGAACTTAAATGATTTTAGCAAATGGCTGCAAAATAACAAAGAGTGAAAAATTTAAGGGGGGTCTGAATACTTTCCGTCCCCACTATATATATACATATACACACGCACACACACACACACACAGTATCTCACAAAGGTGAGTACACCCCTCACATTTTTGTAAATATTTTATTATATCTTTTCATGTGACAACACTGAAGAAATTATACTTTGCTACAATGTAAAGTAGTGAGTGTACAGCTTGTATAACAGCATCAATTTGCTGTCCCCCCTCAACTCAACACACAGACATTAATGTCTAAACTACTGGCAAAAGTGAGTACATCCCTAAGTGAAAATGTCCAAATTGGGCCAAATTAGCCATTTTCTCTTGCCAGTGTCATGTGAATCGTAAGTGTTACAGGATCTCAGGTGTGAATGGGGAGCAGGTGTGTTAAATTTGGTGTTTTCACTCTCACTCTCTCATACTGGTCACTGGAAGTTCAACATGGCATCTCATGGCAAAGAACTCTCTGAGGATCTGAAAAAAAGAATTGTTGCTCTACATAAAGATGGCCTAGGCTATAAGAAGATTGCCAAGACTCTGAAACTGAGGTGCAGCACAGTGGCCAAGACCATACAGCAGTTTAAGGCCTAGTTCGCACCTATGAATTTTGTTAGTGGGTTTTCAGTTTTGCAGAAACACACTACAGTCCATTTAACATGGTTTCCTATGGATGTAGTTCACATCTGTGCATTTTATGGAAAGGGCCAGGGACTTTTTTCTGGTTATTAGTTCCATAGACTTCAATGGATGAAAATCATGTATTGAAAAATGCAAAATGCACCTGCAATATGCAAACTGCAACCTGCAAAAGTGTGAATCAGGCCTTAGAGGACAGATTCCACTCAGAACAGGCCTCGTCAAGGTCGACCAAAGACGTTTCTTGCACATGCTCAGCGTCATTAGCAGAGGTTGTCTTTGGGAAATTGGTGCGCCAGAAAAATCATCAATTGAACGTGCAAACCGGCGCACGTTGAAACGCAAATAGCGATAATAAGTACCTGCATATGTAAACTGCAACTGGCGCTAGGGTAACTGCCGTTTTCTCATTGATAATAACGCACGCCCAATACAATTGGTTAATTTCATCTCATTGAATATGTCTTGTTAGGCAATTAGTAGGTGTTCTTAGTTAATTAACCCTTTTGATGCTAATCTCATTCCTATTACTTATAATATATCTTTGAAATGTGTTTTTTTCTTTTTTTACAAGATCTTTCAATACATTACAAAGAACAGAGAAGTGTTTCTAAACCCAATAAATTAATATAAATTCATAAATTAATATTTTCAGGTCTTGATCTTTAAAGGTGACCATACACTGAAATTAGTTAGATCTTAAAAAAATTAAATTTGGTGCAAGAGCCTGTTTGGTAACCTATAATTTGAATTAATTGTTCAAGTGTGTCTTCTTATTACCTATTTAACCTAAATATCGAGTTGTATAGAGATTGGCCTATCAGATTGCATAGTGCATGACCATCTTAAGTGCAAAATTTGGAATGTAGATGTGTGTTATGTCTCCAGGATGCCTTTCTCTCTCCTGAGGTTCAGAAAAGAGAATTCACCTTGTCATTTAATTTGTATATTGTGTTGTTGCATTATTAAGCTATAAATTATGTTTGTTCTAGATTAGCTGTTACCCTTGCGCCACCTACTGGCCAAACATTATTGTAATGTTATGTTATTCTTGTTGTTTTCAGTTTTACCGCATATCACATGTGTCAAAAGACAAAAGACACAGACAAGAAACGGCAGTCAATTATTGTGTGCGCAGAAAAGGGTAATCTGCCTGGATAGCCACCCATAGACTCCGGGAGTACGGGGGGGGGGGGGGGCGAGGCCAGGACAGTAGAACTCTGTCCAGTAATACTACCGATAGTGCAGAACGGGAAGAGGTTTAGCCACACGGAAGAGCTACAGTCTGCGATTGACTATACAGCCACTTTCATACAGCCAAACAGCATACAGGGACTGCAGCCTTATCTGCCTATTGCTCCCACAGGCTGCTACTCAGTCAAGCAGCCATGTCACGCAGTAGCACATCCTCACTCAAAACCAGATCAAAAGCTTACGGTTCCGGCAAGTCGGTCAGAACCAGTGATGCAGCCGCCATTGCCCGTGGGAAAGCCGAAGCAGCAAAGGTACGAGCTACCTTTGCTGGACAAGAAATGCAGCTGAAGTTAGAAAGAGCCGAGCTAAAAGCCAAGAAAGCAAAAGATAGGGCCTCTCAAGAAGCTAGGGAAGCCTCTATAAAGCTTGAACAAACACGTCTAGATGTCGCGCTGGAGAAGCTCATTACAGAAAGGGAAGCTGCAACTGCCAAAGCTGAAGCAGAAGCCCTGGAAATAGCCGTAAGCCTCAATGGCGAACGCATCAATGTGCTTGGCTCTGAACAAGGAGAGCCGAATCCCTTGCAATGCACTTCAGAGTACTTGCACCGACATTTCAAATTAACCTACGGCACTTCTCCTCTACAGGGAACAGACGGTGTCCTAGGAGAAACAAACCAAACACTGCAGATAACAGAGCATCAGAGCAACCAAACTCCTCAGAGCTGCAAGCAGCAGAACTCTTGCCAACACGTTACAGATCAAGCCTATGTCTCTGCACACCATGACCCTCAACCTCCAAACCAGCATCAGAATAACCCTTCTACGACACAACGGTATGAGACAAGGGGGCATAAAGCAGAAACTTCTGACAGGTATGAATGCACACCACACTCTCACTACAGTAGTGAATCGCCAACATGCTCTAACACTAACCAAGTTATAACAGACTTTGCCAAGTTCTTCGCCAGATGTGATTTAATCACAAAAGGACTTGTAAAGTTTAATGATCGGCCAGAAAATTACAAAGCCTGGCGGTCGTCCTTTCAAAATACCATAAAGGGTCTAGACCTGTCTCACGCCGAGGAGATAGACCTCCCAGTCCAATGCCTTGGCAAAGACTCTGCCGAACATGCCAGTAGAATCAGGAACATTAACATAAAACAACCAGAGACTGGTCTTTAAAAGATTTGGAGCAGATTAGAAGAGTGCTATGGCTCAACAGAGACTGTAGAACATGCACTGTTTTAAAGGATTGAGGATTTTACTACAATACCTAGCAAGGGTTATCACAAACTACGAGAATTAGCCGACTTGCTAGAGGAACTATCTTGCTAAAGAGGAAGGAGACCTGCCAGGTCTCGCCTCCCTGGATGCAGCCAGAAGGATTAAACCCTTAATTCTGAAGCTTCCTTATGAACTACAACAAAGGGGGGGGTCACATATGGTTCTAAACATAAGAAAAGGTTCCAGGTACCATTTCCACCATTCAGCGTTTTTGTAGACTTTGTTTCAGAACAAGCAAAGTTCTTGAACGATACTAGCTTTGACTTTATACTGCCATCAGCCATGCTCCCTAGCTTCAAACAACACAGGATGCCAGTGGCAGTGAACAAGTCTCATGTTTCTCCTACAGATTTTTCCTATAGGTCTTCCAACATCATTCACCCAGAGGACAAAGTCGGAGACCCTAGCAAGCAGTGCCCTCTACACAAGAAGCCGCACCCTCTACCAAAATGCAGAACCTTCAGGGAAAAGTCTCTGGAAGATCGCAAAGTCTTCCTAATTGAGAACCGCATATGCTTCAGGTGCGGTTCGTCCACATCACACTTTGCCAAGGACTGCAAGGTTAGTGTATCATGCACAGAGTGTGACAGCACAGACCACAACTCAGCACTACATCCAGGCCCTGCTCCTTGGACCGCCCAGCGAGCTGGCAACACCAACGAGCATGGCAGGGAACAAGAGAACACTGGTTCAAACATCTCAGCAGTTACCTCGCAGTGTACCAAGGTATGCAGAGATCCTGCAGGTGGTAGGTCTTGTTCAAAGATCTGTCTTATTAGAGCGTATCCAATGGGTCACAGAAACAAAGCTGTCAAGATGTATGCACTTCTCGATGACCAAAGCAACCACTCTATGGCTAAATCCACATTCTTTGACACCTTCGGTGTTAGGGGTCCGAGCTCCCCTTACTCCATAAAGACTTGTGCGAGTACTGTTGAGACGGCGGGGAGAAGGGCCACCGCCTTCTGTGTAGAGTCCATAGATGGTCGAACTCGCATACCTTTACCCACCATAATTGAGTGCAACCAAATTCCAGACAACCAGTCAGAAATCCATACACCAGATGCAGCAATTCACCAGCCTCATCTAAAACGCATGGCCTATCTCCTAACAGAATATGACGAGCAGGCTCAGTTAATGTTGCTCCTGGGAAGAGAAATTTTGCAGGTTCATAAAGTAAGGGAACAGATTAATGGTTCCTGCAATGCTCCCTTTGCCCAAAGACTTGACCTGGGGTGGGTCATCGTAGGGGACGTCTGCCTAAAGACTGTGCACAGACCCACCATGGTCAGTAGCATGTTCACCAACGTATATGACAAAGGACGTCCTTCCTCCTTTCAACCACGTCACAACAGCTTCATCACAAAAGAGCTTCCAGGTAGTACTCACATACCTTGCCCTTCTGTAGACCCAAACACAGATGACTACACTTGTGACAGTGACCCAGACCACTTAGGGTGTACAGTCTTTCATAGAACAAAGGAAGACCAGCAGGTAACAATGTCCTTTGAAGATAGACTTTTCTTGAAAATAATGGAAAAGGAGACAGCCAAGGAAGAGACAAACAATTGGGTCGCACCTCTCCCATTTAGACCCCATAGACAGCGTCTACCTAACAACATGGAACAAGTCCTTAAACGCTTTGCCTCTCTGCCAATGCAACGTAGCCTTGGACTACTCTGGGACCCAAGGTCAGACACCTTTACCTTCCAGGTTAGTCAGGAAGAAAAGCCCTTTACACGCAGAGGCGTTCTGTCAAATATAAACTGTCTGTACGACCCTCTAGGGTTTGCAGCTCCAGTCATCATTGAGGGTAAAGCACTTCTCAGAGACCTGACTCAAGAGACAGTGAACTGGGATGATCCACTTCCCCCTGAGAAAAGAGATCAGTGGACAGAGTGGAAAAATTCCCAGACAGCCTCGTCTAACTTAAAGGTCCCTCACCCATATGCTTCTGTACCATCTACAGAAGTCCAAGACCAAAGACTTAGTGTTTTCTGCGATGCTTCCTTCAAAGAAATCGCTGCTGTAGCTTACCTCCAGATCAAGGACATGAAAGGACAGTGCCATATAGGTTTTGTCATGGGAAAAGCAAAACTTGCCCCACTCCCAGAACACACAATACCAAGGCTAGAACTTTGTGCCGAAGTGTTAGCTGTGGAGTTAGCCAACACGATCACTAGAGAGATGAACCTAGAAATCAAAGACACTGAGTTCAACACTAACAGTAAAGTATTCCTGGGGTACATCTACAACGAAACCAGGCGCTTCTATGTTTACGTCAGTAATAGAGTGTTGAGGATTAGGAGATCCACACACCCAAAACAGTGGCACTTCATACCAACTAAACACAATCCCGCAGACCTAGCGACCAGAGCTGTCCCAGCCAACTGTCTTAAGGACACAACATGGTTTACCGGCCCTGCATTCCTGTACAATTCAGGACACAACACTTCTGAATCTGAGACCTTTAGCTTGAAAGATGCAGTCAAGGATGCAGAAGTTTGTTCACAAGTGTCTGCATTAGTCACAGTGGCTTTGCAAAACCGACTCGAATCTCATCGATTCACCAGGTTTTCTATGTGGAAATCACTCATTAGAGCCATTACTTCCTTATCCCACATAGCCCGTTCCTTTGGGAAGAGGACTAATTGCAAAGGCTGGCATCGCTGTAAAAATACCTACTCAGTGACTGACCTAGAGTAATCAAAACGTCTGATTATCAACACTGTGCAACAAGAGACCTTTGCTAGGGAGATTGAACTTATTAACAACGAAAAGGCAATCCCTAAAGACAGCGTCCTAAGGAAACTCGATCCATTCCTCGATAGCAGGAACCTGTTGAGGATAGGAGGGTGCCTTAAAGAAGCTACCTTAGAGTTTGATTAAAAGCATCCTCTCATTCTCCCAGCTCAGCATCACGTCACTGCCCTGCTTGTACAACACTATCACAGTCAAGTTAAACACCAAGGCCGGCTATTCACTAAAGGAGCTTTGAGGGCTGCTGTACTGTGGATAATAGGAGCAAAAAGACGTGTGAGCAAGTGTATCTTTAATAGCGTTACTTGCCACAAGCCCGGTGGACTCTTACAAACCCAAAAGATGGCTGACCTTCCACCTGACAGACTTAACTCAGATCCTCCCTTTACAAGTGTGGGCCTTGATGTATTCAGTCCTTGGTCACGCCAGCAGCAAACGCTGGGCACTTATTTTCATTTGTATGACTGTTCGAGCTATTCGCAGAGTTGATTGAATCAATGGACACTTCCAGCTTTATCAACGCTCTCAGGCGCTTCATTGCCATTAGAGGTCCCGTTAAGTACATCCGCTCTGATAGGGGCACCAACTTTGTTGGAGCGGTCAAGGAACTTCAGATCCTTTCCAATCTAGGCAACAACAGCGTGGAAAGGCATCTCAACGAACAGAGATGTTCCTGGACATTCTTCCCATATGGGTGGTGTGTGGGAAAGGATGATAGGCGTAGCCCGCAAGATCTTGGATTCTATTTTCCTTCAAATGGGGAATGCCAGACTCATGCATGAGTGTTTGTCCACCTTCATTGCTGAGGTCTCAGCCATAATAAATGCTAGACCTCTGATCCCAGTTACTAACAATCCAGAGGACCCTATATTTCTGACACCCGCAACTCTACTCACTCAAAAAACCATCAAGGTCAGTGCTCCAAATGGAGAGTTTACTGATAAAGACTTTTTCAGACGTCAATGGAGACAGGTGCAATGCCTAGCCAACACTTTCTGGGATAGATGGAGGAGATATTACATCCAAACCCTACAACTGAGAAATAAGTGGCAAGTTAACAAACCGGACCTGAAGTCAGGAGATGTGGTGCTAGTTAGACTGCCAAACGCAGAGGAATCACTGGCCTTTGGGACTTATCATACAGACATTCCCAAGCAAAGGCAGATTTGTCAGGAAGGTCGAAGTTAAGACTTCCAAACAGGGTGAAGTAAAGTCATTCCTCAGACCCATATCGGACTTGATTTTACTAGTTCCCAATGACGCTGTTAGTGGCGTTGGTTAACGCCAGATGGGGAGTGTTAAGTCTCCAGGATACCTTTCTCTCTCCTGAGGTTCAGAAAAGAGAATTCACCTTGTCATTTAATTTGTATGTTGTGTTCTTGCATTATTAAGCTATAAATTATGTTTTTTCTAGGTTAGCTGTTACACTTGCGCCACCTACTGGCTGAACATTAATATAGTTTATAAGAAAACTATCCAGCCACTTAAAGCGGGGTTCCACTCTCTCTGATAATTTTTTTTTTTTTGCTAATGACATTGATTGCTATATAGCAATAGGGAACTCACCTGCCCCGTTTTTCAGTGACATTGCGTTTTTTTTCTCTTTAATAAAGTAACTTTTAAAACGAACTGTTCATGGTTGTCATCTTGCCTGTGGGCATGTGAAACCCACAGGCATCCTCTTCCGGGATATGGCGCTGCTGATCGACCAGCATGCACCGCCCGTTCTTTTCAGTTCTCGCGCATGCGCATTAGACCGCAATTGGCGCGCCGTCAACAGCTCCCACTATGGAAGTCTCTCGAGAACTCTTGCAACAGGCGGCCGCACTGACTCCTGGGAACAATGACACAAGCTCCCAGGAGCCAGTGCGGCTTACAGGAAGTGAGTAATTAGCCGCTCCAGACACGCCCCTAACCGCAGCCTATGCTTCCTGCAGAAAACAAAGACAGCTGGAAGAACAAAGGTAAAGGCTGTAAAAAAAAAAAAAAAGTGCCGTTTTGTCAATAGGACATTGCGGTAATCAGCTGCAGTTAGTGTAGGAAAATGGGTGGAGCTCCGTTTAAGGATGTGATGTAAAAATCTTCACATCCTCTTTAGTCAGCAAGTGAAACAGCCATAGGGATTAATATGTTCAATCTCATGGCAGCAGCCTAGATGCTATCTCTCCCCATCCATGTCATCGGAGGTAAGCAATCTTCTCTTTCCTCCTTCACAGGCTATTAGGTAAAGGAATTAGCCATGTTATTACTTTATGTGATGTTTACTATTGTATTGTAATGTTATATTATTCTTGTTGTTTTCAGTTTTACCGCATATCACATGTGTCATTCACACGTATATTAAAATCTGAAGCGTGCCAATAAAAGACACGGCAGTCAATTATTGTGTGCGCAGAAAAGGGTCATCTGCCTGGATAGCCACCTATAGACTCCGGGAGTACGGGAGGCGAGGCCAGGACAATGAGCCATGACCCACTTGTATTTTCCAAACAATATTTTTTGGGCATTATACAAGGCACATGAGAACACGCCTTTTTCAAGACATGCTAGAGTGATCAGGAATCTTCAAACTACGGCCCTCCAGCTGTTGCGGAACTACACGTCCCATGAAGCATTGTAAACCTCTGACATTCACAGACATGACTAGGCATGATGGGAATTGTAGTTCCTGAACAACTGGAGGGCTGTAGTTTGAAGACCCCTGTGTTAGACCATTATTATACTTTCAGAATTGGGAGTGTGGCATCTACCCAACTTCTCTCTGCTGTTGGACACAAGAACCTACATATATATATATATATATATATATATATATATATATATATATATATATATATATATACACACACACACACACACACACGGACATTGGCCCAGAAGTGAAACTGTACACAGGAAATAGGTGTGTGTTTTGAGCCCAAATCATTAAGCCCTGGTTCACACTGGAGCATTTTGAAATGCGATTTGACACATCAAATCGCATGTCAAATCGGCGGCAATTGCCATCAATGGCACTGTCCTAATCGGTCCGACGCGGCATCTGCGGCGCTGCACCGATTGTAGTTTCTGTACTACTTTTTGCTATTTCGGGCTGTGATTTACATTGACATCTGTGCAGAAACAGATGTTTCTGAAATCGCGGCCAAAATCAGGACTGACATGCTGGATTTGAAATTGTGCATGTTCAGCTGAACTCACACAGCTTCATTCCCGCAGCTCAGTGTCAACCTGGGCTTAGACATATGCACAAACACCAACCCATGTAAAAAGAAATAAAAAATGATCTTAATTTGCAAATAAGGATCATCTCTTCCTCAGAAAACAGTGAGTGGGGTATGGTGGTTGGAAGAAATTAGCAGCAGTACAAGCAACTTCCTGGAGGGGCGTGATGCCATTCCTGTGTGCTGGCCACCGCTTCCAGGAACCAGATTTGCGCCATGGGGACATGCGCACACAGCGGTCATGCATCTATGTGCAGGCCCATAAATTTATTTTTGAAAATTAGGAAAGCAGATGCAGATTTCAAGGACTGGACTAACAAATGTTTCTAGTGAAAAGCAACTGGTGTTTTCTATTAAACAAGGTCTAAATGGGCCATTGACATGCATCACAGTTGAACTTATGAATGTGTCTTTGCAAAGTTAAACTAAATGAAATCCTTTCTTATTTTTGCTTGGGGATAGAGTGCAGAGGGATTAGAAGTCTTGTCAGTTTTTGGGGATGTCTGCACCCCTGATAGGGTGAAGACACCTCCCAAATTTTCCAGATTTCTCCTTCAAATGAATTCACTTCCTGTCACGTAGCCAAACAGGAAGTGAGGGTAAAACCCTAACTATCTCTTTCCCTGGCGACACACAGGTCAATCTAACTAGTGTCCCCAGTAGGCAAATTGTTCTCTAGCACTTTGCAGTGTACACCCCAAATTATTAGGTATCTTGGACTTTGGGGTTTATTTACTAAAGGCAAATCCACTTTGCACTACAAGTGCACTTGGAAGTGCAGTCACTGGAGATCTGAGGGGAACATGCAAGGAAAATAAAAAAACAGCATTTTTGCTTCTACATGATTGGATGAACACACACACACAAAGCTAGGCATTCTTTCACCCGGGGCAAAGACCCAGTTCAGTGCACCCCCCCCCCCCCCCGGCCCATCATCCAGGTCATCCAATGCCCAACGCCCATGGCAAAAATTACTCCCAGGTCCCGTCCCTAACCCTGCTTTCTTCTGCCAGTATGGGGAGGAGGTGGCCAGGGAAAGTAAGGTGCCAGAAGAAAGATGCAGGTGCACGCCTCCCGAATTTGGAACTTGAGAAAGAGGGATACCTAGGAACAAAGAAGACATGCGGAGTGCACCGTGTCAAATATGGGCGTGGCAAAAATGCACTGAATATTGAGGTGGCTTAAAGGAGCATGGTTAATAGAGCTTAACGCGGTATTAATCTCAAAAGCAAACATTTATTATATTGCAACCTAACAATTCTTAGATGTGATGGCTGTATTGATTGTATTTCTTAGGTTTTCTTTACTTTATTTTCACCTAGTAAGTCTGCTGTTTTTCAACAGAACATGCTGTTCTGCAGATTTAGCACTTAGAGAGTTTAGACAAACCATTTACCACTGGCAGGGGTGATTACAATGATCAGATTTGTTTTACTTATGTAAAACCTTTATCTTGAAAGGAAAAAACTGTTTGCTGTAACTAGGGATGAGCTTCGTGTTCGAGTCGAACCCATGTTCGACTCGAACATTGGCTGTTCGACCGTCCGTCGAATTGCGAACGATATGGGCCGTTCGCGCCAAATTCGTGTGGCGCGTCACGGCCCATAATTCACTGCGGCATCGCAGTGCATTGCTGGCTGATGATTGGCCAAGCATGCACTATGACCCGCATGCTTGGCCAATCACAGCGCCGTCAGTAGAGAGAGCTGTAATTGGCCAAAGCCAGGGTGGCTTTGGTCAATTATGGCTCAGGGGATTTAGTACACGCCCCACACTATATAAGGCCGCCTGCACGGCGGCCCTGTGTAGTGTGTGTTCCGGTGTGCTGAGAGATAGAGAGAGAGAGAGACAGTGTCATTTGATTTGAGTTAGATAGATTAGGCAGAACAGTCAGTCAGTTAGCTGCACTTACAGTGTATTGTGTATATATATGCATCCCAGGTGTTGCATATATATATATACACTGTATTCAGTTTAGCTAGATCCGTTCCTGTTATCTTCTATCTAGACTATTTACATTTAGTGCAGTGCGTCCTGCTCACAGTGTTCAGCTAGATCCGTTCCTGCTATTTACATTTAGTGCAGTGCGTCCTGCTCACAGTGTTCAGCTAGATCCGTTCCTGCTATTTACATTTAGTGCAGTGCGTCCTGCTCACAGTGTTCAGCTAGATCCGTTCCTGCTATTTACATTTAGTGCAGTGCGTCCTGCTCACAGTGTTCAGCTAGATCCGTTCCTGTTATTTACATTTAGTGCAGTGCATCCTGCTCACAGTGTTCAGCTAGATCCGTTCCTGCTATTTACATTTAGTGCAGTGCGTCCTGCTCACAGTGTTCAGCTAGATCCGTTCCTGCTATTTACATTTAGTGCAGTGCGTCCTGCTCACAGTGTTCAGCTAGATCCGTTCCTGCTATTTACATTTAGTGCAGTGCGTCCTGCTCACAGTGTTCAGCTAGATCCGTTCCTGCTATTTACATTTAGTGCAGTGCGTCCTGCTCACAGTGTTCAGCTAGATCCGTTCCTGTTATTTACATTTAGTGCAGTGCGTCCTGCTCACAGTGTTCAGCTAGATCCGTTCCTGCTATTTACATTTAGTGCAGTGCGTCCTGCTCACAGTGTTCAGCTAGATCCGTTCCTGCTATTTACATTTAGTGCAGTGCGTCCTGCTCACAGTGTTCAGCTAGATCCGTTCCTGCTATTTACATTTAGTGCAGTGCGTCCTGCTCACAGTGTTCAGCTAGATCCGTTCCTGCTATTTACATTTAGTGCAGTGCGTCCTGCTCACAGTGTTCAGCTAGATCCGTTCCTGCTATTTACATTTAGTGCAGTGCGTCCTGCTCACAGTGTTCAGCTAGATCCGTTCCTGCTATTTACATTTAGTGCAGTGCGTCCTGCTCACAGTGTTCAGCTAGATCCGTTCCTGCTATTTACATTTAGTGCAGTGCGTCCTGCTCACAGTGTTCAGCTAGATCCGTTCCTGCTATTTACATTTAGTGCAGTGCGTCCTGCTCACAGTGTTCAGCTAGATCCGTTCCTGCTATTTACATTTAGTGCAGTGCGTCCTGCTCACAGTGTTCAGCTAGATCCGTTCCTGCTATTTACATTTAGTGCAGTGCGTCTTGCTCACAGTGTTCAGCTAGATCCGTTCCTGCTATTTACATTTAGTGCAGTGCGTCCTGCTCACAGTGTTCAGCTAGATCCGTTCCTGTTATCTTCCTACTGACAGGCAGGCTTGTCTGGTTACAGTATATAAAGCTACCTGAAGAAAATTACAGGTGTTCTATCCCAGCTTAGTGCAGCTACAGGCCATTAGTATGTCTGGAAGGCCAAGAAGGAGAGGCAGACAGTCACAAGCCAATAAGAGAGGGCAAGCAGGCTCTGTGTCTAGTGCTGGTCGTGGAGACGGTGCATCCTCATCAGCACGTGGCCATGGGACACGCTTGGCCTTTTTTTCGGCAGCTGGCCGTGTTGAGCCGCAACATGCGGAAGACTTGGTCGAGTGGATGACCAAGCCGTCCTCATCCTCCTCATCCTCTCTCACCCATGCCCAGGGTGCTTTGTCTGGCAAAGCAGCGGCCTCTTCCCTCAGCTCAATGTCATCAGTGACTCCTTCCCTAGCTCCACCATGTCCTCCTGAGGATTCCCTAGAACTGTTTGACCACAGTGTTGGGTACATGCTCCAGGAGGATGCCCAGCGTTTGGAAGGCTCTGATGATGATACTGAGCTCGATGAAGGCAGTAACATGAGCACGGACAGAGGGGGTGCCCAAGAAGGACAGCAATATGGCAGTCATGCTCCCCCTGTTGCAGCATACTGCCAGGTTTGCTCCAGTGATGAGGAGGGAGGGGATGATGAGGTCACTGACTCAACGTGGGTGCCTGATAGGAGAGAGGAGGAGGAGGAGGAGGAGGAGGAGGCGGCACATCACCAACGAGGCAGGATGCCCTCCAGGGGCCAGCCTAAGGGCAGCACATTGACTGCATCACACCCCAAAGCTCCACATGTGCAGGGCGCTGCAGTCTCTGCGCGTTATTCAAAAAGTTCTTTGGTGTGGGCCTTTTTTGAGACGAGTGCATCAGATCGCACCGCTGCTATTTGCAACATATGTCTCAAGCGTATCTCGCGTGGCCAAAACATCTCCCGCTTGGGTACCACATGCTTGACCAGACATATGTTGACCTGCCATGCAGTTCGTTGGCAAGCGTATCTAAAAGACCCACACCAAAGAACAAAGAGGATCTCTCCTTGCTCCTCATCAGCTGAGATTTCCAACCCCACTAGACCTTCAGTCCTCTCTGAGACCTGCAGTGAGAGGAATGAAGGTGTAGAATTAGGTGTGTCACAGCCAAGTACTTGTGGGCAATCTGCTTTTGGTACACCGACGTCAGATTGTACCAGGCAAATTTCCCTGCCCCAGCTGCTGCACCGCCGAAAGAAGTTTGCTCCCAGCCATCCACATGCCCAGCGGTTGAATGCTAGCTTGGCAAAATTGCTAGCACTTCAACTGCTGCCTTTTCAGTTGGTAGACTCTGCCCCCTTCCGTGAGTTTGTGGAATGTGCGGTTCCTCAGTGGCAGGTACCCAAACGCCACTTTTTCTCACGGAAGGCGATTCCAGCTCTCTACCGGCATGTGGAAGGCAATGTCCATGCCTCGCTGGACAGGGCGGTCAGCGGTAAGGTGCATATTACCGCTGACTCATGGTCCAGCAGGCATGGACAGGGACGTTACCTAAGTTTCACGGCGCATTGGGTGACTCTGCTGGCAGCTGGGAAGGATGCAGGACAAGGTGCAGTAGTGTTGGAGGTTGTTCCGCCACCACGCCTCCAAAATGCTGATTGTGACACACCTCTCTCCTCCACCCCCTCCTCTTCTTCTTCCTCCATGGCCTCTTCCTCGGAACCAGCGGTGCTCCGTAGGCGTTCAAGGGGCTACGCAAGTACGCAGGCCAAAAGATACCATGCGGTGCTTGAGCTGGTGTGCTTGGGGGACAGGAGCCACACTGGGGCAGAGGTTCTGTCAGCTCTGCAGGGGCAGGTTCAGAGGTGGTTGACGCCACGTCAACTTAAGGCAGGAATGGTGGTTTGCGACAATGGCACCAACCTCCTCTCTGCCCTCCGACAGGGACAAATGACCCATGTGCCCTGTTTGGCTCACGTCCTTAACTTGGTGGTGCAGCGGTTCTTGGGCAGGTACCCGGGCTTACAGGATGTCCTGAGGCAGGCCAGGAAAGTCTGTGTGCATTTCCGCCGGTCATATAATGCCAGTGCTCGGCTGACGGACCTCCAAAAGGAGTTTAACCTGCCCAAGAACCGCCTAATCTGTGACATGCCCACCAGGTGGAACTCAACGTTGGCCATGCTGCAGCGGCTGCACACGCAGCAGAGGGCCATCAATGAGTACCTGTGCGACTATGGCACCAGGACAGGGTCAGGGGAGCTTGGTTTTTTTCCCCATGCCAGTGGGCCATGATCAGGGATGCATGCACTGTCCTGTCACCATTTGAGGAGGCCACGAGGATGGTGAGCAGTGACAGTGCATGCATCAGTGACGCTGTCCCCCTTGTCCACCTGTTGGAGCACACGCTGCGTGGAATAATGGACAGGGCACTTGAGGCAGAACAGAGGCAGGAAGAGGAGGACTTCCTTAGCTCTCAAGGCCCTCTTTATCCAGACAGTGTTCCTGCGTGCCCGCCGATCACACAGGAAGAGGACGAGGAGGAGGAGGAGGAGGAGGAGGAAGATTGTGTCAGTATGGAGGTGGAGCCTGGCACTCAGCATCAGCAGCAGTCTTTAAGGGATCAGTCCCAAGGAACACATGGACTTGTACGTGGCTGGGAGGAGGTGGCTGCGGACGTTGTTGTCCTTAGTGACCCAGAGGACTCCGGACCGAATGCCTCAGCAAACCTACGCTGCATGGCCTCCCTGATCCTGCAAAGCCTGCGTAAGGATCCTCGTATTCGTGGTATCAAGGAGAAGGACCAATACTGGCTGGCAACCCTCCTTGATCCACGTTACAAGGGTAAGGTTGCGGACCTTATCTTGCCATCGCAGAGGGAGCAGAGGATGAAACATCTTCGGGAGGCCTTGCAGAAAGGTCTGTGCAACGCGTTCCCAGAGACTGGGAGGTTACAAACTCCTGTTTCTGGACAACGTGTTGCTGAGGCTTCGGTCAGTCAAAGAAGGAGCGGTGGAGAAGGTGGCCGTCTGACCGATGCGTTCAGACAATTTTTTGGTCCGCAGCCCCAAGGTATGATCGGTTCCAGCAACCATCGCCAGCATCTGTTTTACATGGTGCAGGAATACCTAGGGGCAAGATCAGACTTGGACACCTTTCCCACCGAAAATCCTCTGGGTTACTGGGTCTTGAGGATGGATCACTGGCCAGAGCTTGCACAGTATGCAATTGAGCTACTGGCCTGTCCTGCATCCAGCGTTCTTTCGGAACGCACATTCAGTGCTGCTGGAGGCGTGGTAACCGATCACAGGGTGCGTCTGTCCACCGACTCGGTCGATCGGCTGACCTTCATAAAAATGAATCAGTCTTGGATCACCACCAGCTACCAAGCACCTGATGCTGATGTAACCGAATAATTTTTTTTGAAATCTCAGATCCCTTCAAAGACTGCCTATGCTGATGCTGAGTGACTATCCCTGAGTAATTATCCTCTTCCTCCTCAATCATCACGCTGATAGCTTGTAAGAACATTTTTGGTTCTGGGCGCCACCACCAGTGCCTAAGGCACAATTTTTCAGCCCCTGTTTAACAGGGGCGTGTAATTACAATTTTTGATGTAATACTTTGCAGCAGGGCTCGTTCCTGCATTCCAACTAGAGTGTCTGTGAGGGGTTGCAGTGTTGTGGCACCAGCACCAGTGCCTAAGGCCCAATTTTTCTGCCCCTGTCTAACAGGGGCGTGTAATTACAATTTTTGATGCAATACTTTGCAGCAGGGCTCGTTCCTGCGTTCCAACTAGAGTGTCTGTGAGGGGTTGCAGTGTTGTGGCACCAGCACCAGTGCCTAAGGCCCAATTTTTCTGCCCCTGTCTAACAGGGGCGTGTAATTACAATTTTTGAAGCAATACTTTGCAGCAGGGCTCGTTCCTGCGTTCCAACTAGAGTGTCTGTGAGGGGTTGCAGTGTTGTGGCACCAGCACCAGTGCCTAAGGCCTAATTTTTCAGCTCCTGTTCAACAGGGGCATGTAATTACAATTCTTGATCTAATATTTCACAGCAGGGCCCTGTGAGGGCTTACAGTGTTGTGGCCACAGCAACACCTAAGGCCCAAATTTCTGCTGAGTATATAGGGCAGGACCCTACTTTCAAACATCTAACTTACAAACGACTCCTACTTGCAAACGGAAGGAGACAACAGGAAGTGAGATGAAATCTACCCCTAGGAAGGGAAATTCTCTCCTGTAAGAGTTAATATGGGAAAACAATTTCTCCTTTCCACTGATGCTTTCCAATCCTTGTTCCACAAAAAAACCCAAATTTTCAAAAAACATTTTTCATTGGGACAAAAAAGTGAGGTGAAATCTTCTGAAGAGGAAGAAAGACAGCAAAACAAATGTCACAGGGGTGATAACCCTTCCCTATGTTTTCCAAAAAGCTTAGAAAAGATTTTTTGGCTGGAGCTAAACACGTTAAAAATGTTCAAAATTACAAACAGATTCTACTTAACAACAAACCTACAGTCCCTGTCTTGTTTGCACCGCCTGTATACTGCTGTTCAGAGTATATAGGGCCTGGTGGCCCCACACCTTTCCTTATTTTAATTTGGGTGCGGGGTTCCCCTTAATATCCATACAAGACCCAAAGGGCCTGGTAATGGACTGGGGGGGTACCCATGCCGTTTGTCTCACTGATTTTCATCCATATTGCCATGACCCGACATGACATTAAACCCGCAAGCAGTTTTAAATGAGATTTTTTCCTTTAAAAATGACATTTGGTGCAGGGACTGTTCTAAACATGGGAAACACGCGTCACTTTACAGGCATACTATAGACACCCCCCAGGTACGATATTTAAAGGAATATTTCACTTTTTTTTTTTACTTTAAGCATCATTAAAATCACTGCTCCCGAAAAAACGGCTGTTTTTAAAAGTTTTTTTTGCATTGATACATGTCCCCTGGGGTAGGACCCGGGTCCCCAAACCCTTTTTAGGACAATACCATGCAAATTAGCCTTTAAAATGAGCACTTTTGATTTCGAACGTTCGAGTCCCATAGACGTCAATGGGGTTCTAACGTTCGTGCGAACTTTCGGTCCGTTCGCGGGTTCTGGTGCGAACTGAACCGGGGGGTGTTCGGCTCATCCCTAGCTGTAACTATAAAGTGTGATCTGGAGTTTGGCTTCAATTTGTTAGTGTATCTAAACCTGATAGTCCATCTAACACTCCCCTACCCCAAGACTGACAAAGCTGCTGGCCAAAGTTGTCCTCTGCGCATCTTCATCCAGAGTGGGGAGCGCTCTAATACAGGAGGTGTGTTACTGGCCAGATTACCAGGTGAAAACAGATGGGAAAAAACTAAAAAAAGAAAACGAATGCAGTCACCACATCTAATGATTGGTAAGCTGGAATGTATTATATTTTTGATTTTGGGTTTTATACAGTTTTAAACCTACATATGCTAATATCGTGTACACAGTCTGCAGTTCTTGTACCCACAATGAACTCCATAATTACCGTGCTATGATCGAGAGGCTCACTGACATAAATCTACACTTAATAAAAAAAAGTCCTGGCATTTATACACTCGAATACAGTCAAGGGCTATGGTATACTTAGCCGCCCTTTATATCACAGTCCCCCCTTCACACCAGAGCACCCTCCTTCACATTAGTGGTTCCCCCTGTACATCGGAAAACCTCCCACATCAGGAGTCCTTTGTGGTGTACAGAGATCAGGAGTGTGGTGTGTACAGAGTGTAGTGATTAGGAGCTCGTGGTGTACAGAGATCAGGGGTGTGTGGTGTACAGAGTGTAGTGATCAGGAGTGCATGGTGTACAGAGATCAGGAGTGTGCAGTGTACAGAGTGCAGTGATCAGGAGCGTGTGGTGTACAGAGATCAGGGGTGTGTGGTGTACAGAGTGTAGTGATCAGGAACGCTTGGTGTACAGAGATCAGGGGTGTGCGTTGTACAGAGTGTAGTGATCAGAAGCGCATGGTGTACCGAAATTAGGGTGCTGCGGTGTACAGAGTGCAGTGATCAGGAGCATGTGGTGTACAGAGATTCCCTCAAAGCACCCATCCCCCCATGTTGAGGGCATGCGGCCTGGTATGGTTCAGGAGGGGGGGGGGCGCTCGCTCGTCCCCTCCCTTTCCTGACCTGCTGGGCGGCATGCTCGGATAAGGGTCTGTTATGAATTTTGGGGGGGACCCCTCGTTATTTTATTATTTTTTTTTGGCATGGGGGTTCCCTCCAAATCTATACTAGACCTGAAGGGCCTGGTATGGACCTGGGGGAAACCCACACCGTTTTTTTGCCGGCAATTTTTTTTTTTTTAACATTCAGCTTTCAGCGGGGAACCCCACTGACATCTGATGACTCATCGGTTACTAAGGACGCTGCGGCGGCCGGCTTCCTGGACCCCTGCTTAGCAACCAGCTATGTACAGTGGTAAAAAAATAAGAACTGCAAAACACATCAAAAATGCACCACTTGCATTTCTGGTGCAGCTCCAATGCAGTCTATCAGCTGCAAATAGCGGGAAAAAAGTCCCCAACCCTTTCCAAAAATGCACCAGCCGCAAAACGCATAGATGTGAATTAGTACCATAGGAAATAATGTTAAATGGGCTGTAGTGCGTTTCTGCAAACTGCAAAATGCACCAAAAAAACGCATCGGTGTGAACGTAGGGTTAAAAATGCCAAATTGCTTAAAAGATAGTAATTTGGGGGGGCTTACTCTGCCTGTAAAGTGGTGCATCTGTAGCATGTATCCAAAATGCTGCGTCAAAGCTGTACAGCTTTAAGAAAACTACATTGCAGCTGCAAGATCTTAACCATAAAAAAAATGGCATACCCCCCCCCCCAATGCATACCAGGCCATTTGGGTCTGTTAAGGCTTAAAATGAGAACCCCCACGTGAAAAATACCACCCCAAACTAAAAAAAAATGTGCCCCTGCCAAACACTAACAAACCCCTAGCCAAACACAGCCCATGAAAGGGGGGTGGATGCTTGGGGGCAGGAGGGGCTCAGGCACCCCAAAAGTCAACCACCTTGTTCCCATATTCAGATGGACAAGGGCCTCTTCCACACAACCCTAGGCTGGGGTTGTGGGGGGCTGCAGACAGGGGGCTTTATGAAGTGTGGAAACTAGTGGGTACAAAGTGCTTTGTGGTTGGTATTGGTCTGAGCCCAACATGCCCCAAAGGCAGCCAGCTAAGTTGAGTGCATGTGGCCTTGTATGGTTCAGGAGGGGGTTGGCCGATTGCTCTTCTCGCACCATTCCTAGCTGGCCCTGTTGTATGCTCTGAAAAAGGATGTGGTTTGGATTGGTGAAGGCAGCTCACAGCCTTTTTAGAATGGAGTGGAGTTCCCCTTTCAAAGCAAAAGCTAGCCCATGGAAATCCAAGGGGTTAGAGGGGGGAAACAAGAGCATTGGAGAATGGAGTCGAGTGCAGAGTCCCCCTTTAAAAGCAAAAGCTAGCCAAAGGAAATCATATGCATTAGAGGGGGAGCTCATGCCCTTTTAGGCCTTAGAAAAGGAGCTAGAGGAGCGAGAGTCTTTTTACATAATTTTAACAAGGTACATGTCACATGTTGGCAACAAAACATGCTCATACGACCTGTGTGCAAATCTATGTAAAAAATACATAAAGGTGAACCAGCTTTAAAAAAATTTGTTACGTATTTCCACTAGGATTAGGGGTGCGCCTTTACAACGCATTTACCAAGATTTTGGGTGCGCAATGTATAAAACTCATGCTTACATGGATCTCACACAGTTCTAAACGTACTTGCAGGCGCAGCAGGTTATCTCTGAAAAAGTTACTTTCTCATTCTATTTTGGGCATGTCTGTTCCTTGGGCAGTTGTTACTAAATTTCCTCACATCACCCCATAATATTGACATCTCCATCTTAAGTTAATATTCAATTGGAGATGCTGTGCGCCATGTCCATATAGGCGTACAGATTGCATTCTCTCGTTCGCTTAGACCGCTATAGTAAATGGTGTGTTCGAGGTCTGTTCCCGGCGCACAATGTCGTAAATATGGAAAAGTGAGTTGCGCCTCGCCGTGCGCCTCCACTGATGGCACTCCAGTGCCTCCACTGACGGCACGGACGGCGCAGTGCTTTAGTAAATCAACCCCCAATAGGTCATTTCTTCAGTATTGTCACATGAAAAGATATAATAAAATATTTACAAAAATGTGAGGGGTGTACTCACTTTTGTGCAGGGGCGGACTGACCATCGGGCAGTTCGGACGCTGACCGAGGGCCCGTGGCCAGTAGGGGGCCCCATGGCAGCTTTCACTTCGGGGCTCGACCTACCCGTCAGCTAGCTGTGATTGACGGGCAGATCGGGTCCCTGCTCACTGCTAAGAGACTGCAGTGTATACAGACCTCTCGTGATGCGCTCCTCCCCCCCGCCGGCCCCTCCTTCCCTCCCGTCCATCCCAGGTGCTTGTATCTGTCATCACCTCGGACGGACAGAAAAGAGGAGGGGCCGGCGAGGAGGAGGAGCGCATCACGAGAGGTCTGTATACAGCCGCTTCCCGCGCTACTCTGCATCTAGGAAGGAAAGTGCAGCAGCTTGTACTACATGCTGCTATTGAAAAGTTGCTGCACAGCTTCCCACCCACAGTGTTTCCCTGTGCCCCCCACCTCCCCACAGTGTCCCCCTGTGCCCCCCACCGTGTCCCCCTGTGCCCCCCACCTCCCCACAGTGTCCCCCTGTGCCCCCACCTCCCCACAGTGTCCCCCTGTGCCCCCACCTCCCCACAGTGTCCCCCTGTGCCCCCCACCTCCCCACAGTGTCCCCCTGTGCCCCCCACCGTGTCCCCCTGTGCCCCCCACCTCCCCACAGTGTCCCCCTGTGCCCCCACCTCCCCACAGTGTCCCCCTGTGCCCCCCACCTCCCTACAGTGTCCCCCTGTGCCCCCCACCGTGTCCCCCTGTGCCCCCCACCTCCCCACAGTGTCCCCCTGGCAGCCCCCCAACTCCCCACAGTGTCCCCCTGTGCCCCCCACCTCCCCACAGTGTCCCCCTGTGCCCCCCACCGTGTCCCCCTGTGCCCCCCACCTCCCCACAGTGTCCCCCTGTGCCCCCACCTTCCCACAGTGTCCCCCTGTGCCCCCAACTCCCCACAGTGTCCCCCTGTGCCCCCCACCTCCCCACAGTTTCCCCCTGAGCCCTCCACCTCCCCGCAGTGTCCCCCTGTGCCCCCCACAGTGTCCCCCTGAGCCCTCCACCTCCCCACAGTGTCCCCCTGTGCCCCCCACCTCCTTCTAAACGTACTTGCAGGCGCAGCAGGTTATCTCTGAAAAAGTTACTTTCTCATTCTATTTTGGGCATGTCTGTTCCTTGGGCAGTTGTTACTAAATTTCACCCCACCCACAGTGTTTCCCTGTGCCCCCCACCTCCCCACAGTGTCCCCCTGTGCCCCCCACCGTGTCCCCCTGTGCCCCCCACCTCCCCACAGTGTCCCCCTGTGCCCCCACCTCCCCACAGTGTCCCCCTGTGCCCCCACCTCCCCACAGTGTCCCCCTGTGCCCCCCACCTCCCCACAGTGTCCCCCTGTGCCCCCCACCGTGTCCCCCTGTGCCCCCCACCTCCCCACAGTGTCCCCCTGTGCCCCCACCTCCCCACAGTGTCCCCCTGTGCCCCCCACCTCCCTACAGTGTCCCCCTGTGCCCCCCACCGTGTCCCCCTGTGCCCCCCACCTCCCCACAGTGTCCCCCTGGCAGCCCCCCAACTCCCCACAGTGTCCCCCTGTGCCCCCCACCTCCCCACAGTGTCCCCCTGTGCCCCCCACCGTGTCCCCCTGTGCCCCCCACCTCCCCACAGTGTCCCCCTGTGCCCCCACCTTCCCACAGTGTCCCCCTGTGCCCCCAACTCCCCACAGTGTCCCCCTGTGCCCCCCACCTCCCCACAGTTTCCCCCTGAGCCCTCCACCTCCCCGCAGTGTCCCCCTGTGCCCCCCACAGTGTCCCCCTGAGCCCTCCACCTCCCCACAGTGTCCCCCTGTGCCCCCCACCTCCCCACAGTTTCCCCCTGAGCCCTCCACCTCCCCACAGTGTCCCCCTGTGCCCCCCACCTCCCCACAGTGTCCCCCTGTGCCCCCCACCTCCCCACAGTGTCCCCCTGTGCCCCCACCTCCCCACAGTGCCCCCCAACTCCCCACAGTGCCCCCCTGTGCCCTCCACCTCCCCACAGTGTCCCCCTGTGCCCCCCACAGTGTCCCCCTGAGCCCTCCACCTCCCCACAGTGTCCCCCTTAGCCCTCCACCTCCCCACAGTGCCCCCCTGTGCCCTCCACCTCCCCACAGTGCCCCCCTGTGCCCTCCACCTCCCCACAGTGTCCCCCTGTGCCCCCCACAGTGTTCCCCTTAGCCCTCCACCTCCCCACAGTGTCCCCCTTTGCCCCCCACCTCCCCACAGTGTCCCCCTGTGCCCCCCACCGTGTCCCCCTGTGCCCCCCACCTCCCCACAGTGTCCCCCTGTGCCCCCACCTTCCCACAGTGTCCCCCCTGTGCCCCCAACTCCCCACAGTGTCCCCCTGTGCCCCCCACCTCCCCACAGTTTCTCCCTGAGCCCTCCACCTCCCCGCAGTGTCCCCCTGTGCCCCCCACAGTGTCCCCCTGAGCCCTCCACCTCCCCACAGTGTCCCCCTGTGCCCCCCACCTCCCCACAGTTTCCCCCTGAGCCCTCCACCTCCCCACAGTGTCCCCCTGTGCCCCCCACCTCCCCACAGTGTCCCCCTGTGCCCCCCACCTCCCCACAGTGTCCCCCTGTGCCCCCACCTCCCCACAGTGCCCCCCAACTCCCCACAGTGCCCCCCTGTGCCCTCCACCTCCCCACAGTGTCCCCCTGTGCCCCCCACAGTGTCCCCCTGAGCCCTCCACCTCCCCACAGTGTCCCCCTTAGCCCTCCACCTCCCCACAGTGCCCCCCTGTGCCCTCCACCTCCCCACAGTGTCCCCCTGTGCCCCCCACAGTGTTCCCCTTAGCCCTCCACCTCCCCACAGTGTCCCCCTTTGCCCCCCACCTCCCCACAGTGTCCCCCTGTGCCCCCCACCTCCCCACAGTGTCCCCCTGTGCCCCCCACCTCCCCACAGTGTCCCCCTGTGCCCCCACCTCCCCACAGTGTCCCCCTGTGCCCCCAACTCCCCACAGTGCCCCCCAACTCCCCACAGTGTCCCCCTGAGCCCTCCACCTCCCCGCAGTGTCCCCCTGTGCCCCCCACAGTGTCCCCCTGAGCCCTCCACCTCCCCACAGTGTCCCCCTGTGCCCCCCACCTCCCCACAGTTTCCCCCTGAGCCCTCCACCTCCCCACAGTGTTCCCCTGTGCCCCCCACCTCCCCACAGTGTCCCCCTGTGCCCCCCACCTCCCCACGGTTTCCCCCTGAGCCCTCCACCTCCCCACAGTGTCCCCCCGTGCCCCCCACCTCCCCACAGTGTCCCCCTGTGCCCCCCACCTCCCCACAGTTTCCCCCTGAGCCCTCCACCTCCCCACAGTGTCCCCCTGTGCCCCCCACCTCCCCACAGTGTCCCCCTGTGCTCCCCACAGTGTCCCCCTGAGCCCTCCACCTCCCCACAGTGTCCCCCTGTGCCTCCCACCTCCCCACAGTTTCCCCCTGAGCCCTCCACCTCCCCACAGTGTCCCCCTGTGCCCCCCACAGTGTCCCCCTGAGCCCTCCACCTCCCCACAGTGTCCCCCTGTGCCCCCCACCTCCCCACTGTTTCCCCCTGAGCCCTCCACCTCCCCACAGTGTCCCCCTGTGCCCCCCACCTCCCCACAGTGTCCCCCTGTGCCCCCCAAGTCCCCACAGTGTCCCCCTGTGCCCCCCAAATCCCCACAGTGCCCCCCTGTGCCCCCCAACTCCCCACAGTGCCCCCCTGTGCCCTCCACCTCCCCACAGTGTCCCCCTGTGCCCCCCACAGTGTCCCCCTGAGCCCTCCACCTCCCCACAGTGTCCCCCTGAGCCCTCCACCTCCCCACAGTGTCCCCCTGTGCCCCCCACCTCCCCACAGTTTCCCCCTGAGCCCTCCACCTCCCCACAGTGTCCCCCTGTGCCCCTCCCCACCTCCCCACAGTTTCCCCCTGAGCCCTCCACCTCCCCACAGTGTCCTCCTGTGCCCCCCACCTCCCCACAGTGTCCCCCTGTGCCCCCCACCTCCCCACAGTTTCCCCCTGAGCCCTCCACCTCCCCACAGTGTCCCCCTGTGCCCCCCCCACCTCCCCACAGTTTCCCTCTGAGCCCTCCACCTCCCCACAGTGTCCCCCTGAGCCCTCCACCTCCCCACAGTGCCCCCTACCTCCCCACAGTTTCCCCCTGAGCCCTCCACCTCCCCACAGTGTCCCCCTGTGCCCCCCACCTCCCCACAGTGTCCCCCTGAGCCCTCCACCTCCCCACAGTGTCCCCCTGTGCCCCCCATCTCCCCACAGTTTCCCCCTGAGCCCTCCACCTCCCCACAGTGTCCCCCTGTGCCCTCCACCTCCCCACAGTGTCCCCCACCTCCCCACAGTGTCCCCCTGTGCCCTCCACCTCCCCACAGTGACCCCCTGTGCCCCCCACAGTGTCACCCTGTGCCCCCCCACCTCCCCACAGTGTCCCCCTGTGCCCTCCACCTCCCCACAGTGTCCCCCTGTGCCCTTCACCCACCCCCCACGGTGACCCCCTGTGCCCTTCACCCCCCACAGTGTCCCCCTGTGTCTTCTATCCCCCCCATGGTGTCCCCCTGTGCCCTCAACCCACCTACAGTGTCCCCCTGTGCCACCCACCCACCTACAGTGTCCCCCTGTTCCACCCAACCCCCCCCCCACGGTGTCTTCCTGTGTCCTCCACCCCCACTGTGTCGCCTTCGCCCCTGATGGCTACCCTGAGAGACACTGTGTTAAGTCTGGAGGATCCCAGTGCTCTACTGTGTGCCCTGTGTTTTGGTTTGTGCCCTGCTATTTGCCCTACTGCGTGCCCCATGGCCTGTGATGTGCCCTGCTGTGTACCCCCTTATGTGCCCTACTCTGTGCCCCTTGCCCTGTGATGTGCCTTGTGATGTGCCCTGCTGTGTACAGCCTGTTGTGCTCTACTGTGTGCCCTGTAATGTGCTCTACTGTGTGCCCCATGCCCTGGGATGTGTGCCCTGATGTGTACCGCCTGTGTCCTGTTCCCAAGGATGTGCCCTACTGTGTGCCCTGCTGTGTGCCCTACTATTTGCCACATGCCCTGTGATGTGCGGCACGCTCCCTGCTGTGTATCTCCTGATGTGCTCTGTGATGTTCCCCGCTGTGTACCCACTGATGTGCCCTGTACCCCCTGTGATGCACCATGCTGTGCTCAATAATGTGCCCTGATGTGTACAGCATAATAAACCCTGCTGGGTGCCCCATTATGTGTCCTGTGATGTGCCCTACTGTGTGCCCCATGCCCTGTGCCCCATGATGTGCCCCATGCTCTGCTGTGTGCCATGTGATGTGCCTTACTGTGTGCCCCATGATTTATGTAAGTGGGGCTTTGTGTAGGTGTGGCTTGCATGTGGGCGGAGACACAGGGGGCCCCATGACCTTCTACTGCCCGGGGGCCCCATGAGTTGTCAGTCCGCCCCTGCTTTTGTGAGATACTGTATATACACATACACCAGCATAAATAACAAGACTCACCTTTGCTTACACTTCTTTTTTCACTCCTTGATTCGTAGTCTACAGAAAACCTGTCACGTTGCACCAAAGTGAGTTTTATTCCTCTGCCCTACTTAAATGTACTGGGAATTTAGCCAATTGGTTATGACATTATAAAACACCACCCCCTTTCCCACAGTTACAGCGCCTGGGCATTAACTAATGAGCTCCCAACACATTCTGTAGTAGAAAACACTGCGTGTACAATTTACTGCTGCCTTCAATACCTTCTTTTATATGCTTATAATATTTTTAAGGGTGAACTACAAGCAGATATTTAAAAAGCACCCTTATGCGGTCATGCGTTTCTTCAAAATAATACCAAAGCTAACATAGGTTACTAAATCTGTTGCACATATAGTTAACCACTTAAGGACTAGCCTCGTTTTGGATTTTAGGTGTTTACATGTTTAAAACAGGTTTTTTCGCTAGAAAATAACTTAGAACCCCCAAACATTATATATGGTTTTTCTTCTAACACCCTAGAGAATAAAATGGCGGTTGTTACAATACTGTTTTTTGCACCATATCTGCGCAGCGGTCTTAAAAGCGCACTTTTTTGGGGAAAAAATCACTTTTTTGAATAAAAAAATAAGACAACAGTAAAGTTAGCCCAACTTTTATTCTATTGTGAAATATAATGTTACACCAAGTAAATTGATACCCAACATGTCACGCTTCAAAATTGCGCACGCTCGTGGAATGGCGTCAAACTTTTACCCTAAAAAATCTCCATAGGCGACGTTTAAAAAATTCTACAGGTTGCATATTTTGCGGTACAGAGGAGGTCTAGGGCTAGAATTATTTCTCTCGCTCTACCGGTCGCGGCTATACCTCACATGTGTGGTTTGACCACCGTTTTCATATGCGGGCGCTACTCGCGTATGCGTTCGCTTCTGCGCGCGAGCTCGTCGGGACAGGGGGTTTTAAAAAAAAAATGATTTTTATTATTTATTTTACATTATTTTATTTATTTTTACACTGCTTAAAAAAAAAAAAAGTGTCACTTTTATTCCTATTACAAGGAATGTAAACATCCCTTGTAATAGAAAAAAGCATGACAGGACCTCTTAAATATGAGATCTGGGGTCAAAAAGACCTCAGATCTCACATTTACACTAAAATGCAATAAAAAAAAAAGTCATTTAAAAAAATGACATTTGAAAAAATGTGCCTTTAAGAGGCGTGGACGGAAGTGACGTTTTCACGTCGCTTCCGCCCAGCAGTGTCATGGAGAGGAGTGGGCGCCATCTTAGCCTCACTCATCTCCAGGCACAGCACGGAGAAGGATGCGATCGCCTCCGCCGCTACCGACGGCTCCGGTAAGCGGCGGAGGGGGGGGCCCTCTCCCGCCACCGATAAAAGTGATCTCGCGGCGAATCCACCGCAGGGACCACTTTTATCTGAAAGCCGGCCGCGGCATGAAAACGGGGATACCGGGGTTATGGCAGCTAGCTGCTGCCATAACAACAATATACCCCTTCAAAGTTTGGATGTACATCTTCGTGCAGCGGTCGGAAAGTGGTTAATAAACTCCACAGTCCAAAATGGTGGGGGGAAGGGGGTGGAATTAGGGTGTTTAAATAAATGGTAGCTGTAATAGAATAGAAGACATGCATTACTGAGGGAACAGGGGTCTAGCTGACTGAACAATCATACAGTATATAGAACATACATATAAACTATGCAGGTAGGTATGCTACAAAATGATTCTGACTCACGTGATTGCAAAGCCCATAAGAACCCCTTTTCAATATATCTCATGAAATAAAAGGTGTTATTTAAATGAAACAACAAACACAAATATCTTTGGAAAATATTAGGCCGCGGCCCTTTATTGGAGCTAAAAGTTTATAAATACATTTTTTAAATAAACTTTCTTTAAACTTATTTAAATAGTCATAAACAAACCTATAACATTTGAAACAAATAGCAAACACCAAAGCTCGTCCATCAAGATGCGAGCTGAACTTAACTGTCCATCAAAGTCCTGAATCACACTGTCCACCCACAATAGTGGATCACAATACCCCCAACAAAGGATACAACTAAGGGCTGGGGAGAGACATCTGATCACAGTTAGTGGCATTCCTTTCCTCACACTGACAGAGTGTGAGTAGAGGAGAGCCGATCAGCGGCATTCCTCACAGGGGAGATCTGCACAGATAATCAGGGCACCGATTATCAGTGCCCTGATTATCAGTCCAAACCCAACAGTGTCCAGCAGTAATGCCAGTCAGTGCTCAGCAGTAAAGCCAATCAGTGCCCATCAGTGATGCCAGTCAGTGCTGCCTTTCAGTGCCCATCAGTGCCTGCTTATCAGTGCCACCAATCAGTGCCCATCAGTGCCCATATGTGCCGCCTAGCAGCGCCCATCAGTGCCACCTATTAGTGCCCATCATTGCCACCTATCAGTGCCCATCAGTACTGCATATTAGTGCCTCCTCATCAGTGCCACCTCATCAGTGCTCTTCAGTTCTGTGTCATCAGTGCCCATCAGTGCAGCCTATCAGTGTCCATCAGTGAAGCCTCATCAGTGCACAATAATGAAGGAGAAAAATTACTTATTTCCAAAATTTTAAAAAAGAAACTAAGAAAAACTATTTTTTTTTTAATTTTCGGTCTTTTTTCTTTTTTTTTTAGCAAAAAATAGAAAATCCAGTGGTGATAAAAAAACACCAAAAAAAAGGTCTATCTGTCTAAAAAAAATGCTAAACATTTAGTTTGGGTACAGTGTTACGTGACCGTGCACTTGTCATTCAAAAGTGCGACAACGCTGACAACTGAAAATTGGCCTGGTAAGGAAGGGGATAAAAGTTTCCAGTAGGCAAGTAGTTAAAGGAAGTTGAAAAATAACAGACTTACTGGCTTGTAGGTGGGGTGCAGCGCGCTGTGGAGGCAAAAATACACTCAGTCCCAGTGCAATGAAAGAACTTGTATTGAGATAATGCAGAGACAGTTCACAAATAACCCGGTGAGAAGGCAGCCCGGCCGGGAACACTCACAGTTCCAGTACATAGGGAGAGAAGGATTCAGCTAAACTGACAGTGCCTTGAGAGAGGGTTAGAATTCAGCCTGGCCGTCTTGTGCCCAAGCAGGCAGGCAGATGTCCAGAGAAGTTTTGAGCCCTACACTTTCCCTTCTTGTCAGGAACCTTTCCCTGCCATTAGTTATGTCCCTACCAGGTGGGGTACCTATCCCTACCCTACCAACTCGCAAAATGCGCACCAAACCTGGGAGCCAGGGCCTTAAAAAGACTCTACCTGACCCAAGATGGCCGCTAGAGTTACATGGGGTGCCAGCATTCAATGGACTAGCTTCCCCAGTGACCCACAAAACCACAGAGGGACTATGTTCCTCCTGACTTCTCCTCTAACTGCAGTTCTACTGCGGAAGAGCAGCATCTGCAGTGGAGAAAGCAGACTGCACCTGCCTACAGGCTGAATCACCACAAAGAAAGAAAACCTAGAAACGCAATTTGGTGTAGAGCACAGCATAGAACATAACTGATGATTTTTAAAGTAACCTTTTCCAGAAAATAACCTATGTAGCCAAGTGGCCCTAAAAAGATATTAAAAACAGCTTTGTATAATAATCATTAATTTTTCTGTTTTACCTGTAAGCCATTTATGTCCCTTCAGATGCTTGGGACCCCTATATCTACAGGGACCCCTTGACTATATAAGCTATTTTCTGAAAAAGTTGAACTTAGCCTTTAAGCACATGCTTTTTTTAAAAAAATACGTGTCATAAATGTAGTATTGTATTCAAAAAGGGATTATTATAATTTGTATTTTTAGCTGTGTATGACTAGGATTATAGATATCAGCAGATATTAATTACAGCAGCTTGGGTATATTAGTCTTTAGTGTGGGTCATTATAGAAATTAATTAATGAGTTTGACCTTGTATGAACTTGCAGATACTCTTTATAGAACAATGAAAAATTAGTAAGATGAATTGTCAAATATTTGCCACTAGATGGCAGCCTAACATAACAAAGAATTCATTAAAAATTGAAAAATATATCCTATATATCCTAGACCTAGATGGAAGCCAGGACCATTGCTCCATGGAGGTTTGGTGATGTGCATACTAATTTTCTCCCTTTTTACAGTGGAGATTTTTCTACATCTTCCAGATCTTGGCTGCGCTCAGAACAATTCCTTTTGAGTTACATTTTAAAAACCAGAAAGCAGATTTTGTTGTTATAACTTCAAAAAAATTATCTTGGACTACAGACACTGGTGTATTTTGGTTTTGTGCTGCCCTTGGCAAGACTAAAATTGGGACGCCCCCTCCCCCCATCTACATTTGTCCGATCCCAGCCGCTTTAATATTGAGCACGTCGTGCAACAGCGACAAACAATGTAAGTTTTACTATCCCTAGGCGACACTTAAAAAGCCTTTACAAGTTTCCATTTTAGATTTACACATGTGGTCTGCTGGTGCTAGAATTACTGGCCATGCTATGACGTTCACGGTGGTACCTCACATGTATGTTACGATTGCTGTTCTTTATCTATTATGACCTACCTCAACATATCCACTCAGACCAAGGGAGAGACTTTGAGAGTAGTCTCATTAAAAGACTCTTAGATTTGTTGGGCATCCAGAAATCTAGAACTATTCCTTACCATCCTCAAGGAGATCCTCAACCAGAGAGATTCAACTGGACTCTCTTAAACATGCTGGGAACTCTAACCTCTGATCAAAAACAACACTGGAGTAAGCACATAGCGGCCATAGTGCACGCTTGCAACAGTACTACAAGTGATGCCACAGGATACTCTCCATATCGCCTGATGTTCGGATGGGAAGCCCGGTTACCAGTGGATCTGGCTTTCGGCTCATCTCTGGACCATACCTCTGCAACTTCCCATAGGGGGTATGTGGACAGACTGCGGAGAAGCCTTAAAACCGCCTATGATAAGGCCCACGCTGCATCAGATGCCAGAGGACAGAGGAACAAGAGAAATTTTGACCTCAGGGTGCGAGTACAAGACCTAAAACTGGGAGACAGAGTGTTGTTGAGGAATCTGGCCATACCTGGGAAGCACAAATTGGCTGATCGTTGGAAGTCACAGCCCTATGTTATATGCAAACAACACTCAGGGCTGCCGGTATACCAGATTCGGCCAGAAGGAAGTACAGGGCCATTTAAGACTTGGTATCGAAGCCAACTTTTGTCTCTATCAGAAGCAATCCGGGTAACTCCTCAGCAGGATTTACCATTCACATCCACCACCTCTCAGAGACCTTGACCAGTGACTAGGTCCCAGTCTAGGCCTCTTGCTGCAAATGATGAAGGCAGTGATGAAGAAGAGATGGGAATAGGCTGGTTGTGGTCATCTCACACACCAGAGGTTGATACCAATCCTTTCACTCGCACAAAGGTGACAGATAGTGGAATTCTTCGACCAGAGGCCCCTGAATTTGTGCCATAAAATAGGCCTTCTGAACATCCTGAAGATTATCCACACTCAATGCCGGAAAAAGACTCTGAGGGTTCTTTGTCCTCCAGTGAAGCTGAGATACAAGATACTGAAGTACCAGAGGCTGAAGTTGAGAAGGACAGTGTCAGTGTGCAGATAGCACCGAAACCCAAAGAACAGAGAGCAAAGAGAATTATCCAACCACATAAGAGACTGACCTATGACGAGCTGGGCAAATGCTCTGAGGAGATCTGCCCTGCTGCAAAAAGAACTTCTGAAATGCCTGGTTCCTCCACTGCTGATTTAAAGGAGGACAACCCCATCTCACCCCCTGGCACATCTATACAAGACACCACGGTGTCAGCTGCAGGTGTACAGAACAGTCTCCCTTCATATGATAATTGGTGGAAGGCTGCTCTGTCAGTTCTGTGTCATCGCTTAAATGCAAAAACTTGTAACAGGTCACAAATTTTGAATATCTTTGGGGACCAAATATTCAAAGCAGGGGGAGTATATAGCGCAGAGGTTTTTGCCACCTAAGTTACTATGTAAACATGTGATGTTCTTTAAATAAGAGTTTGGCTCCCTCTAGTGTCCATTCTATTTAATGTTATTAAGTCTTTTGTTTGGTTTCATTAAGCCATGGTACAAAGCATTGTGGGAGATGTAGTGAGGAGGAAGTGACTCGTATGTTAAAACTAAGTCAGCAAACTACTGACCCACAATGTTCACTTGCCTACCCACAAGGCCAAGTCACAGAATTGCCTGCTGGGTAGGGACATAAAAGGGACAGGCATGGCATGTTTTCGGTCTCTTGCTGGGACGCCATTAAAGACCTGCCTGCAGGGAGCTGTGGGTGTGCGATTGGAAGACTGCAGCCTGTGTGGCGCGGAGCCGAATCGCGTGGCCTCTAAGGAATTCCGGAACACCGTGTGCTGAATCAGCGTGTGGACGGATTGGAGGGTTCAGGATAATCCAAAGTTTCCTGCATTACAGTCACCAGCCATCAGAAGGAGCGGCGCAGTGTGACAGCGCCAGCTTGGAGTGCAACTAAGATATCAGAAGCGGAACAGTACAAGCATCTGGGCCTTGTGTGGTGAGCAGGCACTTGCCCAGATCGATATAATACCTTGTTGCTGTGTAAATAGGTCCCAGACGGCTGGTGAGACCTGTAGTCCCACAGAAGCGATTTCACCTATTCACATACTGTGTACAGTGGAACCTCAGAGTTCCTCTCCCCTGTACTACAAAGCCAATGTTGAGTTGCATCCTTCAGTAAGGAAGAAGTTCTACAGGCGCTTTATATAACTAAGCACTCAGTTACTTACATATCACCATTACTATAATCTGCCACTTATTTGTTCCCTGGATTACAAATACTGCAGTCTAATGAGCTAGCTGAAGAGGAAGAAGACAAGAGACTTTACTGTTCACTATAAAGCGTTTTTACCTCGTTATATACTGAGTACTGCATTACAACCTAGGGGGAGCCCTTGAGCATATGGCATAGGTGTATGTATCGCATTACATTGCTGCATTGTATCTGATAGTGCACTGCCAATTTAATGTGTGTATACTCTGAGGAGGTAGTGGGAATGTGTTCAATATAAGGGATCTATCATACTGAGTACATGTCCCATTTTGTGCCTGTCTGCATATGCTTCTCAAGTGATCATTGAGTTTTGTTTTCTACCTGCATCTTGATTGTTATTACTTTCACTCTTTATATTGGGATTACCACTATGTTCAATGTGATGAGCAAGTTTCTTCCAGTAAACTGTTTATGGGGTTAATTTACAATTTGTGTGAGACACTATCTATTACTACAGCTGGTGGAGTGACGGATACCCGGGTGACGGTAAATATACAGTATATTGTGTTATTATTGTGTTGCTCTTTACCATTGGGTCTTGCACTAACATTACCACACAGTTGTGCCAAGGGGGTCAAGTCCATTTTCAGAGGTTGAGAGGGAGAGTGCAGGCCCAATCAATTATCGGCAGCTCCTTGGGGGGTCAGTGCTACTTAAAAAAATGCTTTTGATTTTTAAAAATTGGCACCAATTGTTTCCGAGTAAACTGGAAGTGATGTCATGTCATGGCTTCCAGTTTACTGGTATCAACAGCCGATCAAAGCCGGTCCCAGCTTTGCATGGCTGTCTGCCCAGCAGCGGATCTGGTCGCTCAGATCTACCGGTGGGATAGGAGAAGCCCGAGAGAGCTGAGGAAGCTGGCGGGAGGGGGGTGTCCCCTCCCACTTTTTATAATAGCAATCAAACAGCTAGTAAGCCGCACCGATTGCTATTTCAGGAGAGTCAACTGCCAGTTCTAAAAAAATAATACTGGGGTGATGCCTGCAGCTGCAGGATCCATCGGGGTACAAGCACCGCCCCTCCCCTGAAAAATGCTGCTCAAGGCAAGCGCCTTGTTTGCAGTATGGTAGATACGCCCCTGACATGATATACAAATATATTAAAGTAGAAAAACTCGTACAAGTTTTGTGATTGTTAATGTACTTTTTAAAATAATTTTTCATCTTTTTAAATATGCATCTTTCCCTGAATTAATATTGGTGAGCCTGCAGTGAGGATCCCTGTTTAGGGACTTGCTGTTATGGGGTGACATATCATTGTCCCTGTCTCTCAGTTCCAAACAGACTACAAATGCATGTGGAGACTCGCATCAGAAAATCTACCTTGAGAATTGCTGTGCAGCAGTTGCTGGAGTTTGTGTATGTAGACAGGATGTGGTTACAAAGAGGCTGCAGGGAATCAGCAGTGTTGATACACAGCAAACAATGAAAAGGGCAAAAAAAAAAAAACAGTAATAAAAGCATGGCAATTGTTTTTAATACAGAGTTCTTTTGTCATCTAGATGTCACTCAGCTAAAGATTGCAAGTACTTCAACGATATGAATCCCCAAAGGTTCTAGCTCGAGGACAGTAAGTAAAAACACACTTGGCGGCAAATATGGTATATGCTAAAAAATAATAGTTACAGATCCAACATTACAGATATGACTATTGATGGCAAACATAAATTAAAGAAAATTAAAGTTCAGGACAAAAATTCAAATGAAATAGGACAGAATAATATCTATTATAAAAAAGGAAAAAAAAGGGGTGCATTTTCTGCATGCATGTTTCTCAGGGTGGATTGATAATCTGCCTGGTACAAGACTTATTGGGAATTTCCACTCATCTCTGTCTTTGTTTAAGCTGACCACGAATAAAGAATAAAAAGGGGCATATTTCCTACAAACCACTAATGTAAAGGGGTATTCTTCCTTCAACTGACAACCATTCTAATGATACTGTATATACAAAAAAAAGTGGCGCTAATTATGGAAAAAAAAAATCCCTTATAGTGTTCAAATATTAAATCATAAACATAACAAACCATGCAAAATCAGGGTATATAGCATAAAATATATATCATCTAAACATCATAAGTACACAATCATGTACATAGTGAAACAATGTGTAAAATCCTGTCATAAATATACACAAAAAAAAAATTTTTTTTTGAAAAATGGCCATAAAGAGCAAAAAAAGTGTATAGACAACGTTAATCGATGAAGCCCGCCACCATTCACTAACGCTTAGCATACGCCTCTTACCAGATAGCATGGACCATAGATTATTTATAAGGCCCCTTTCACACTGGGGCGGGAGGTGCGTCGGAGGTAAAGCTTTACCGTCGTTTTAGCAGTGGTATTCGGCCGCTAGCAGGGCGGTTTTACACCCCCCCCGCTAGCGGGCGAGAAAGGGTTAAAAACCACCGCAAAGCGCCTCTGCAGAGGCGCTTTGCCGGCGGTATAGACGCACTGCCCATTGATTTCAATGGGCAGGAGCGGTGAAGGAGCGGTGTAACAACTGCTCCTTCACCGCTCCGAAGATGCTGCTAGCAGGACTTTTTTCCCATCCTGCTAGCGCTCCGGAGACACAGCAGCGGCTGTTTTGGGTCTGTTTGCAGGCGCTATTTTTAGCGCAATAGCGCCTGCAAACCGCCCCAGTGTGAAAGGGGTCTTATGATCATAAAGGCAAAAGAAACCCAGGATCTGAGGTACTTTAGGTGATGGCAGATAGCGTGGACCATATATTATATTAGTAATAGTCATAAAGGCATAAGGTAACCCGACATCTAAGATAGGCAATGGCAGCTCCAAATAAATCGAGGATAACAGAAATAAATAAGCATAGTGAAGCCTGCTACCGTTAGAATCCTTTTATTTAAAATGCATAAGAAGTACCTTAGGTAACTCGTAAACAGGCAAAAAGCATATTAAGACCAGCAGACTGATGGCTCGTGAGAGAGGAATGCTGTGTGTGGCAGCTTAGTAAGCGTGGTGTCGTCAGTAACAGCCAAACTGACGCTTTTCATCACCAATGACGTCTATACTCTCCAGACAATGGTGTTTTCAAAGGGTATTTCCGTTACTCCTCCATAGATAGAGTAGCCACCCATTTCTTAGATGTGATGGTTGCATTAGTTTTCTTTTTTAGGCTTTCTTTCCTTTGTTTTTACCTGGTGATCCTGCCAATAAGTCTGTTTTTCGACAGAAGAAGGAGGCAATGCCTTGTGGGACAGCTTGTTCTGTTGAAAAGCAGACTTATTGGCAGGAAAATAATGCAACCATCACATCTAAGAAATGGGCGGCTACTCTATCTATGGAGGAGTAATGGAAATACCCATTGACACCACCATTGTCTGGAGAGTATAGATGTCATTGATGATGAAACCCGTCAGTTTTGGCTGTTACTGACGACACCACGCTTGCTAGGTTGCTACTCGCAGCGTTTCTCTTTCACGAGTTGACAGTCTGCTGGTCTTGATACGCTTTTTGCCTGTTTACGAGTTACCTAAGGTACTTCTTATACATTTTAAAAAAATGATTCTAATGGTAGCAGGCTTCACTATGCTTGTTTAATTCTTTTATCCTCAATTTATTTGAAGCTGCTGCTGAGCACCCATCGCCTCAGATGTCGGTTACCTTATGCTTTTATAAATAATATAATCTATGGTCCACGCTATCTGCCATCGCCTACCTCAGATGCCGGGTTTCCTTTGCCTTTATGACCATTATAATCTATGGTTCACACTATCTGGTAAGAGGCTTATGCTAAGTGTTGGTGTATGGTGGTGGATTGCAACGATCAATATTTTCTATACACTTTTTTGCACTTTTGAACATTTTTCAAAAAATATTTTTTTGTGTATATTTTTGACAGGATTTTACACATTGTTTCACTATGTACATGATTGTTTACATATGATGTTTAGAAGATATATATTTTATTCTCTATACCCTGATTTTTCAGGGTTTGTTATGTTAATGATTTAATATTTGGACACTATTAGACCCCTTTCACACTGAGGCTGGCCGTGCGTTAGCAGTAAATCCAAACCACCCCAAATATGCTGCTTGCAGGACTTTTTCTAACGTCCCGCAAGAGCACTGCCCCAGTGTGAAAGCACTCAGGCTTTCACATTCAGGCGGGATGGGAGGTCGTTTTCAGGCGCCTTACAGATACTATTTCTATCGCTAAAACCCCTGAAAACTGTCTCAGTGTGAAAGGGGTCTAAGGGATTTTTTTTTCCTTTCTATATTTATATTTAGCGCTACTTTTTTGGTATATATTATTCAAAGCTGATATCATAGTTGATTAAGTGGCAGCTTACCTTTTAATACTATAATTTACCTAGCAGGGATTTTTCTTGATTTTTATTTAACCATTCGAATGAACCCATCTCCAACTGACCACCCATTTAAGGAGGCATTATTTCCACTGACTACCATTGTAATGGGAGCTCCTTTTGCAACACTCCAGCAATATAAGGGTGCCTTGCTTCCACTGACCACCAATGTAAGGGGAACATTCTTCCTCCAACTGACAACCATTGGCCATTGACCACCAATATATATACCACCAATATCTCCCATTGACCACCAATATAGGGTGCATTTTTGCTTTTTGGCCACCAGTGTAAGGGAGCCTTTCTTCACTGACTATCAGTGTCCCCCATACCGGAGGCACATGTGGGCCAACATTTGAAAGATTGATAGAGTGCACATACTTCTCACTACCTAAACAGCTCTGTCTAAAAAGTAAAAAGTAAAAGTAAATAATAACTGACCCAGTGCATGTTGAATTCCCTGAATGGCTCCGCATTGCCCACCCTCGCGCTAGACCTAGACTAGACCATGACATTGGTGTACCCAACTCACTACCCAATACCTTTCTTGACATCCAACCTGACCTGTTTCAGACACTGTGCCGCTTTTATGCCTTGATGTCACCTCATCTTTATGGAAATAACAAATATCCTTCAGAAAACAAATTTACTGACAAAAGAAACACCATCTGTCTTCTTATAAAGCATTTGTTGCCTGGCTGTTATTAATGAAATGGGGACAGAAAAGATCCTTGAATATTTGTTTTCCTGTTTAGATACCACATGCAGAATTTCTAGAACAAATTTCACACCCCATTTGTTTAAAAAGGATTGCTGTCATCTTGTTTTCTGATAATTTTTTACCCAAACAAACACTTTTTCTGAAGATGGTACACAGTTAACACTGAGGAGAGATGACTTGCTTCTGACAAAGACCATTTATAATCTCCAGGCCATATTGTCATACTGTGCCAGTAATAAGGAATCATCTTTGGCATGCTCATGTTGTGTATGGATGCATATGTATTCACCGCTTGAATCCCCAGGTCTTTTTCTTCCTGAATCCCCTTAAATCCCAGAGCATTTTTTTGGAGATTTCCTGATTCTACACATTAGATAATTTAGGTTTTGTATTCTACCTTAAAGGAGAAGTGTAACCAAAGCTTATTTGTCTGCACTTCTATGGATCACAGGAGTGCAGTTCATTCTGCACACCTTTGACCTGTTTTTAGCCTACTAAAGCCCACTGTCAGCTGATGTTACATCGCCGGTCCCTTCTCTGAAAAGATCCCAACTGGCAGCTGACTCAGCCTCCTAACAAGCTGCTGAGAGCCTGAGCCAGCCACTCCTGCCCCTCCACATGCCTACTCCAGTGAGCACTGGAGGGACAGAGCAGAGAGCCTGAAGACCGAGAGCTGAGCGATCAGTGGTATTTCATTGCTCAGTTCTCAGTCTGAAGTCGGTGGGAGACAGATCCTGCATCTGACTGATGATGTCTCTACCTAGGTGAGTATATATTTTTTTTTTCAGGAATCCCAAACTTTGGGATTACATTGCTTCGTCACCTCCTCTCAATCACCTCTAAAAAGCAATCCGGATCGCACTTCAGAGGAGAGCTAGATTTAGACACACATCTAAATTTACCCATTAGGCCCCTTTCACACGGGCTGACCAATTAGGGCTCTCAGTTTTTCAGGAGGACCTGATTGGACCCTCTATTATCCTCTATGAAACAGTGGATGTAAACTGTCATGTGTCCTTTTTCACCCGTCGACATCCAATCCGATCCTCTAAAAACAGACTGATGGTGATCAGTCAAGATCTCAGCAGACGGAGCCCCATGTGAAAGGGTCCTAAGGTTGGTGTTTGTGTTGGATTCGGTGTGTAGGGTGTACACTGCCTCATATTACATGTTTGTACTTTGTAGTAAAAAAGCCTATGCTAGTAAGTTTTTTTATAATAGGCTGCCCAGGGAGCTAGGAATTTATAGGTTGATAATGGTCAGGTCAGAGAAGGATTAGACCAAGGGAGCTATGGAGCTAGGAAGGGGTTAAGTCTGCTCAATTCCAGATGTTCATAGCTCTGCCTCCTTGTGGAACACTATAGATACAAGGCAATGCAGCCTCTAGAGCAGGGATTCTCAACCAGGGTTCTTCCAGAGGAGTTCTAGGTTCTAGTGCTAGGAGTTCCTTGAGCAATGAGCATATTCTAAATGTCAGATAAGTTCCCACTGACACCATTGATCTTTTTAGCTCTCTGTAAGGGGGTAATTCTTCCCAATGGTCACAAGTGTAAGGAGTAGGGATGAGCTTCGTGTTCGAGTCGAACCCATGTTGGACTCGAACATCGGCTGTTCGCCCGTTCGCCGAATTGCGAACGATATGGGCCGTTCGCGCCAAATTCGTGTGGCGCGTCACGGCCCATAATTCACTGCGGCATCGCAGTGCATTGCTTGCTGATGATTGGCCAAGCATGCACTATGACCCGCATGCTTGGCCAATCACAGCGCCGCCTGAACAGAGAGCCGTAATTGGCCAAAGCCAAGGAGGCTTTGGCCAATTATGGCTCAGGGGATTTAGTACACGCCCCACACTATATAAGGCCGCCTGCACGGCGGCCCTGTGTAGTGTGTGTTCCGGCGTTCATGGATAGAGAGAGAGAGAGAGAGACAGACAGTGTCATTTGATTTGAGTTAGATAGATTAGGCAGAACAGTCAGTCAGTTAGCTGCACTTACTGTGTATATATATGCATCCCAGGTGTTGCATATATATATATACACTGTATTCAGTTTAGCTAGATCCGTTCCTGTTATCTTCTAGACTATTTACATTTAGTGCAGTGCGTCCTGCTCACAGTGTTCAGCTAGATCCGTTCCTGTTATCTTCTAGACTATTTACATTTAGTGCAGTGCGTCCTGCTCACAGTGTTCAGCTAGATACGTTCCTGTTAAATTCTAGACTATTTACATTTAGTGCAGTGCGTCCTGCTCACAGTGTTCAGCTAGATCCGTTCCTGTTATCTTCTAGACTATTTACATTTAGTGCAGTGCGTCCTGCTCACAGTGTTCAGCTAGATCCGTTCCTGTTATCTTCTAGACTATTTACATTTAGTGCAGTGCGTCCTGCTCACAGTGTTCAGCTAGATCCGTTCCTGTTATCTTCCTACTGACAGGCAGGCTTGTCTGGTTACAGTATATAAAGCTACCTGAAGAAAATTACTGGTGTTCTTTTGATCCTATTAGTACCACGGTCAGGCAGCTAGACTATTTACATTTAGTACAGTGCGTCCTGCTCACAGTGTTCAGCTAGATCCGTTCCTGTTATCTTCCTACTGACAGGCAGGCTTGTCTGGTTACAGTATATAAAGCTACCTGAAGAAAATTACTGGTGTTCTATTTGATCCTATTAGTACCACGGTCAGGCAGCTAGACTATTTACATTTAGTACAGTGCGTCCTGCTCACAGTGTTCAGCTAGATCCGTTCCTGTTATCTTCCTACTGACAGGCAGGCTTGTCTGGTTACAGTATATAAAGCTACCTGAAGAAAATTACTGGTGTTCTTTTGATCCTATTAGTACCACGGTCAGGCAGCTAGACTATTTACATTTAGTACAGTGCGTCCTGCTCACAGTGTTCAGCTAGATCCGTTCCTGTTATCTTCCTACTGACAGGCAGGCTTGTCTGGTTACAGTATATAAAGCTACCTGAAGAAAATTACTGGTGTTCTTTTGATCCTATTAGTGCCACGGTCAGGCAGCTAGACTATTTACATTTAGTACAGTGCGTCCTGCTCACAGTGTTCAGCTAGATCCGTTCCTGTTATCTTCCTACTGACAGGCAGGCTTGTCTGGTTACAGTATATAAAGCTACCTGAAGAAAATTACTGGTGTTCTTTTGATCCTATTAGTACCACGGTCAGGCAGCTAGACTATTTACAGTTAGTGCAGTGCGTCCTGCTCACAGTGTTCAGCTAAACCTACAAGTTAATGGGGTGCGTCCACCTCACAGTGTTCAGCTAAAGCTACCTGTAGAAGGTTGGTGGTGTTCTCATACTACAGGCAAGCAGTTGATTTTGCTAGCTGCAGTATCAGTACATATATATATATATATATATATATATATATATATATATATATATATAGATATATATATCCCAGCTTAGTGCAGCTACAGGCCATTAGTATGTCTGGAAGGCCAAGAAGGAGAGGCAGACAGTCACAAGCCAATAAGAGAGGACAAGCAGGCTCTGTGTCTAGTGCTGGTCGTGGAGACGGTGCATCCTCATCAGCACGTGGCCATGGGACACGCTTGGCCTTTTTTTCGGCAGCTGGCCGTGTTGAGCCGCAACATGCGGAAGACTTGGTCGAGTGGATGACCAAGCCGTCCTCATCCTCCTCATCCTCTCTCACCCATGCCCAGGGTGCTTTGTCTGGCAAAGCAGCGGCCTCTTCCCTCAGCTCAATGTCATCAGTGACTCCTTCCCTAGCTCCACCATGTCCTCCTGAGGAGTCCCTCGAACTGTTTGACCACAGTGTTGGGTACATGCTCCAGGAGGATGCCCGGCGTTTGGAAGGCTCTGATGATGATACTGAGCTTGATGAAGGCAGTAACATGAGCACGGACAGAGGGGGTGCCCAAGAAGGACAGCAATCTGGCAGTCATGCTCCCCCTGCTGCAGCATACTGCCAGGTTTGCTCCAGTGATGAGGAGGGAGGGGATGATGAGGTCACTGACTCAACGTGGGTGCCTGATAGGAGAGAGGAGGAGGAGGAGGAGGAGGCGGCACATCACCAACGAGGCAGGATGCCCTCCAGGGGCCAGCCTAAGGGCAGCACATTGACTGCATCACACCCCAAAGCTCCACATGTGCAGGGCGCTGCAGTCTCTGCGCGTTATTCAAAAAGTTCTTTGGTGTGGGCCTTTTTTGAGACGAGTGCATCAGATCGCACCGCTGCTATTTGCAACATATGTCTCAAGCGTATCTCACGTGGCCAAAACATCTCCCGCTTGGGTACCACATGCTTGACCAGACATATGTTGACCTGCCATGCAGTTCGTTGGCAAGCGTATCTAAAAGACCCACACCAAAGAACAAAGAGGATCTCTCCTTGCTCCTCATCAGCTGAGATTTCCAACCCCACTAGACCTCCAGTCCTCTCTGAGACCTGCAGTGAGAGGAATGAAGGTGTAGAATTAGGTGTGTCACAGCCAAGTACTTGTGGGCAATCTGCTTTTGGTACACCGACGTCAGATTGTACCAGGCAAATTTCCCTGCCCCAGCTGCTGCACCGCCGAAAAAAGTTTGCTCCCAGCCATCCACATGCCCAGCGGTTGAATGCTAGCTTGGCAAAATTGCTAGCACTTCAACTGCTGCCTTTTCAGTTGGTAGACTCTGCCCCCTTCCGTGAGTTTGTGGAATGTGCGGTTCCTCAGTGGCAGGTACCCAAACGCCACTTTTTCTCACGGAAGGCGATTCCGGCTCTCTACCGGCATGTGGAAGGCAATGTCCATGCCTCGCTGGACAGGGCGGTCAGCGGTAAGGTGCATATTACCGCTGACTCATGGTCCAGCAGGCATGGACAGGGACGTTACCTAAGTTTCACGGCGCATTGGGTGACTCTGCTGGCAGCTGGGAAGGATGCAGGACAAGGTGCAGTAGTGTTGGAGGTTGTTCTGCCACCACGCCTCCAAAATGCTAATGATTGTGACACACCTCTCTCCTCCACCCCCTCCTCTTCTTCTTCCTCCATGGCCTCTTCCTCGGAACCAGCGGTGCTCCGTAGTCGTTCAAGGGGCTACGCAAGTACGCAGGCCAAAAGATGCCATGCGGTGCTTGAGCTGGTGTGCTTGGGGGACAGGAGCCACACTGGGGCAGAGGTTCTGTCAGCTCTGCAGGGGCAGGTTCAGAGGTGGTTGACGCCACGCCAACTTAAGGCAGGAATGGTGGTTTGCGACAATGGCACCAACCTCCTCTCTGCCCTCCGACAGGGACAAATGACCCATGTGCCCTGTTTGGCTCACGTCCTTAACTTGGTGGTGCAGCGGTTCTTGGGCAGGTACCCGGGCTTACAGGATGTCCTGAGGCAGGCCAGGAAAGTCTGTGTGCATTTCCGCCGGTCATATAATGCCAGTGCTCGGCTGACGGACCTCCAAAAGGAGTTTAACCTGCCCAAGAACCGCCTAATCTGTGACATGCCCACCAGGTGGAACTCAACGTTGGCCATGCTGCAGCGGCTGCACACGCAGCAGAGGGCCATCAATGAGTACCTGTGTGACTATGGCACCAGGACAGGGTCAGGGGAGCTTGGTTTTTTTTCCCCACGCCAGTGGGCCATGATCAGGGATGCATGCACTGTCCTGTCACCATTCGAGGAGGCCACGAGGATGGTGAGCAGTGACAGTGCATGCATCAGTGACACTGTCCCCCTTGTCCACCTGTTGGAGCACACGCTGCGTGGAATAATGGACAGGGCACTTGAGGCAGAACAGAGGCAGGAAGAGGAGGACTTCCTTAGCTCTCAAGGCCCCCTTTATCCAGACAGTGTTCCTGCGTTCCCGCCGATCACACAGGAAGAGGACGAGGAGGAGGAAGATTGTGTCAGTATGGAGGTGGAGCCTGGCACTCAGCATCAGCAGCAGTCTTTAAGGGATCAGTCCCAAGAAACACATGGACTTGTACGTGGCTGGGAGGAGGTGGCTGCGGACGTTGTCATCCTTAGTGACCCAGAGGACTCCGGACCGAATGCCTCAGCAAACCTACGCTGCATGGCCTCCCTGATCCTGCAAAGCCTGCGTAAGGATCCTCGTATTCGTGGTATCAAGGAGAAGGACCAATACTGGCTGGCAACCCTCCTTGATCCACGTTACAAGGGTAAGGTTGCGGACCTTATCTTGCCATCGCAGAGGGAGCAGAGGATGAAACATCTTCGGGAGGCCTTGCAGAAAGGTCTGTGCAACGCGTTCCCAGAGACTGGGAGGTTACAAACTCCTGTTTCTGGACAACGTGTTGCTGAGGCTTCGGTCAGTCAAAGAAGGAGCGGTGGAGAAGGTGGCCGTCTGACCGATGCGTTCAGACAATTTTTTGGTCCGCAGCCCCAAGGTATGATCGGTTCCAGCAACCATCGCCAGCGTCTGTTTTACATGGTGCAGGAATACCTAGGGGCAAGATCAGACTTGGACACCTTTCCCACCGAAAATCCTCTGGGTTACTGGGTCTTGAGGATGGATCACTGGCCAGAGCTTGCACAGTATGCAATTGAGCTACTGGCCTGTCCTGCATCCAGCGTTCTTTCGGAACGCACATTCAGTGCTGCTGGAGGCGTGGTAACCGATCACAGGGTGCGTCTGTCCACCGACTCGGTCGATCGGCTGACCTTCATAAAAATGAATCAGTCTTGGATCACCACCAGCTACCAAGCACCTGATGCTGAGGTAACCGAATAATTTTTTTTGAAATCTCAGATCCCTTCAAAGACTGCCTATGCTGATGCTGAGTGACTATCCCTGAGTAATTATCCTCTTCCTCCTCAATCATCACGCTGATAGCTTGTAAGAACATTTTTGGTTCTGGGCGCCACCACCAGTGCCTAAGGCACAATTTTTCAGCCCCTGTTTAACAGGGGCGTGTAATTACAATTTTTGATGTAATACTTTGTAGCAGGGCTCGTTCCTGCATTCCAACTAGAGTGTCTGTGAGGGGTTGCAGTGTTGTGGCACCAGCACCAGTGCCTAAGGCCCGATTTTTCTGCCCCTGTCTAACAGGGGCGTGTAATTACAATTTTTGATGCAATACTTTGCAGCAGGGCTCGTTCCTGCGTTCCAACTAGAGTGTCTGTGAGGGGTTGCAGTGTTGTGGCACCAGCACCAGTGCCTAAGGCCTAATTTTTCAGCTCCTGTTCAACAGGGGCATGTAATTACAATTCTTGATCTAATATTTCACAGCAGGGCTCTGTGAGGGCTTACAGTGTTGTGGCCACAGCAACACCTAAGGCCCAAATTTCTGCTGAGTATATAGGGCAGGACCCTACTTTCAAACATCTAACTTACAAACGACTCCTACTTGCAAACGGAAGGAGACAACAGGAATTGAGATGAAATCTACCCCTAGGAAGGGAAATTCTCTCCTGTAAGAGTTAATATGGGAAAACAATTTCTCCTTTCCACTGATGCTTTCCAATCCTTGTTCCACAAAAAAACCCAAATTTTCAAAAAACATTTTTCATTGGGACAAAAAGTGAGGTGAAATCTTCTGAAGAGGAGGAAAGACAGCAAAACAAATGTCACAGGGGTGATAACCCTTCCCTATGTTTTCCAAAAAGCTTAAAAAAGATTTTTTGGCTGGAGCTAAACACGTTAAAAATGTACCCGTTCAAAATTACAAAGAGATTCTACTTAACAACAAACCTACAGTCCCTGTCTTGTTTGCACCGCCTGTATACTGCTGTTCAGAGTGTATAGGGCCTTTCCTTATTTTAATTTGGGTGCGGGGTTCCCCTTAATATCCATACAAGACCCAAAGGGCCTGGTAATGGACTGGGGGGTACCCATGCCGTTTGTCTCACTGATTTTCATCCATATTGCCATGACCCGACATGACATTAAACCCGCAAGCAGTTTTAAATGAGATTTTTTCCTTTAAAAATGACATTTGGTGCAGGGACTGTTCTAAACACGGGAAACACGCGTCACTTTACAGGCATACTATAGACACCCCCCAGGTATGATATTTAAAGGAATATTTCACTTTTTTTTTTTTACTTTAAGCATCATTAAAATCACTGCTCCCGAAAAAACGGCCGTTTTTAAAAGTTTTTTTTGCATTGATACATGTCCCCTGGGGTAGGACCCGGGTCCCCAAACCCTTTTTAGGACAATACCATGCAAATTAGCCTTTAAAATGAGCACTTTTGATTTCGAACGTTCGAGTCCCATAGACGTCAATGGGGTTCTAACGTTCGTGCGAACTTTCGGTCCGTTCGCAGGTTCTGGTGCGAACCGAACCGGGGGGTGTTCGGCTCATCCCTAGTAAGGAGCATTCTTCCCACTGACCATTACACTAATGTAAAATGAGTTGTAGATACAGTCATTTTTAGCAGGGGTTCCCTGTTAAATGGAGGTCATGACTCTGGTGTATGTTTGTTTGTGAGCTTGGCCTCTTAGTTCCAGTGAAGGTGTCAGCATACCAAGACATTTAGGACAATTTTATGCTCCCAACTTTGTGGGAACAGTTTGGGATGGCCCCTTCCTGTTCCAACATGACTGCGCACCAGTGAACAAAGCAAGACATGGAAGAGGGGTTTGGGGTGGAGGAACTTGACTGGCCTGCACAGTCCTGACCTCAACCCGATAGAACACCTTTGGGATAAATTAGAGCGGACACTTACCGCTCCACCACGCCGTCACAGTGAGAATGCAATCCGCTGATCTCAGCTGCCAGCCTCCGGAGCAGTCCCACAGGACACACCGCGGCTCCGGCCAGCTCCGCTAATGCCGGCCCGCCGCTCACCCCCCAGCCTCCATCGGAAGCCGAGCGCTCCATCCTACCGGGCCCAATCAGCAGACGGGACCACAACCACCCAGGAGCCGAGCATCAGGACAGCCCGCGGCTCGGGCCTAGCCGTCGGCCATCTTGGTCCACCCAGGGGGCCGCAATCTCCACCGGAGCTCAGCCCAGATCGCCACCCAGCAGGTCAGTATCAGGACCCAGTCCCTCCCTACCCTCCCGGGTCTGCACCGGCCTACCTCCAGGTAGGACCCACCATCCCTCAGACCCCCTCTGCTCACGGTCCCCCTCCCCCCCCCGGGCACCACCAGGGCCGCCGTCCAATCACCCCACTGCTCTAAGTCACTAGACTCGGAGGACAGACCACGGCTGTGGCATAGCTCCGGCAAGCCAGCACCTCATACCCCTCCCACACCCGTCCAGGGGGCTCCGTGCCCTATTTCACCTGGAACACCCCCTGCAGGGACACAGGTTAACACCGGGGACCAGGATATCTACGGCTCTGGCCTGACTAGCATCCTCCATAGGTCCTCCAAGACGCAGGCACCACCAGGCTAATCAGTAAGTCGGCACCCCCCCTACCAATTGTCCCCCTTCCCCCTCTCCTCCGGATCTTCCTGCTCAGGTAAGCCCACCGGGTACCCTAGCAGTTGATCCAGGCTCCTCGAGTCGATCGCCCTTTGGGGGGGTCAGGAAGGAATTTTTTCCTCTGCTGGAGCTCAGCTAGGGGTTTTTCGCCTTCTTCTGGATCAACAGGAGGGAGGTAGGTAGCCCTCCCCATCACCTCCAGTACTCCCCACCATCATTCAGCTGGCAACTATCTCTCCAGCAGCAGAAGCAGCCATCCAATCCCTCCACCCCCCAGCAACTCAGCATCCTCCTTCAGCAAATAGTCTTTACCATCATGTGCAATTTCAAGTACACAGCGGACGCCCTCCACAGGCTACGAAACACCACCTTAACTTTACCAACCGCCACTCAAAAAAGACTAAAGAAAGAAAAATTACTACGGACCAAACCACAATCAACCATCAAATACAGGGAGACACCAATTCAACCACAACAACTAGCATGCGCCCTGATCAACACCAGATCTGCAGTCAAGCACAGACTGGAAATCCACGACTTCATCACCGAAAACAACATAGATTGCCTCTTCATTACAGAAAGCTGGCTAACATCCGACTGCAACACCAACCTAACGGAACTGGTGCCTGAGAACTACAGCATCCTAACTGAGCATAGAATAGGAAAAAAAGGTGGAGGCCTAACAGTGATCTTCAAAACGCACCTTGTGTTCACCAAACCAACTTTACAGAACTCAGTGCCTTTTATGGAAACACTCTCCCTGCGTCTTCAAACAACACCCCAAGACACCATTCACATACTACTATACTACAGACCACCAGGACCAAAGATCGATCTCCTTACACCACTCACTGAATTCATTTCAATGCACACCCTGAAAAACAAAAATTTTCTGGTACTTGGGGACTTTAACCTCTGGGCAAACTCTACCCAAGACCCCATCGCGACCGCCTGCATTAACCAACTAAAAGAACTAGGTCTTCAACAGCTGATAAATGCTCCCACGCATGATTCAGGACACACTCTAGACCTCATCTTCGAACAGAATATGGACATCAACATATTCGACAACACACCGCTTTCATGGACGGACCACCGCGCTATCAAGTTTAAAGTCCCCACCACCACCACCCTCCAAAAACAGAAACATATAACAACAACACATTGGAACAGACCTCAGAAGAAACTACACTCTGAACTCTTCAAAACCACATTATCAAACAAAATACCATTGTTAAACTTAAACCTCTCAACGGAACAAACACTCAACTTCCTAAACAAGGCACTACTACAAACAGCAGACTTAGTGGCACCAAAACGCAGAACACTCTTCCGCAAAAAAAACTCCAGATGGTTTAATGGCACCCTCACACTACTCAAACAAGAACGTAGAAGAGCTGAAAGAGCATGGATAAGAAATCCTACCAAGGAAAACCATACAAAATATTGTATTGTGAAATACCACAAAGCAATCTTCAAGCCAAAAAAGAAAATTTTTCGAACACCATCTCAACTGCTTTAAACCGACCGCGGGAACTTTTTAAAATAGTCGCCCAATCAATGAACCCTACCTGCTTAAAGCACCCAGCAAATGATACTCAAGAATTCTGCAATGAGTTATCAAATTTCTTCATCGACAAAATCAACAACATTCGGAAATCAACTCAACAGAAAAAAACAACTCACCCAAAGCAAGAAGAGGATATCGACAAGAACATCACAAAACCACCAGATTTCTCTTTGACCCCAATCTCCACTGACACGACTAGAAACATTATAAGAAGCCTTCGAGACAGCACATCACCAAATTACATCATTCCCACAAAACTCCTGAAAGAGTGTTCCGACATTTTTGCCCCTACTATAACACACCTCATAAATCAGTCATTCAAAGAAGGGATTGTGCCAACCACCCTCAAGCAAGGTATCGTCAACCCCCTACTAAAGAAACCCAATCTCGACCCTATGGTCCATAACTACCGCAGACCGATAACAAGCTTCAACACCATCTCCAAGATTATGGAGAAAGTGGAAGTACAACAGCTACAGCGCCACCTGGACACACACCAACTCCTGGATCCTCTGCAATCAGGCTTTTGCCCAGGGCATGGCACAGAAACAGCACTTCTCAAAATATGGGACGATGCCCTGGAAGCAGCAGATGACGGAGAATCATGTCTCCTGGTACTATTAGACCTCAGTGCAGCATTTGATACAGTGGACCACAATACTCTACTCGTCCGCCTCACAGAAGTAGCAGGAGTCACAGTTTCTGGTCTAAAATGGTTTGCATCCTTCTTAGAGAATCACTCTCAGACAGTGAGACTGGGAGCATTCACCTCTGAAACCCGCACAATCTCCTGTGGAGTCCTGCAGGGTTTACCCTTGTCACCAGTCCTATTCAACATCTACATCCACCCACTCCTCAAAATCATCAGAAAATCGGACCTCTGCTTCCACTCATATGCTGATGACACCCAACTGTACCTTCGCTTCACCAGACAAAAAGACCACCATCAGCAATTAGAGAAATGCCTCACTCTGATAGATGACTGGATGACCATTAGCTCCCTCAAACTCAACGGTTCAAAAACAGAACTTCTTCTCCTACACGCTAACCAAAATGCCAAAAACAAGACTCCGTGGACACCTCCCACCATCTTAGGACAAACCATCTCTCCGAGCACCAAAGCCAAAAGCCTCGGAGTTATCTTTGACTCAGAAATGACAATGGATGCACAAATAGGATCGGTAGTTAGCGGATCCCACCATCTCCTCCGCCTGTTACGTAGACTTATCCCCTTCATCCCAGAAGAGGACAAAGCAGCAGTAGTTGGAACAATCATCAATTCCTGACTCGATTACGCTAACTCGCTCTACATAGGATTACCCCAATATCAGCTTGCGCTCCTACAGGTCATCCAAAACGCAGCGGCAAGACTGTTAACAGGAAACAAACCCTGGGAGTCAATTTCCCCATCCCTAAGGTACCTACATTGGCTAACCATAAAGAATCAGATCACATTCAAGACCCTCTGCCTCACCCACAAATGCATACAAGGAAACGCGCCTCAATACCTTCGAGAGAAAATAAAACACTACACACCCAATCGCAATCTTCGATCATCTAACCAAAACCTCCTTCTCATTCCCAAATACCGCTACAAAGCAAAGGGAGAGCCAAGATTCGCAGTCCAAGGACCTCGGCTATGGAACGCACTTCCGACCCACATCCGCATGGAAGAAAACCACCTGGCTTTCAGGAAAAAACTCAAGACCTTCCTCTTCTAGAAGCTGACAACACCAAACGCATTTAGCGCCTTGAGGCGATTCAGTTCGCATTTGCAGCGCTTTATAAATTTTTCATTCATTCATTCACTGTGAGCCAGGCCTTCTCGTCCAACATCAGTGTCTGACCTCACAAATGCGCTTCTGGAAGAATGGTCAAACATTCCCATAGACACACTCCTAAACCTTGTGGACAGTCTTCCAAAAAGAGTTGAAGCTGTTATAGCTGCAATGGGGTGGCCAACTCAATATTGAACCCTACAGACTAAGACTGGGATGCCACTAAAGTTCATATTTGTGTAAATATAGTGTGTATATATATATATATATATATATATATATATATATATATATATATATATATATATATATATACTGAAATAAATAAAAATAAAACTGGCTACTGTGCTGGCAAAGCAGAGGTATTTCATACATGCCTAACAGGATATAAGTGAGTGCTACTTACCCCTACAAATCAATCAAAAGGGAAGGAATCTTCCTGATACTTGGCCTCCACACGCTGCCAAAAATGAAGAATCATATTTGCAGATAAGCAGCATCTTGGTGTCTTCACAACGTAAAAAATCTTTTATTTACCCTGAAATCCAGTTTACAAAAGTCCACACGTTTCAGCCTATAGAGGCCTAAATCATGTCATGAATGAGGCCTCTGTAGGCTGAAACACGTGCACTTTTGTATACTGGATTTCACCCCTATTGAATTAAATAAAGGATTTTATATGCTGTGAAGACACTGAGCTGATGATGATCTGTAGTTTGATTGCATATGTGCCTGGCCTCTGCTGTGTGCAGGCCAAACACTGCACGAATGCTAAACAATACCAAAAAAATATAAATACATTTTAAATTAAATTAAAAAATAACATAAGTAAAAACAAAACAAAAAAAGGATATTGCGGCTTAGAATCTACTAATCTAGGGCAACCCAGGCCAAGAAACTTCCACTAGATTATATGGGAAGGGCTGCATCTTAAAGAGCTTGGAGAAAGTGGGGCATAGACAATCACCTTGGGTTTGATTATAGCTCCCATAGGCAACACCTTTACCAGCAGGTCATTCCTCACTCACTCCGGCCTCACCTTTAAGGATGTCCTGCTGATACATCAACTTTGCACTGCTCACTTTGGTCAAGCTTGCAGAAAGCCCCTTTAAAGGATGGTGCTACTGCACCAGGTGTCTGTGGGAGCAGATTATCATAGTCTGTGAGGGAAACAGTTAGGATTGATGACAAATGTGAATACACTTATATCTGTAGAGGCTTTGGAGTGGAGAAAAGAAATTGTACAGTCTGGGCTTTCCTGGAAAGAGTGAAGTGCAATGTACCCATTATGGGTTTGGTTAAGTGAGACCTGACCTCTGTGGACTGGGGGATCAGTACATTTGATGAGTGCCTTATTTTATTGGTGGAGAAAGAGTGGAGGAAAGTATATGTATGAGAAGACACAAAGGGATAGACTTATTAAAGGCATATAGACTGTGCACTTTGCAAAGTGCAGTTGCTCCAGAGCTTAGTAAATTAGGTAAATGTTCACTATGCAAAGAATACCCAATCGCGAGCTAGGAAAAAAAAACAGAATTTTTGATTGTACATGATTGGATAAGGGATGTCAGCAGAACTTTTGCACATTGATTAAGCAATGTCTTTTGGTAGGCATTACTTGGAATAAATCAACACAGATTTTTTTCTGATTGCACCACCGCTTCCTAATAGCCAGGGTACAATGATCCTGAATTTAATTACTCAGGACTATGGAATTTGTTCTTTTCATATATTCTTATTCTTATTGAAAGAAGTTTAGACAAAACATAAAAATACAGAGAACTATGACATTTTTAAATGTATATAAACTCTAAATCTATCAAAATATACAATCAAAAGTGTTTTGTTATATATATTTTAAATGCTTAGTTAGTTTGAAAAAACACACAAGCACATCTAGTTCAGCCATTAAAATATATACATTGAAAACCTCCATATATAGAACTAGGGATGAGCTTCGAGTTTGAGTCGAACTCATGTTCGACTCGAACATCGGCTGTTCACCAGTTCGCCGAACAGCGAACAATTTGGGGTGTTCGCGGCAAATTCGAAAGCCGCGGAACACCCTTTAAAAGTCTATGGGAGAAATTAAAAGTGCTAATTTTAACGGCTCAAATGCATGGTATTGTCATAAAAAGTCTTTGGGGACCCGGGTCCTGCCCCAGGGGACATGGATCAATGCAAAAAAAAGTTTTAAAAACGGCCGTTTTTTCGAGAGCAGTGATTTTAATAATGCTTAAAGTGAAACAATAAAAGTGTAATATTCCTTTAAATTTCGTACCTGGGGGGTGTCTATAGTATGCCTGTAAAGGGGTGCATGTTTCCCGTGTTTAGAACAGTCTGACAGCAAAATGACATTTCAAAGGAAAAAAAGTCTTTTTTTTTTTCTTTTTTTTTTTTAATAATCAAAATTTTTATTATTTCATTTATATATACATCATTTATACAACATTCTATACCCCTATATTCAATCCACCGAAAGAAAACATACTACACATTACATCCTTCCTCTCCTACCGCAGTTTCCCCCCTGTCCCAGCAGTCGACATTACATATATGATGATAAACCCCCCCCCTTCGTGTACAATCGTGCTTATAATTATAAAGTGTTTAAAGATGAAGTTATAAATAAATTCCCCCTTGTTTGATTCGTATCATTATCCCTTCCATTCATTATTATGTATTTGAGAGAAGAAAAAAAAACCCTTACCCATCCCCCTCCGTGTATATTCATGCTTATAATTATAAAGTGTTTAAAATGTAAAATCATAAATAAATTCCCCCCTTATTCTAATTCGTGTCATTAATAACTTCAATTCATTATGAGATAAATCCCCCTTTATTCTAATTCGTGTCAATAGTCATAATAATGACTATTCATTCAATTCATAATAATGCGATTTGTGAGGAAAAAAAAGAACCCCCCCCCCCCCCCTCAAAATACATTCGTGCTTAAGGAAGGGAATAATATCCCTATAGTTCATAATTATTATAAATTGTGTATCTGTGTTTCCTTTCCCCCCTCCCCTCCCTTTCCCCTTTATAAAATAATGAGTGAGGGGGGAATCCCCATCCCATCTAATCTTCTAGTGTCTATAAATGTATTTATTTATATGTGTAATTCCCTTTTCCTTCCCTTTCCTCCCCCCTGTCTCCCTTCGCAAAAAAAAAAAAAAAATTCTGTCAAGACTGGGGCAGAGGGGAAGTAGTAAAAAAATCCAAAATCCAAAAACCACATATACATATAACCATACATTATCTTACCCCCTTCCCTCTTTGATTAGCATTAGAGAAGTTATTTCACTATTTACGTCTACCCTTCAGGGCCACTCTTCTTATATCTCTATTCTAAATGACTATACCATTTCTTCCTCCCTTACCCATCTATATTTCCCTCTTCTAATATCTCCTTGGCGCATTGTTCCCAGTTCGCCCATGTCGTTTCAAATTTCTTTCTTTGATTTTTAACCACATGAACCCATCTCTCTGCTTCCTTTATTATATTAACCTCATTTCTCCACTCTATGACTGACAGAATCCGGTCCTGTCTCCAGTACTTCGGAATTAATTTTTTCGCTGCATTTATAAAGTGTGGGATTACACTTTCTCTATACTTTTTGACAGAACCGGACGTTCCATGAAATAAATATTGTATCGGCCCAAACTCCATGTGGTCCATCGTCATTTTCTTAATCCACGGGGCCACTAATTCCCAGAATCGCTTAATTATTGGGCATGACCACCATAGATGAAGAAAAGTTCCCCTCTGTCCACAGCCCCTCCAGCATTTGTCATTAGCTTCTGAAGAGATTTGTGCTATCTTAACTGGTGTCTTATACCATCTCGCTAGGAATTTATATGCCATTTCTTGCACCTTTGTATTTATGGAGGTAGTAAATGTTAACGATATCATTTTATTTATTTGTTTATCTGTCCACACTTGGCCTAGCTCCCTCTCCCATTCTTTTATAAAGTATGGAGGTTTCTTTTCTTGCTCTCCTTGGATCATTCTGTACATCCGAGATAATGTATGCCCAGCCTCTGATGTCTGTGCACACTGCCTCTCAAACGTGGTAAGTGTATTTATGGGTCTTAATGGTTTTATTTTCTTAAGGAAACTTGTCATTTGACGGTGTTTCCATTCCGCCATTCTTGTCTCCCCGAATTTCAATATCATCTCCGTCAGTGATAGTAAGACTCCACTTGGGGCAAACTTACCACATCTAATATTCCCGTCTTGTCCCCACGCCCTCAGACTTCCCGTCTTCTCCCCCGGGGGGAACCACGGAAATCCCTCCAGAGGAGCCAGAGGGGAGGTCTGAGGAGCATACCTGCCCTCTTTATTCATTCTATCCCATACTTTTAATGTATTCAGGGTCATTGGTGATGTCCATTGTGACAGCCCTCTCAATGACCCTTGGATCCATGGTGCTCCTGCCAGGTTTCTCCCCGCCATCGCCATTTCTGCCTGTACCCATGGTTTTCTATTTAGGTCATGGCACCAGACCGTTATTCTAACTAGCGCCATGGCCCTATAATAGAATGTTATATCCGGGAGTCCTAAGCCACCCTCCGCTCTACTCCTTCTTAAAATATCGTAAGCCAGTCTAGGCCTTTTATCGTTCCACACAAAGGCCACGAATAGCCGATGTATTCATTTAAGGAGACTCGCTGGCAACCTGATTGGCACTGTACGCAGCACATAAACTATTCTGGGCAGTATGCTCATTTTTATGGCACTGATTCTTCCGAACCAGGTCAAGTATTTCCCCTTCCACTTCTTTAATTCTTCTTTTATTTCTTTCACTAATGAGCCATAATTATACTCCACCAGCAGTTCATAGTCTGCGCTTATCTGTACCCCCAGATATGTCAGCGACTCCTTGTTCCATATAAATGGGTATTTCTCCTTCAGTGATCTCTCTATCCCCACTGGGACATGACTAGGAAGGATGACTGATTTCTCGAAATTAATCTTAAAGCCAGACACCCTTCCAAATTTCTGTACTTCCACCATCAATGCAGCTACAGATGTCTGGGGAGCGGAGAGGAAAAATAATAAATCGTCCGCATACGCTGCTACTTTGTGTTCCGTATGGCCTATATGCGTCCCTACTATCTCCTTATTCTTTCTAATTCTACGCAGAAATGGTTCCATTACTATTGCGAATATCAGGGGGGACAGCGGGCACCCCTGCCTGGTACCGTTTTGTATGTTAAAACATTCAGATACAGTCCCATTTACCTTAATTCTTGCTCTTGGTTTTGCGTATAATGACATAACCCAACCCAGCATCCTCTCCCCCAGTCCTATCCTCCCCAGTATCTCTCTCATAAAGCCCCAGTTCACTCTGTTGAAGGCCTTTTCGGCATCCATCGACAGAGTGATTCCTGGGGCCCTACCTTGGCCGTATCGCATCCAATGCAGTATATGGAGTGCGCGGGTGGTATTGTCTCTTGCTTCTCGTCCCTTTACAAACCCTGCTTGATCTGGGTGCACTAAATCTCCTACATCTTCCTGCAGTCTCAGGGCCAGAATTTTTGCCAGTATCTGGGTGTCTGAGTTCAGCAGGGAGATCCGCCTGTAATTAGCACATACCTGGGGATCTTTTCCCTCTTTCGGCAAAACCGTTATGTAAGCCATTGATGCTTCTGAGGAAAGTGGACTTCCAGCACCTATGGAGTTGAAATAATCACAAAGTGGCTTTACCAAAATTGGGAGAAATTTCTTGTAATATATGTTTGTCAGCCCATCCGGACCTGGGCTTTTCCCCGGGGGCAGGGCCGCTATCACTCTACTCAACTCTTCCACCGTGATTGGACGTTCCATAATCTCGGTTATTTCTCTAGGTAGTATGGGCATATCAGCGTTCTCGATGTACTCCTCTATCTTATCCCTCCCTTGTCCCTCGCTTTCCCTTACAGGTGATTCTGTTTTGGAGATATTATATAGTGCCTCATAGAATTTACCAAATTCTTTTGCTATGGCCTTTGTGTCTATTATTTTCCTGCCCTGAACTAGTAAGCTATGCACGTGTCTTAAGTCCTGTTGTTTTTTAAGTTGTTTTGCCAGTAGCCTACTGCATTTGTTTCCTTGTTCATATGCTCTATTTGCGAAGAACCTAATTTTGTTCTTCGCTTTATACTCTAAATATTGCGAAAGCTCTGCCCGCGCACTCTCCAGACATCTGCCAACCATTGGGTCAAGATTTCCCTTATGTTTTTTTTCTAGGGTTCTGATCTTCTCTAGTAGTTCATCTATTTCTCTTTTGCTTTCCTTCTTTACATATGTACCAAAGGCAATTAAATCCTCCCTTACAACCGCCTTGTGAGCTTCCCACACCACTTGATCTGACACGCCTTCTGTTTTATTTATTTCAAAATACTCCTTTATCTTGCCCCTTAGTTTCTCCACTATGTCTTCCTTGTCCAACAATGACTCGTTCAGACGCCATATTCGTTCCGCCTGGGTCATTTGAGTTGGTTGAAGGGTCAAAATTATTGGGGCGTGGTCAGACATCGTTATTGGCTCAACTGTACTTGTGCTGACATTCCCCAAGTAAAATTGATCCACCAGAAAAAGGTCTAACCACGAATACATATCGTGTACTTTGGAGTAATAGCTATAGTCCCTGGTGCCTGGGTGTAAAGCTCTCCAGGTATGTGAGCATAAGGTTTGTTTAACCCGCATTATAGCTTTAAAAGACATAGTAGTTCTACCCGTAGAGGTGTCTACACTCGGCACTAACAACATATTGAAATTTCCTCCTACCACTATACACCCTTCCTTAAATTCTTCCAGTTGTCCAAATACTTTAAGCAGAAATTTAGCTGTCTCAACATTTGGTGCATATATTGAAGCAAAGGTATATCGTCTCCCCTGTAGCGTACCCCTTACAAACAAATACAGACCTTCTGGGTCACTTTGCAAGGTCTCAGTAATCCAAGGGCATGATTTCTTGAACGCAATTGTGACCCCTCTTGCCCTCGCTATTGGGGATACCGCATGATACCACTGATTCAGCATATTCTGGGGTAGGCTTGGGATTGAGCTGCTCTTAAAATGGGTCTCCTGCAAGAAAACAACATCAGCTCCCCAATGTTGCAGCTCAACCCATAGGCGCCCTCTTTTAATTGGTGAATTCAAACCCCTCACATTGTATGACAACATTTTCAAAATGGCTGTCATTTTATTTCACTTTTATGGCCTCCGGCCCCTTGCCATTGTTCTCTATCTTCTCCTCTGCCAATACCACCCCCCTTCTACCCCCCCCCCCTCCCCAACATTCATTACTTCGTTAAACATATATTTATACCTAAAAAACAAAAAAAAACATAACAGAAACAAAAAATATACCACATATCATACCACAAACCTCTCACTAGGGGTATATCTAAAAATCGGGTACGTAGTTTGCGCGCACCCACACATCCTGCGCGCCCACTACCTCCCTTCCCTGCTTCCCGCAGGATTATTCTCCCCTTTGATTGGGGCTGACCTATTGACCTACCTAAGGCCCACATTTCCCATTACACTCTTCCTCCCCAAAAAAGTCATTTAAAACTACTCGCGGTTATTAATGAATTGCCGGTCCAACAATACACATAAAAGTTCATTGATAAAAACGGCATGGGAATTCCCCACAGGGGAACCCCGAACCAAAATTTTTAAAAAAATGACGTGGGGGGCTCCCCCTGAATTCCATACCAGGCCCTTCAGGTCTGGTGTGGATATTAAGGGGAACCCCGGCCAAAATTTTTTTTTTAAAAATGGCGTGGGGTCCCCCTCAAAATCTATACCAGACACTTCAGGTCTGGTATGGATTTTAAGGGGAACCCCGTGCCAAATTTTTTTTAAAAAATGGCGTGGGGTCCCCCCAAAAATCCATACCAGACCCTTATCTGAGCATGCAACCTGGCAGGCCGCAGGAAAAGAGGGGGGATGAGAGAGCACCCCCCCCCTCCTGAACCGTAACAGGCCACATGCCCTCAACATTGGGAGGGTGCTTTGGGGTAGCCCCCAAAACACCTTGTCCTCATGTTGATGGGGACAAAGACCTCATCCCCGCAACCCTTGCCTGGTGGTTGTGGGGGTCTGCGGGCGGGGGGCTTATCGAAATCTGGAAGCCCCCTTTAACAAGGGGACCCCCAGATCCCGGCCCTCCCCCCTGTGTGAAATGGTAAGGGAGTACAAAAGTACCCCTACCATTTCACAAAAAAACTGTCAAAAATGTTAAAAATAGACAGTTTTTGACAATTCCTTTATTTAAATGCTTCTTCCTTCTTCTATGTTCTATCTTCTTTCTTCTATCTTCTATCTTCCTTCGGTTTCTTCCTCCATCTTCTTCTTCTGGTTCTTCTGGTTCTTCCTCCGGTGTTCTCATCCGGCCTCTTCCTCTGGCGTCTTCTTCCCCTCTTCTCCTCGGGCCGCTCCGCATCCATGATGGCATGGAGGAAGGCTCCCGCTGTGTGATGCTTCTCCTCTTCTGACGGTTCTTAAATAATGGGGGGGGGGCCACCCGGTGACCCCGCCCCCCTGACGCACGGGGACTTCCCTGTGGCATTCCCCATGACGTCAGAGAGGGGGCGGGGTCACCCGTTACGTAACCCCACCCCCTTCTGATGTCACGGGGAATGCCACAGGGAAGTCCCAGTCAAGTTCCCGTGTTCTCCTCTTCTGACGGTTATTTAAGAACCGTCAGAAGAGGAGAAGCATCACACAGTGGGAGCAGTCCTCCATGCCATTCCCCGTGACGTCAGAAGCGGGCGGGGTTACGTAATGGGTGACCCCGCCCCCCTCCCAATGTTGAGGGCATGTGGCCTGGTACGGTTCAGGGGGGGCGCTCTCTCGTCCCCCCCTCTTTTCCTGCGGCCTGCCAGGTTGCGTGCTCAGATAAGGGTCTGGTATGGATTTTTGGGGGGACCCCACGCCATTTTTTTTTTAAATTTTGGCTGGGGTTCCCCTTAATATCCATACCAGACCTGAAGGGCCTGGTGTGGAATTTAGGCGGACCCCCAAGTCATTTTTTTTTTTTTTTATTTGGTTCGGGGTTCCCCTGTGGGGAATTCCCATGCCGTTTTTATCAATGAACTTTTATGTGTATTGTCGGACCGGCAATTCATTAATAGCCGCGAGTAGTTTTAAATGACTTTTTTTCCTTTGAAATGTCATTTTACTGTCAGACTGTTCTAAACACGGGAAACATGCGCCCCTTTACAGGCATACTATAGACACCCCCCAGGTACGAAATTTAAAGGAATATTACACTTTTATTGTTTCACTTTAACTATTATTAAAATCACTGCTCCCGAAAAAACGTCCATTTTTAAAACTTTTTTTGCATTGATCCATGTCCCCTGGGGCAGGACCCAGGTCCCCAAACACTTTTTATGACAATAACTTGCATATAAGCCTTTAAAAATTAGCACTTTTGATTATTCATGTTCGAGTCCCATAGACTTTAACGGTGTTCGCGTGTTCGAACAAATTTTTTGCCTGTTCGCAAGTTCTGGTGCGAACCGAACAGGGGGGTGTTCGGCTCATCCCTATATAGAACCCTTTATCAACCCTTTTTAAAGCATGAACCAAAATAACACTATTATAGGGCGTACACACGGTCGGACTTTGTTCGGACATTCCGACAACAAAATCCTAGGATTTTTTCCGACGGATGTTGGCTCAAACTTGTTTTGTCTACACACGATCGCACAAAGTTGTCGGAAAATCCGATCGTTCTAAACGCGGTGACGTAAAACACGTACGTTGGGACTATAAACGGGGCAGTGGCCAATAGCTTTCATCTCTTTATTTATTCTGAGCATGCATGGCACTTTGTCCGTCGGATTTGTGTACACGCGATCGGAATTTCCGACAACGGATTTTGTTGTCGGAAAATTTTATCTCCTGCTCTCCAACTTTGTGTGTCGGAAAATCCGATGGAAAATGTCCGATGGAGCCCACACACGGTCGGAATTTCCGACAACAAGCTCCGATCGGACATTTTCCATCGGAAAATCCGACCGTGTGTACGGGGCATTAGTGTTATCCAGAAAACACTGTGTCTGTGCTAATGTTGGTTCACTCAACTTACCTTAAAGTGGAGGGCCACCGTAAAAAAAAAAAATTTGCATGAAAAATCCAAAAAAAAAATTAAAAAAAAACATTTGAAAAAAATTTTTTTTTTTAAACTTACCTAAACCCTTGTTGCTAGGCAGTCTTCCTAATCTGCCTCTTCCTATTCCACGGCATGTTCTTCTCCTCGGTGAGCGGCCCCGTTGCCTTCTGGGAACTGTGTGTGTTCCCAGAACACCACGGGGCCATTCACAGGGCGCCGCGCCGCTCGCGCGTGCGCAGTAGGAAACTGTTTACCTTACTTAGGATAGCGGTGCCGGGACCCGAGAGCCGAGGGACGGGTCTGCCTCAGGCGGCTGACATTGCGGGCACCCAGGACAGGTAAGTACTTATTTAAAATCAGCAGCTACAGTGTTTGTAGCTGCTGACTTTTAAATTGTTTTTTTCAGGGACGGAATCCCGCTTTAACCTGTATTCTGTGTAATCCTCTGTGACCAGAATGCATGGTGTCACTGCAAGTGTACTACCCAAAGTGGGTGCTACATAGTTCCTGATTTAGAGGGACTGTCCCTGATTTGGAGCAATGTCCATCTGTCCCTCATTACTCCTCATTTGTCCCTCATTTTGGTCTGATTTATATAGATGTATATTAAATGCACTTTTTATCTATCAAAAAGTGTTTTCCAGGTCTAAACCTTTCGTCCAATTTCTAAATTGCAGCATTTGTAAATTCCAAAAGCAAATATGAAGAAATATTAGTGGTAAAAAAAGCCCTTGTGGATTTAACCATGGGATCGTAGTCATAACCAATAAACCATAATATTAAATAATCTTTGAATGAATAATACTACATATAAAATACCTGTGGTTGAAATTGGCCGTGGCCTTTTATTTATAGGTATAAATTATAAATCTAGTCATATTCACTTTTAATAAAGCAGAGATATTTAACACACGTATCGTGAGTTAGAATAAATATATAATAAAACATATCAATATAAAAACATATAAATAGCTCAGCCATTTAAGCTCAAGCTATATAGTAAAAAACCAAAACAATTATCCCTTTCCGAAAAAAGGACATAAAACCTCATAAATCAGGCCACGACAGGGAGGGAGGGTGGGATGTGCTCTTCTTGAGATCTTCGCCGTCTTCTGCCCTAATGACGCATCCTCTTGCTTTTATAGGCTGTATTCTCGTGCCAGAGGACCGTTTGGGGCAACTGTCAAAACTCAGCAACCAATCAAAGGTAAGTATTAATAATTATTTATTTTATTTTATTAATTATTATTATTTTTTTTTTTTAAATAACTTAATTTAAAATTTAAACTTTAAATAGGTCTGACACGATCCCATAGGTGGTGTGGCAGGGACATTTCATGCCCTGCCCTTCACCTTTATGGGATCGTAGTCATAACCAATAAACCATAATATTAAATAATCTTTGAATGAATAATACTACATATAAAATACCTGTGGTTGAAATTGGCCGTGGCCTTTTATTTATAGGTATAAATTATAAATCTAGTCATATTCACTTTTAATAAAGCAGAGATATTTAACACACGTATCGTGAGTTAGAATAAATATATAATAAAACATATCAATATAAAAACATATAAATAGCTCAGCCATTTAAGCTCAAGCTATATAGTAAAAAACCAAAACAATTATCCATACGCCAGGCCCATAGACTTAAGGAGCCTGGCACCCCACCAAGGCAACAGCCAATTCAACACAGGTTTGAAAATCCAAATTTAAAATGTCTAGAGCAATATCAGATAAATGTACATTGTCTGGTCTATAAAAACCAGGCAAACCACCTTCTAAATTCACATGCCGAAAAGACAGACCATGAACAGAAGGCATAAATTTATCTAAAGCTCTATTAAGTCGCTTACGAATTTTTTCGAAATACCTACGTTCAGGACAGAGCAACCAATCAAGTCTAGGTATAATTTCAGAAAAAATAAATACAGTATCTGGTAAAACAGCATGTAAACACAACAGATCAAGCTTAATCTGAGAAATCAATTCTAATGTTTTACGCCGACCAATATCATTACCAGATAAATGAAAAAAAATGAATTGAGGAACAGGCCATCAATCATGTAAATAAGACATAACAGAACGTAAATCGCTCCAGCACATTCCACGTCTTCCATACCAATGAACCGCAAAACAACAAGGTAATCCCAAATTATTGCCATAGACCCTCCATTCAGCTCTCTTCTGAGCCCAAAAAATATAGGAGTGTCCAATAATCCAGACGACATGTCGATCATCTAAAATCAAAAAGAAAAATTAGGTCTAACATATGATCTATAACAATCAGATCTCCAACCACCAATATTTTTAATCACAAATTCATTAAGACCCACTAAAGCTGCGGTAGTGGCAGCACCAATACGAAACGAGTGAGATGTAATGCGTAGATGTTCCAAACGTAATGCTTTAAGGCATCTACGTAGAACAGCTTTGAATTGGTAAACAGTCACCGGAGCACCCGTGACGTGAATCAGTAATTGCCTAAAAAACACAGGTCGAACACCCAAAAACTGAGTAAGCAAAGCAAAAACACAATAACGAGCACCAGGATTAGCCCGCAAAGTAATCCACCTGCCACGACCCAATTGATCAGTTTTACTATGACGAAGCAAAACCTGAAAATAATCAACACCAACAAAAACATCACGAAAGAACAAACCAGAGTCATCAGAAACTTTCATCGGGAGCAACTCAGAAACTCGGAACGCCCCAAAAAAACATAAGCAAAAAGCCAAATTAAACAACAATGACTCATACGGAGAAAAACAAACATCCTTAGAAACTTCACAAAGACGACCCAAAAGGTCAACAGAAATAGGCAACCTGGTATCAGAAAGCGAGCGGTTCCTTTTGTAACCCCGCAAAGCATGCCTAACAGAGAAAAAGGACATACAAGATCTATCGCCTTGCAAGCGCAAGAAAAAGGAAACACCGGACAGAGTCTTAACGACATGAGAATGCGAATAACCGCGAGACATCAATAAATTCAAAAAGGCTAAAACCAATCCTTCAGTAAAGGGGGGCCGAAGATCACCAAAAGAAAGCAAGAAGGAACACCACAAGGACCACGCAGCTTTATAGGACGCCCACGTGGAATTCGCCAAAGAAGCCCGAATGGCAGCGAAGACAGGATTCACAGAAGGTCCCATAAGTGAGGAGGGCATAACAGGCCAGTACGATCCGCATGCGGAACCAAACGTCTGAATTCCTGAAATTGAGAACGGGACAGAGCATCAGCAATGAAATTGTCTACACCAGGAATATATTTAGCTTTAAGCCACACATTAAGATCTAAACATTTAAATACCAATAAACGAAGCACAGCAAGAACAGGAAGAGACTTAGAAGACAAACAATTAAGAGCAAAAACAACACCCTTATTATCAGAAAACAGCAAGACACGACGATTCCTAAAATTATCACCCCACAATTCCAAAGCCACCAATACAGGAAAAAGTTCCAACAGAACTATATTAGCCGTCAAACCCGAATCTTTCCAAGATTGAGGCCATAGATCGGCAGACCAATGCCCATCCCAATAAGCACCGTAACCACAAGAGCCGGCAGCATCAGTATGAAGGTTCAACGCCGAAGCCGAACAAAATGGGGCCTGCCACAAACAACTGCCGTTAAAAGTAGAAAGAAAACGATGCCAAACCAGAAGATCATCCCGCACGCCAGAAGTAATCCGTACGAAATGCGAAGGAGAAGAAATACCCGAAATAACACGATACAACCTCTTTGAAAAAACACGACCCATCGGCAACACTCGAGACGCAAATGCCAACAAACCAAGCAAGGACTGCAAAACTCTCAACCTAACTTTCCGTTTAGAAAGAACAAAATCTAATAAAATCTTAATCTTAACAACCTTCACATCAGGCAGACGAAACTCCATAGAAACAGTATCAATCTGTATACCGAGAAATTCAAGGCAAGACGTAGGATACACAGACTTGTCCGCAGCCAACGGTATACCAAATTCCAGACAAACAACCCTAAAAACCGTAAATAAAAATAAACAATCCGAGGAACCGGCTCTACCAATAAAAAGAAAATCGTCCAAATAATGTAACAGATCCGTAGAACCCGTACGAAAACTAACAACCCATTCAAGAAATGTCGAAAAAAGTTCGAAATAATAACATGAAAGCGAGCACCCCATCGGAAGACATTTATCAAAGTAAAATTCACCCTGAAAATAGAAACCTAAAGAATTAAAAGCCGACGGGCGAATGGGAAGTAAACGAAAAGCCGACTGGATGTCGGCTTTAGCAAGTAAAGCAGAAGAACCAACCTTCCGAATTTTAAACAAAGCATCATCAAATGATGAATATTGAACAGAGCACCAAGACGAGTCAATATCATCATTCAAAGAATCGCCAATAGGGAAAGATAGATGGTGAATCAACCTATAAGAATTAGGTTCCTTCTTAGGAACAATACCCAGAGGTGAAATGCGAAAATTCTCAAAAGGAGGAGAAGAAAACGGTCCCCCAATTCTACCCATCTGTAATTCTTTATCCAACTTAACACGAACAACAGACGGATGAAGAGAAACAGAAGGCAAATTCGGAAATATGCGGCAACCAGACCCAGAAAAGGAAGGCAAATGAAAACCAAATAAAAAACCATCACGCAAGACGATTGCTTTCAGAGGCTCTGGATACCTGTGAAGCCATGGCAACATGTTTGGAAGGTTCACCGGAGTGGTGGCTTTTAAGAAAAAGCTCCTTAGAAGGAGCAGAAGCACTAGAGGACATTTTCTTAAAACAGCGTGAAGCCGGGTGAGAACCAGCACAATGACTGCACTCATGTTTGTATTTACAATTATTAGGCCACTTGCACAGCCCATCATTGAAATGAAAACAAACGCCCCGGCGATAGGTAGTAGAAGGAGCTAAATTATTAGCCTTAAACAAAGGCTTTTGAGGCAACAAAAGATTAAGCCACAAGCCAACATCCTTCGAACCCCATTTCATAGATTTATGTACAGATAACTTCTGACGAAAGGCTTCATCATAATAAAACCATGAAAAACCAGGGAAATTTTTATACGCTTCCAAGATGATCTCTAAATGTTGAAACAAACCAGAACATAGATCAGGACGCCTTTCACCAAGAACGCCAGCGTAAATGCAAAACGCTTGTAGCCAATTATTAAAAGAACGTGGCGCAAGTTTCTTCCTATCATCTTCTCTCCTGTCACCATCCCGCTTATCCAAACGATGATCATGATTGGTCGGAAGCAAAGACAAAATGTCAATATACTCCCCAGACCAAATTCTGTCTTTAATCGCATTCGACAAATGAAAACCCAAGGGGGATAATTCGCATGTCACGACCTCCTTCAAGCAAGACTCCGGAATTAGCGGAGGAAGCACCACCGAAGGAACAGAAGGGTGCAGAGGGGCAGTATCCACTGCAGTAGAGACAGGAACGCTACGTGACGTGGGTAATGGATTTAGCCATACAGAAGCAACATTACGATGCGACTCAGACTGGTCGACATTAACTGAACCAGCAAGTGAGGAAAAAAGTTTAGAAAAAGAGCTAAATAATGCATGAAATTTTGAAGAATCAGCAAACTCACCAGAAGGCTGAGAGATAACAGCAGCGGAGGCAGTAGCCGAATCAGATAGCGTAGGTGCCTGCTGAATCTCACACGCAGCAGATGTTTGGCCAGGCACCATGGTAACATGGTCAGATAATAACGAGGGATCAACAGACTCATGTGGTAGCAAAACACCTGGAGCAAGAAAAGAATAAATTCAAAAAACTTAAAATATTCATAACCAACACCGCAAAAGGTGAAAAAACATACCTTTAGATTTACAAAGACGCTTCTTGCCAATGTTAGTGTTTGCAGCCTCAGTAACCATAACGACGGGATCTGCAGTCATAGAACGACCAGCAGAAGAAGCCTGTGTCACCGAAGCAGAAGTAGCATCACTAAAAGGGGTTAAAAAATAACAACAAACAATTAAGAAACCAGAAACAATCAATAGGATCAACAACACAACATTTGCAGAATTAACCTCCTATTATTGAAGCAGATATCCACACGCCCGTCCGGGGAATCGAACCTGCGAGGACGCTTCAAATGTCTCTGTGTTCTTCTTCCAGAACAAACTGCGCATGTGCCCGCGATCCCATCCGAAGTAGAAGGCCGAGCTACTTCGGGTAGTGAAGGAGGAGCCGAAGGACGAGAGGAAGGCGGAGATGACGACATCCGATCCGACGGTAGAGAGGAGTCGAGCGGCACAGGAACCGGCAGCACAGGGGAATGTTCGCTCCGGAAAACCGGAGAATGAGAAGCACAACCAGGGGGAGCCATGTCATAAGCAGAGAAACGAAGGGCAGTAGAAGCGGGGGGATAGGAGGAAACGGACTGCGGAACATCAGCAGGAACCACGGAGCCAGAGGGGAACACAGCAGCAGAAGAAGCCGGCGGCAGCGATCCCATGCTGGAAGAAGGCCCAGGAAGGGACAGGCAGTGACGGATCCAAAGGTCACCATCTACCGCAGCAGCCCGGTCCATCATCTGACGCAGCAACAGCTCCATTACAGGTAAGTGCAGGGATGTGCTCTTCTTGAGATCTTCGCCGTCTTCTGCCCTAATGACGCATCCTCTTGCTTTTATAGGCTGTATTCTCGTGCCAGAGGACCGTTTGGGGCAACTGTCAAAACTCAGCAACCAATCAAAGGTAAGTATTAATAATTATTTATTTTATTTTATTAATTATTTATTTATTTATTTTTTTTAACTACTTCCCACCCGGCCAATGTACATAAACGGCCGGGTGGGCGCTCTCTCCTTCTGAGTGGACGTTCAGGAACGTCCCTCAGAAGGAGCGGGATCGCGCGCGCGCGTGCCCGCGCAGCGGCGCGATCCCGATGCGCTCGTGTCCCCCGGACACGGCGCATCTCGGATCGGCAGGAGGGCTCTGTGATTGGCCCTCCTGATCACATGACGGCCGTGTCCAATCACAGCCGTCATGTGATGTAAACACAGCCGGTTGCTAGGCGATCAGCTCTCCTCTCCTCACACGGAAGTTGTCGCTGAGGAGGAGAGGAGAGGGGATCGCTGCAGCCGGCTGATGATCAGTGAGTATGAGCTGTTTTTTACAGCTTTTTACTCACTGATCACCAACCTAGTGTCAACACACATGTAAATACATACATGTAAAACACACACATGTCCCCACATAATGTAAAACACACACACATGTCCCCACATAATGTAAAACACACATGTCCCCAAAACACATGTCCCCAAATAATAAAAAAAGCTGTCCCCCACATATGTTACACTAAAATCACATGTCCCAATGGTAATCTGCACACATATGTACGTGATCACCTGCACACATCTGTGCATGATCATTTGCGTACATATGTCCGTGATCACACAAACCAATTATTATACACTTAACAGGATTTTTTTTATCAAAAACATGTAGCAGAATACATTTTGGCTTAAATTTATGACAAAATTCGATTTTACTGGATTTCTTTTAAAACAGAAAAAAGAAAATATTGTTTTTTTTCCAAATTTCCACTATTTTTGCGCTTATATCGCAAAAAAAAAAAAATGGAGTCGTGAATAAATACCACCAAAAGAAAGCTCTATTTGTGCGAACAAAATGATAAAAATGTTATTTGGGTACAGTGTAGCATGACCGAGTAATTGTCATTAAAAGTGCGAGAGCGCTGAAAGCTGAAAATTGGTCTGGGAAGGAAGGGGGCGAAAGTGCCTAGTATTGAGGTGGTTAAATAACTTAATTTAAAATTTAAACTTTAAATAGGTCTGACACGATCCCATAGGTGGTGTGGCAGGGACATTTCATGCCCTGCCCTTCACCTTTAATCTTGTTTTTTTGAACAATTCTCCCTTAAGGGGGCGTGGCAAGAGTTGTGTCCTATGCCCTGCATAATTTTGCTGATAGGTGTCCCTCATTCCCATCTCAAAAAGTTGGGAGGTATGGTGCTATGTAACTTGCTTTCTCTCTGCTTCAGCAAATACATGCTTTCAAAGCAGTTTTGAATTTGTTTGGTGGCTGTAAGAAAATTCTTAGTGTTGACATTTTTTACATTATGCTTTCTGTGTATGAGTGACAGCAAGGAGCCTGCAGTGAGTGTGTTTGGGAATCCCTCTACTGCATCACAAGGAAGGGTTCTCAGATCATCAGCTTTCAGATAAAGGGAACTGAACTGGTATGGCTTCTGGATGAAAAATAAACCTTGAGCAGGCAGCCATTAGCCATTTTGAATATGTGTTTACCTTTGTTTGTCTGCTTTTACCAAAGTCATGACAGCATTTTCAGTTATATTATTCATTAAAATAAACATCAGGTATATTCTTTATCTACGGGAACAGAGGCTTTTCCATGGATTGTAGATCAGTCAATTCACTCATCACCTAAAAATGTGTAGACTAGATTAAGGAAACTGAAATATCAGTTTGTGTACTAATTATATGAGTGGTGTAAAACAGAATATAAAATATTTGGATGCTGTCAAGTTGCCTTTTTTAATATTTACAAAAGATTAGTAGCGAGTTAAAGCAGCACATGCCCTCCAATATCCATAGCGGGAGACAGGTGGCAATGTTAACACACACCACAAGTACAACCAAACCAACATCTGCTCTAGATAAATCTGCTATTTTTCAAATGACTCTGTTGCTAAATAATGCCCATGAATAATTCTTCCCAACACAGATATTTTAAGAGCAAAAATACATTAGGAAGAGGATCATGTTTATATTTTAAACCAATTCATGCTTTAATACTGGGAATAGAAAAGCTATCAGACCATGTTACAGGCTTTTGAAAAGTCCAATAGCTTTGTTGCCAATATCATTATGAAATGAAATGTAGGGAAAATAACAGCTCATTTGAAACCACAATTTTACATTTGCTGCTCATTTGTATTTACTTTTACCTATAATATCTCGATGATGATCTTCTCTAACAATAGCAAAATGCAATTCATATCTCCAGAACAAGCACAACACCTATTTTTTGTGCAAATGTACATGTTTGTTCACAGACATTTAAATCCCAAAAGATAAACAATGACTTGACTTTTATCTTGATATCTGCCGAATATGGACACTACATAAAAATTTGATTTCTCAAAACACATTGTTGTATATAGGAAAAATAAATAGTTTTCTAAAGCATGCCATAGACCAGTGTTTCTCAACCTTTTTGCAGCCAAGGCACCCTTTTAAATTATGGACAGTCTCAAGGCACCCCATTCTAATATGTAAAAAAAACAAAAAAACAATTCTAATAATTCTACATAATGCAGCAACAGCCACACATGTAGGATACCCAGCATTAGAGGCAATTTATTCTTCCAAAGCTAATACATCTTTGCAGACTGGTATTGACTAGTATTCCAATGTTTCGCTTCCTCCTCGGTTTCTCTCGATCACCCAGCTAATGTGACCCCAGTACTGATGGAGTGGATCAGGGGAGGGGCAAACAAGAATGCTGCGTGGGTGACCGACATCCTCCTTATCAACTGATGATGTTATTGGTTATTAGGATGCCGGCGGCTAGAAGGTCACAATGGTGTACAATGAAAACCTGTGGCTTTGTGTAACTAAAAGGCAGGCCTGATGCACCCGCTGGCTTGTATACAATTTCTGGGCAGTTTTTAGGAAATTTGTCAAGACACCCCTGAAGAAACCTGAAAGCACTCTTATTGAAAAAGGCTGCTAGATACTTTGGAGAGTGTTTGTCAATGATCCAACCACTGAAAGGATTCTTTTCCCTCATGGTTGTCATATATATTCATATTGTACTTGTGTATTTTATTTATAGTATATGGGGCCATGCTAGGGTTGCCACCTCATCCCTTTAAAACCAAACACATATTAATTACACAGGCTCTGTGGCTGATTAAGGAGGTAATTAAACTCACTTGGTGCCTTCTCTGCATTAAATCAGCTTTAGAACCTGTGTAATTCATATGTGTTTGGGTTTAAAGGGATGAGGTGGCAACCCTAGGCCAAGCTGTTCTTTGAGCCAAAATTACCAATCTGAATCGGACAATAGTTTTCAAGTTAGCTAATTCTGCTTAGTTGTAAATAAAATCACTAGGTTTCGTAAATAGGTTCTGTGTTCTGGGAGTCTGGAACTGGTAGTTAAAGTGATCCATTAATCTCCCCCATGAATAGTGTCCTTCAAATATATTATAAGGTCAGTTCACTGCTATAATAGAGCTTGTTTATGCACCTCTAGAGTGGCCAGTGCCTTCTATTGTCACTCTGTTCTATTGCTTCATCCTTTCTCAGACTTTAAAGTATTCATTATTTCTGGGACTATATACCTGTGTCCCCTTTTGTGTGTTGTTGTTCCAGTCTAAAATCCCTAGGTCCCTGATTTTCCAATAGTGATATAGGAGTTGGAGGATGAAAGAACAGCATGTAGAAGTACAGTTTCCCAGCATTAAGAGAAGGTTGCCTTATAATTGTAAGCCATGCATGGTGATGGTAGCTCGGCACCGAAGTCAAAGTTTGCATTCCCCATACTCACTTCCCAGCTGAGCAGGTTCGTGTTTGCATGTACAGTGGCTTAGCTGGGACAGGGTGCAGAAATGACAGTTGCTGTCCACTGACCCTTGGGTTGCCACTTCTTGGTGCATAAAAAATAAAAATAAAAAGGGGAAGTATTCCAATATGGTTAAACTAGTGTGATTTAGTCATAATGAGTATGGTAAAATAAAGCCAAGTTATCATTAATTGTATGATAAATAAAATTAGCTCTTTCACTTGGGAAATTGAGGTGGCTTATAATTCATCGCATTAGTAAATGTTATTTGCCCCATTTAGTAATGGCATCAATATTATGTGACTGGTAAAAAGAACAAAATATTAACCATTAAAAAAAAATTTCGTCATTTTTTGTGTGTGTACTTTTGTGATGGGACACTACAAAACAAACAAAATAAATTACAATCAACCTCTCTGGCGGTATGATTATGTTAGATTTTTGATGCTCAAAGCGGTACAAAGCAGAAATTTGGCGTTTTATATTGTAGGCCTGTAATTCTTAGGAACAACACACTTAAGTCTAAACAAGAGTCTAGTAGACATCCTGGGTATGATATAGTTTGAAACGCAAAATCATAATTTATAATATAATAAATAATTATGACAAATAATAATATAATAATAATAAAATGTATTCAATAATGTAATCAAATCAAAAACACTGAAATTTGCTCAGTTGCAGAATTTTACCTGTCATTACTTTTAGTGTTTGATGATGAATTTCCCCACGAATCACTATTGCTCAATTCTGCAAGTGATAATAAATTATTATCGCTGTTTTCTAGCTGGTCTAAAACTGCTTTTGACTTAAAGGGACACTTTTTGGTTGCTATGGACAATCTCGTTTCCAGGCAGAATGAACAGTAGATATAATATAAAACTGCATGCAGGGCACTGGACAAAGCATTAGGGACAAAAGGGAGGTGAAATGATTTGATTCAGTAATGTAATCTGTAAGATTACAGTGTACTGTATGTGTAATGTGTTTTTCACTTTTTGAATTTAGCGCCGGACTCGCAGGGAACGCAGCCTGGCACTGTGATACATTGAGCGGAGGACACAGCCCGCACACACAGCGGGAGGACATTGCAGGATCCTGGGGACAAGGTAATTAACTTTGCCTGGATCCTGCGATGCAATCCCGAGTGTGGCTCGGAGTTACCACTTTTGGTAATGAAAATTCACCCCGAGCCACACTCGGGAATACCGCTAGGGAGATTAACCACCTCAATACCAGGCATTTACACCCCCTTTCTGCCCAAGCCCATTTTCAGCTTTCAGCACTGTCGCTATTTAAATGACAATTGCGCGGTCATGCTACACTGTACCCAAACAGAATTTTTTTACATTTTGTTCCCACAAATAGAGCTTTCTTTTGGTGGTATTTGATCACCTCTGCATTTTTTGCTAAACAAATGAAAAAGAACCTAACATTTTGAAAAAAAAAAAGTTTTTCTTTTGTTTCTGTTATAAAATTTTGTAAATAAGTAAGTTTTCTCCTTCACTCATGGGCACTGATAAGGAGGCACTAATGGGCACTGATAAGGCGGCACCAATGAGGTGGCACTGATGGGCACTGACGGGCACTGATGATGGGCACTGATAGGCGGAACTGATGGGCACTGGTAGGCGGCACTGATGGATGGCACTGATATGCAGCATTGATGGGCATTGATAGGCGGCACTGATGTGCACTCATGGGTGGCACTGGTGGGCACTGATAGGCGGCACTAATGGGCACTGATAGGTGGAACTGCTGGGCACTGATACATGGCACTGATGGGCACTGATATGCGGCACTGATAGATGGCATTGATAAGCATCACTGATGGCACTGGCAGGCATTGGGGATGGGCACTGATTGGCAGCTGCCTGGGCACTGATTGGCATTTCCCTGGTGGTCTAGGGTGGCATACCTTGTGGTTCAGGGTGGTGCCAATCCCTGGTGGTCCTGGCGGCATCCTGGTGGTCCTGGGTGGGCATCTGAGGGGGGCTGCGCTAATAAACAATTAGCACAGACCCCCCTGTCAGGAGAGCAGCCGATTGGCTCTCCTCTACTTGCGTCTGTCAGATGCGAGTGAGGAAAAGCCAATCAATGGCTCTTCCTGTTTACATCGTGATCAGCCGTGATTGGACATGGCTGATCACCTGGTAAAGAGCCCCCGTCAGAGGCTCTTCACCGAGATCGGTGTAGCGGTGTGTCTGACTGACACACTGCACCACCGATCACCGCGATGCACGCCCCCACAGGCACGCGAGAGCGGTCGTTCTGGGAGGCCGTCATATGACGTCCACCCAAAACGAGAGCCATGCCGCCCAGCCGTCATTTGACGGCCGGTGGGCAGGAAGCAGTTAAAGAAGTTTTATACATAAAAATTATTTTAGTGAAAAAAAAGGCGATCAAAGCTCAAGAAGTTACAAACTATCTAGGGTTTTAAGGGTTAAAGAAGGGTTACATAAACAGAAAAAAATATATATATTTTTTTACAAGTGATGGTTTACTGGAACTGATATTATTTGCAGATCAAAAGACAATACTTTGATCTACCAATAATTATGTTATTAATGAATGATATTATTTATGAATGATGGCTGCAATGTGAATGCTGCTGTCAGCTGCTGTCAACACTCTTTATACACAGTGGACCAGCTGTCAAAGTGACAGGCCCACCCTGCAGATTGCACTGTTGTTGTAATATGCAGGCTCTGCTTACAGTTTCATACTCATTCCTGCATTGTGTATCAGGAGCCACTGTCATTTTTTGATACAGATAATCTGCAACTAGGGTCATAGGGAGCTCTGACAGCAGGAGAGGCTCCCGCCTCAGCTAGGCTCCTCTTTCCTAGCACAGCGCCAAGCCAAAGGTCTCTACCTTGGCCTAGCCCTAATCCCTAGTAATCCATTGGCAGTGAAACTCTGAACAAAATGCAGGTCAAACAGTGAAGTGGAATTGAAACCTGATACTGAATACTGTGGGCTGATTTCTTAAAACTGGAGAGTGCAAAATCTGGTACAGCTGTGCATGGTAGCTAGTCAGCTTCTAACTTCAACTTGTATGGCGTAGGGCTGTGGGGTAAAATTATGGTGGCAGGGAGTTGCTGTGACTAGGAGAGGGGTTGGACTGTAATGAAAATAGGGTTGGCGGGAGCTTTTGTAACTAGAACACCTCACCAATTTTGCCATTAATTATAAATTGCTATAACGGCAATAACAATGCAGACGTGCAACGCTCATTTATGGTGTGAACAGAGCACTTAGACCACAGTTGTTTGCTCTGTTCTCTTGTTTTGAGCCTATGTTGATCAATACAGATCAACACCATTCAACACATCCAGGGTGAATGAGCCCTCAAAGTGAAAAAGAGTAAATTCATCCAAAAATCCTTCTTCCTAAAGGCAAACAAAATGTGTACTAAGCTTGCTAAATATAGTAAGGAAGGAATGTATTAAAATTTTCTGGAAGATCTTCGTATGTCATGATTTTTTTTTCATGTCTTTATTAATGGTGATTATGAAGTTTTTGCTGCTGTCACCTTTTCAGCTAGTAGATATTTGCACAAAACACATCATTGTGGGATGTTGGCAGAGGGAAAGTAACAACTAACAAAACAAAATATACGGGTATATCAAGGTCCACCAAATCATAACAGGCCCACCTACCACTCACCACATAAGGTGTTGTCACCGTAACCCTAAACAGCATACGAAAAAGGAGGGGAAGGAAATCCCAGTAAGGATCACTGGGAAATCATAGCAGTTACTAATGGTAACAGAGGGTAGTTCTGGGATGCATTTAAACAAAATATAGTAAAATAAGTAAAAAGTGTACTAAAGCGCTGATATGAACTAGTAAACAAATAAATAAGTGACAAATACTAGAAGATGACCAAATAATATAGCTGCAATTATTGTTTATGTGAACTGATATCACACAAAAAATGTTGCATATATTTAAAATGTATAATGCGCTAATATTAACCTCCCAATATAACACGGTGGGATCTCTTAATGATTATTCAGTGAATCATGTGCAAATTAATCAAATAGAGCCTATTATAAATAACATAACATCCTTCATCATAACAAAATCCTATAACTAAATATCAATGTGATAATAAATTATTGGACACAATTAAAAAGAGAAAAATAAAGATAAGATATATTAATGTGATGAACCACAGTGCACAGGTATCTCAATAGGACAGCATACTGCTGTGAAAAAATATAACGTCTTTGGTGATTTGATGAATATAGGCAGGTTTCAATGAGTAATCCCCAGTGATAGCTGGCTTGCTCATATATTCAGCTGCTCGTTAGCATGGGCTGGCTTCTGGTTTTCAAAGAACTTCCGCAGTATGAAACAACAAAGAAAGAAAGACCATTGCGCAGGCAGTGTGATATGTAATCCCTATATAATAAGGGTAAAAAAATTCACTCACACTTTTCAGCAGAATAAATCGCATATGGTAAGGTCAGTTGCATACAGCTAACAGCTGGGATCTCCTCACACGCCAACAGTGTACACACAACACTGCTCGTCACTGGCTCCTCCCAAAATATAAACTTATTAAATATAAATTTAGCAAGCTTTAAAAAAAAATGTTCTGCAATCAGCTTGGATTGCAGCTTCGCAGTATTATCTGGAATATATCAAAACCTGGGAGGGTACTACATCAAAAAGACAATAGGCAAGGACACACATATAAAACAACAATACAAAACTGATTAAAACAATGGATGTCCAGATGCCTTTTCAAAAATGCACATACATGATGTCATACAATTGCGTAATGGTTCCCTGGAAATAAACCAATAAGCAGACATCAGGCCTATGCATTAACCCAAGGGTGTGAGAAAATGTAGGGGTCTTGAACCAGAGTAGTGTACATATAAATTGAGTTGTAGAATGTCTTTACTAGGGATGAGCCGAACACCCCCCGGTTCGGTTCGCACCAGAACCCGCGAACGGACCGCAAGTTCGCACGAACGTTAGAACCCCATTGACGTCTATGGGACTCGAACGTTCGAAATCAAAAGTGCTCATTTTAAAGGCTAATTTGCATGGTATTGTCCTAAAAAGGGTTTGGGGACCCGGGTCCTACCCCAGGGGACATGTATCAATGCAAAAAAAACTTTTAAAAACGGCCGTTTTTTCGGGAGCAGTGATTTTAATGATGCTTAAAGTAAAAAAAAAAAAGTGAAATATTCCTTTAAATATCGTACCTGGGGGGTGTCTATAGTATGCCTGTAAAGTGACGCGTGTTTCCCATGTTTAGAACAGTCCCTGCACCAAATGTCATTTTTAAAGGAAAAAATCTCATTTAAAACTGCTTGCGGGTTTAATGTCATGTCGGGTCCTGGCAATATGGATGAAAATCAGTGAGACAAACGGCATGGGTACCCCCCAGTCCATTACCAGGCCCTTTGGGTCTTGTATGGATATTAAGGGGAACCCCGCACCCAAATTAAAATAAGGAAAGGTCCCTATATACTCTGAACAGCAGTATACAGGCGGTGCAAACAAGACAGGGACTGTAGGTTTGTTGTTAAGTAGAATCTGTTTGTAATTTTGAACATTTTTAATGTGTTTAGCTCCAGCCAAAAAATCTTTTCTAAGCTTTTTGGAAAACATAGGGAAGGGTTATCACCCCTGTGACATTTGTTTTGCGTCTTTCCTCCTCTTCAGAAGATTTCACCTCACTTTTTTGTCCCAATGAAAAATGTTTTTTGAAAATTTGGGTTTTTTTGTGGAACAAGGATTGGAAAGCATCAGTGGAAAGGAGAAATTGTTTTCCCATATTAACTCTTACATGAGAGAATTTCCCTTCCTATGGGTAGATTTCATCTCACTTCCTGTTGTCTCCTTCCGTTTGCAAGTAGGAGTCGTTTGTAAGTTAGATGTTTGAAAGTAGGGTCCTGCCCTATATACTCAGCAGAAATTTGGGCCTTAGGTGTTGCTGTGGCCAAAACACTGTAAGCCCTCACAGGGCCCTGCTGTGAAATATTAGATCAAGAATTGTAATTACATGCCCCTGTTGAACAGGAGCTGAAAAATTAGGCCTTAGGCACTGGTGCTGGTGCCACAACACTGCAACCCCTCACAGACACTCTAGTTGGAACGCAGGAACGAGCCCTGCTGCAAAGTATTGCATCAAAAATTGTAATTACACGCCCCTGTTAGACAGGGGCAGAAAAATTGGGCCTTAGGCACTGGTGCTGGTGCCACAACACTGCAACCCCTCACAGACACTCTAGTTGGAACGCAGGAACGAGCACTGCTGCAAAGTATTGCATCAAAAATTGTAATTACACGCCCCTGTTAGACAGGGGCAGAAAAATTGGGCCTTAGGCACTGGTGCTGGTGCCACAACACTGCAACCCCTCACAGACACTCTAGTTGGAATGCAGGAACGAGCCCTGCTGCAAAGTATTGCATCAAAAATTGTAATTTCACGCCCCTGTTAGACAGGGGCAGAAAAATTGGGCCTTAGGCACTGGTGCTGGTGCCACAACACTGCAACCCCTCACAGACACTCTAGTTGGAATGCAGGAACGAGCCGTGCTGCAAAGTATTACATCAAAAATTGTAATTACACGCCCCTGTTATACAGGGGCTGAAAAATTGTGCCTTAGGCACTGGTGGTGGCGCCCAGAACCAAAAATGTTCTTACAAGCTATCAGCGTGATGATTGAGGAGGAAGAGGATAATTACTCAGGGATAATCACTCAGCATCAGCATAGGCAGTCTTTGAAGGGATCTGAAAAAAATTATTCAGTTACATCAGCATCAGGTGCTTGGTAGCTGGTGGTGATCCAAGACTGATTCATTTTTATGAAGGTCAGCCGATCGACCGAGTCAGTGGACAGACGCACCCTGTGATCGGTTACCACGCCTCCAGCAGCACTGAATGTACGTTCCGAAAGAACGCTGGATGCAGGACAGGCCAGTAGCTCAATTGCATACTGTGCAAGCTCTGGCCAGTGATCCATCCTCAAGACCCAGTAACCCAGAGGATTTTCGGTGGGAAAGGTGTCCAAGTCTGATCTTGCCCCTAGGTATTCCTGCACCATGTAAAACAGACGCTGGCGATGGTTGCTGGAACCGATCATACCTTGGGGCTGCGGACCAAAAAATTGTCTGAACGCATCGGTCAGACGGCCACCTTCTCCACCGCTCCTTCTTTGACTGACCGAAGCCTCAGCAACACGTTGTCCAGAAACAGGAGTTTGTAACCTCCCAGTCTCTGGGAACGCGTTGCACAGACCTTTCTGCAAGGCCTCCCGAAGATGTTTCATCCTCTGCTCCCTCTGCGATGGCAAGATAAGGTCCGCAACCTTACCCTTGTAACGTGGATCAAGGAGGGTTGCCAGCCAGTATTGGTCCTTCTCCTTGATACCACGAATACGAGGATCCTTACGCAGGCTTTGCAGGATCAGGGAGGCCATGCAGCGTAGGTTTGCTGAGGCATTCGGTCCGGAGTCCTCTGGGTCACTAAGGACAACAACGTCCGCAGCCACCTCCTCCCAGCCACGTACAAGTCCATGTGTTCCTTGGGACTGATCCCTTAAAGACTGCTGATGCTGAGTGCCAGGCTCCACCTCCATACTGACACAATCTTCCTCCTCCTCCTCCTCCTCCTCCTCGTCCTCTTCCTGTGTGATCGGCGGGCACGCAGGAACACTGTCTGGATAAAGGGGGCCTTGAGAGCTAAGGAAGTCCTCCTCTTCCTGCCTCTGTTCTGCCTCAAGTGCCCTGTCCATTATTCCACGCAGCGTGTGCTCCAACAGGTGGACAAGGGGGACAGTGTCACTGATGCATGCACTGTCAGTGCTCACCATCCTCGTGGCCTCCTCGAATGGTGACAGGACAGTGCATGCATCCCTGATCATGGCCCACTGGCGTGGGGAAAAAAAACCAAGGTCCCCTGACCCTGTCCTGGTGCCATAGTCGCACAGGTACTCATTGATGGCCCTCTGCTGCGTGTGCAGCCGCTGCAGCATGGCCAACGTCGAGTTCCACCTGGTGGGCATGTCACAGATTAGGCGGTTCTTGGGCAGGTTAAACTCCTTTTGGAGGTCCGTCAGCCGAGCACTGGCATTATATGACCGGCGGAAATGCACAGAGACTTTCCTGGCCTGCCTCAGGACATCCTGTAAGCCCGGGTACCTGCCCAAGAACCGCTGCACCACCAAGTTAAGGACGTGAGCCAAACAGGGCACTTGGGTCAGTTGTCCCTGTCGGAGGGCAGAGAGGAGGTTGGTGCCATTGTCGCAAACCACCATTCCTGCCTTAAGTTGGCGTGGCGTCAACCACCTCTGAACCTGCCCCTGCAGAGCTGACAGAACCTCTGCCCCAGTGTGGCTCCTGTCCCCCAAGCACACCAGCTCAAGCACCGCATGGCATCTTTTGGCCTGCGTACTTGCGTAGCCCCTTGAACGCCTACGGAGCACCGCTGGTTCCGAGGAAGAGGCCATGGAGGAAGAAGAAGAGGAGGGGGTGGAGGAGAGAGGTGTGTCACAATCAGCATTTTGGAGGCGTGGTGGCGGAACAACCTCCAACACTACTGCACCTTGTCCTGCATCCTTCCCAGCTGCCAGCAGAGTCACCCAATGCGCCGTGAAACTTAAGTAACGTCCCTGTCCATGCCTGCTGGACCATGAGTCAGCGGTAATATGCACCTTACCGCTGACCGCCCTGTCCAGCGAGGCATGGACATTGCCTTCCACATGCCGGTAGAGAGCCGGAATCGCCTTCCGTGAGAAAAAGTGGCGTTTGGGTACCTGCCACTGAGGAACCGCACATTCCACAAACTCACGGAAGGGGGCAGAGTCTACCAACTGAAAAGGCAGCAGTTGAAGTGCTAGCAATTTTGCCAAGCTAGCATTCAACCGCTGGGCATGTGGATGGCTGGGAGCAAACTTCTTTCGGCGGTGCAGCAGCTGGGGCAGGGAAATTTGCCTGGTACAATCTGATGTCGGTGTACCAAAAGCAGATTGCCCACAAGTACTTGGCTGTGACACACCTAATTCTACACCTTCATTCCTCTCACTGCAGGTCTCAGAGAGGACTGAAGGTCTAGTGGGGTTGGAAATCTCAGCTGATGAGGAGCAAGGAGAGATCCTCTTTGTTCTTTGGTGTGGGTCTTTCAGATACGCTTGCCAACGAACTGCATGGCAGGTCAACATATGTCTGGTCAAGCATGTGGTACCCAAGCGGGAGATGTTTTGGCCACGCGAGATACGCTTGAGACATATGTTGCAAATAGCAGCGGTGCGATCTGATGCACTCGTCTCAAAAAAGGCCCACACCAAAGAACTTTTTGAATAACGCGCAGAGACTGCAGCGCCCTGCACATGTGGAGCTTTGGGGTGTGATGCAGTCAATGTGCTGCCCTTAGGCTGGCCCCTGGAGGGCATCCTGCCTAGTTGGTGATGTGCCACCTCCTCCTCCTCCTCCTCCTCCTCTCTCCTATCAGGCACCCACGTTGAGTCAGTGACCTCATCATCCCCTCCCTCCTCATCACTGGAGCAAACCTGGCAGTATGCTGCAGCAGGGGGAGCATGACTGCCAGATTGCTGTCCTTCTTGGGCACCCCCTCTGTCCGTGCTCATGTTACTGCCTTCATTGAGCTCAGTATCATCATCAGAGCCTTCCAAACGCTGGGCATCCTCCTGGAGCATGTACCCAACACTGTGGTCAAACAGTTCGAGGGAATCCTCATGAGGACATGGTGGAGCTAGGGAAGGAGTCACTGATGACATTGAGCTGAGGGAAGAGGCCGCTGCTTTGCCAGACAAAGCACCCTGGGCATGGGTGAGAGAGGATGAGGAGGATGAGGACGGCTTGGTCATCCACTCGACCAAGTCTTCCGCATGTTGCGGCTCAACACGGCCAGCTGCCGAAAAAAAGGCCAAGCGTGTCCCATGGCCACGTGCTGATGAGGATGCACCGTCTCCACGACCAGCACTAGACACAGAGCCTGCTTGCCCTCTCTTATTGGCTTGTGACTGTCTGCCTCTCCTTCTTGGCCTTCCAGACATACTAATGGCCTGTAGCTGCACTAAGCTGGGATAGAACACCTGTAATTTTCTTCAGGTAGCTTTATATACTGTAACCAGACAAGCCTGCCTGTCAGTAGGAAGATAACAGGAACGGATCTAGCTGAACACTGTGAGCAGGACGTACTGCACTAAATGTATATAGCAGGAACGGATCTAGCTGAACACTGTGAGCAGGACGCACTGTACTAAATGTAAATAGTCTAGCTGCCTGACCGTGGTACTAATAGGATCAAAAAGAACACCTGTAATTTTCTTAAGGTAGCTTTATATACTGTAACCAGACAAGCCTGCCTGTCAGTAGGAAGATAACAGGAACGGATCTAGCTGAACACTGTGAGCAGGACACACTGTACTAAATGTAAATAGTCTAGCTGCCTGACCGTGGTACTAATAGGATCAAAAAGAACACCTGTAATTTTCTTCAGGTAGCTTTATATACTGTAACCAGACAAGCCTGCCTGTCAGTAGGAAGATAACAGGAACGGATCTAGCTGAACACTGTGAGCAGGACACACTGTACTAAATGTAAATAGTCTAGCTGCCTGACCGTGGTACTAATAGGATCAAAAAGAACACCTGTAATTTTCTTCAGGTAGCTTTATATACTGTAACCAGACAAGCCTGCCTGTCAGTAGGAAGATAACAGGAACGGATCTAGCTGAACACTGTGAGCAGGACGCACTGCACTAAATGTAAATACCAGGAACGGATCTAGCTGAACACTGTGAGCAGGACGCACTGCACTGAATGTAAATAGCAGGAACGGATCTAGCTGAACACTGTGAGCAGGACGCACTGCACTGAATGTAAATAGCAGGAACGGATCTAGCTGAACACTGTGAGCAGGACGCACTGCACTGAATGTAAATAGCAGGAACGGATCTAGCTGAACACTGTGAGCAGGACGCACTGCACTGAATGTAAATAGCAGGAACGGATCTAGCTGAACACTGTGAGCAGGACGTACTGCACTAAATGTATATAGCAGGAACGGATCTAGCTGAACACTGTGAGCAGGACGCACTGCACTGAATGTAAATAGCAGGAACGGATCTAGCTGAACACTGTGAGCAGGACGCACTGCACTAAATGTAAATACCAGGAACGGATCTAGCTGAACACTGTGAGCAGGACGCACTGCACTGAATGTAAATAGCAGGAACGGATCTAGCTGAACACTGTGAGCAGGACGCACTGCACTGAATGTAAATAGCAGGAACGGATCTAGCTGAACACTGTGAGCAGGACGCACTGCACTGAATGTAAATAGCAGGAACGGATCTAGCTGAACACTGTGAGCAGGACGCACTGCACTGAATGTAAATAGCAGGAACGGATCTAGCTGAACACTGTGAGCAGGACGTACTGCACTAAATGTATATAGCAGGAACGGATCTAGCTGAACACTGTGAGCAGGACGCACTGCACTGAATGTAAATAGCAGGAACGGATCTAGCTGAACACTGTGAGCAGGACGCACTGCACTAAATGTAAATACCAGGAACGGATCTAGCTGAACACTGTGAGCAGGACGCACTGCACTGAATGTAAATAGCAGGAACGGATCTAGCTGAACACTGTGAGCAGGACGCACTGCACTGAATGTAAATAGCAGGAACGGATCTAGCTGAACACTGTGAGCAGGACGCACTGCACTGAATGTAAATAGCAGGAACGGATCTAGCTGAACACTGTGAGCAGGACGCACTGCACTGAATGTAAATAGCAGGAACGGATCTAGCTGAACACTGTGAGCAGGACGTACTGCACTAAATGTATATAGCAGGAACGGATCTAGCTGAACACTGTGAGCAGGACGCACTGCACTGAATGTAAATAGCAGGAACGGATCTAGCTGAACACTGTGAGCAGGACGCACTGCACTAAATGTAAATACCAGGAACGGATCTAGCTGAACACAGTGAGCAGGACGCACTGCACTGAATGTAAATAGCAGGAACGGATCTAGCTGAACACTGTGAGCAGGACGCACTGCACTGAATGTAAATAGCAGGAACGGATCTAGCTGAACACTGTGAGCAGGACGCACTGCACTGAATGTAAATAGCAGGAACGGATCTAGCTGAACACTGTGAGCAGGACGCACTGCACTGAATGTAAATAGCAGGAACGGATCTAGCTGAACACTGTGAGCAGGACACACTGCACTAAATAGTCTAGATAGAAGATAACAGGAACGGATCTAGCTAAACTGAATACAGTGTATATATATATATGCAACACCTGGGATGCATATATATACACAATACACTGTAAGTGCAGCTAACTGACTGACTGTTCTGCCTAATCTATCTAACTCAAATCAAATGACACTGTCTCTCTCTCTCTCTATCTCTCAGCACACCGGAACACACACTACACAGGGCCGCCGTGCAGGCGGCCTTATATAGTGTGGGGTGTGTACTAAATCCCCTGAGCCATAATTGGCCAAAGCCACCCTGGCTTTGGCCAATTACAGCTCTCTCTACTGACGGCGCTGTGATTGGCCAAGCATGCGGGTCATAGTGCATGCTTGGCCAATCATCAGCCAGCAATGCACTGCGATGCCGCAGTGAATTATGGGCCGTGACGCGCCACACGAATTTGGCGCGAACGGCCCATATCGTTCGCAATTCGACGGACGGTCGAACAGCCGATGTTCGAGTCGAACATGGGTTCGACTCGAACACGAAGCTCATCCCTAGTCTTTACTGATCTGATAACATTTGTGGTAACATTTGTGGTAGAGACAAGGTACCCTCCCCCACCAGTTTTGGGGTGCTGCGGTGCTTTTGCTAGCCATTCTCCTCCACACCAACAGCCTAGATGCAAGGGACAGGGCCAGTGTAATTGACAGATGGCACCCTCGGTCAATCATCAAAGTGTGGTCCCTCCTCAAACTCCCCCATCAACAAAAGACAAGCCTAAGTGGACAGCGAGTGAGGCTGTCACTGAAGGGTCCGGAGTTAGGAGGATTTGCAGCATCCTGCGAATGCTGTGGCAAGGACAGGTGGCTCTGATGACAGATGGCACTGATACATGGCACTGATGACACGTGACACTGATAACAGATGGCACGTGACACTGACAGATGGCACTGGGGACAGGTGGCACTGGGGGCAGGTGGCACTGGGGGCAGATGGCACTGATAGGTGGCACTGGGGACAGATGGCACTGACAGGTGGCACTGGGAACAGATGGCACTGATAGGTGGCACTGGGGACAGGTGGCACTGGGGCCAGATAGCACTGTGGGCACGTGTGTGTCTGTGTGCTCATGCTGTAGCTGCAGGTCGCTCTCCCTCCTCACACGCGGATCCTGTGTAAGGAGGGAGAGCCGGCAATGAGAGATGATTTCATATGTTTACATATGGGATCATCTCTCATTGGACACTCCAATCGAGTGCTAAATGGCCGCTGTGATTAGCCATTTAGCACGATCTGTGATTGGCTGTGTCCAAGGGACATGGCCAACACAGATTTCCCTCGATGCATGCCTGCGGCGGAGCACATGGGGGATGTAAACAGCAGGATGTGCAGGGCGCAGCATTGTAGCCGTCTTTCGGCTATAGCACGGGCGCCAGGTGGTTAAATTATTTCATTTTTATTTGTTTGTCTTTTAAAGAGGGATTTCTAAAAAAATATTATTATCTAATTTGGATGGATTTTCATCATTGTAACTAACTAGTAGGAATGTGTGGGAGGACAGAGGAATCAGACAAGTATCAACATTACCAGAAAGTGTTAAAGGTTTGGTCAATCACAACAGTCTAGCATTTAGGTGTAGAAGAAAGGTTGTTACATGTGAGTGCAGTGAGTGTATTGTTGTTAGAGGCTTTCTTTTTTATGTGACAGAGTCACTCCAAAAAAGTCAGCTGAACATATCCAAAATATACCCTTGCCTATTCACCCCTGATATTCACCTGGTACTTCCAGGCATAGGGGAACATGTGACCCATTTCACAGGGCTTGGGTCTAGCAGCCAACAGCTAGGCCCAAGCTCTGGCACTTGACCAAGGGAATGATGTCACCCCCTTAGTGTCCAACAATGGGGATTTTGGTGCCAGCTGTAATTGAGACAATAAAATACATGATTTTCTTATGTAATAAATAGGGACTGCTCACTTAACTAATTTAATATCCACTGAGCTTAGTAGATAAGATTAAGCTGTATTCACTTCAATCACCAATCATGCTGTAGCACTAGCAAATGTCCCCTTTTTTTTAAATTTCTTTGCACATGATTGGGTATTTAAAATAAATACAGCTTCTGGGAGCTTTGGATCACTGACTGTAGAAGTGCACCATTGTGTTAGTTGACACATACAGTTCCTATCCACCCTAACCAATATCGTCGGACCAAATATGGCTTCCATACCTACTTCTCAATTCGACTCAAATCCCCACCTATCCTCAATCAGGACCTGTACCTCCCTTCCTTCTTACACCAATTACCTGCAAAAGATCTCTCTGCTGTACTCAATGCATTTCTTATTGTTTACTGCACTACTGTTGTTACCGTCTTTAGTTCTCTTGGCCCATTGTTCAACATGTTTACCATAGTGATATTTTATGCTCATATGCATGTCTGATTCAAACCGCTTGTCCACTACTAATCCCTCAAGTTTTGATGTAAGTTTGTAGAAGCTACATATTATTACCCCCCACCCTTTGTTCTCTTTTTGTCTCTTCTGTACGCAGATTAAAGCGGATGTTCACTGACGCTTTGTATTTTTCTTTTTTTCAAACACTTACAACATCACATAATGACAATGGCACACTCACGTTTTGCGTTAATTTCCTCCCCAGATGTCCGGTTTCGTTTCAAATAATACGTTTTTAAAAATGTGGACAGCCGTTTTCATCTTGCTTGTGGGCATTTGAAGCCCACAAGCACTCACTTCCTAGTTCCAGTGATGCTGAGCTACCAGCATTCCTTGCTGGTTCCCGCGCATGCTCAGTTGTAACGGCGCGGAGCGTCGTAAGCATCCTGGTTGCCATCACAACGGGCGGCGTCCTAGGAAGTTCCCGCCCTGTTGCGATGTCTAACGTCACTTGTTCTGTTTAAATCCCGCAAGATTTCGTGGCGGGCCTCCGCACTGACTCCTGGGAACAATGACACTAGCTCCCAGGAGACAGTGCTGCGTGGCGGAAATTACGACAATACCCGCAAAATACCCTCCCATAGCCGCAGGGAGAAAAAAAGACCGAAGCACATATACACAGGTACACCCGGAAAAAAAAAGTTCAGTTTTGCATTCTATGCTGTTGTCTAATATGAATGAGCTAAACTTTGAAAATTGAGTGAACATCCGCTTTAATGCCAGGGTATGCCCAATTGACACTGTTTCTGTATTATTCTTTTGAAAAATAATAAACATTTAACATAAAAAATAAATAAATAAATACAGGTTCTTTGTAATTATAATCATCCACTTTGCCAAGTAAATGGCATTTACTGCTTTGGAAAATCAGCTCCATTGGTGCACACAACTTTTAGGTATAATTTCAAAGAAGGTGTGTGTATTTCTGAGGATAGGGTTGCTGGCCAGAGTTTGGGGTAAACTTATCATGATTGCAGAGGATTCTGAATGGGATCATGCAGCAGTCCCTTCAAAGGAGGCTAGAAGTCAACCTCTTCTTTGAAGTGTTTGCTAAAAACAAAAACTGTATATTTACCAAAGCTATGTATACAGGCATTTATCTAATACTATGCAATCTAACTGTTCCAATTCAGGATACAAGTAGTCTTTATGGTTGCTTGGCACCATTCGCATCATCTTCTTCATGCTACAGTGGCATATTTAGAGATTATCAGTGTTTATTGCATGTAGCATAGAATCATAACTTGTATGTAATGAACCAATCACTTATGGTGGAATGGCAAATCATATTTTTTTACACAGTAAATAACATTGAAATTGTAGGATTACTACACTACTTTTGAAATAGCCTAAAATTACCTATATCAAGCATTCATTAATGCTAGTCAGGGATGAAACCCTTATGGACAATGCAATTACATGATCATGAATATGTTTGCATTGATCTGACAGCACAGATATATCTAGGCTTGATCTTTAGTTGATTTGCCTGAGCGGATGTCTCCAATTTGGGGTTAATCACACAATTTAGGGATCCATGATTCATGAACTGGATTGGATACTTATGAGACTAAAAAAAATGACCAATTCACCAAATCTGTGAATTTATTTGCACACGGCTCTGGAATCCATTGACTACCATTGTTTAACCACTTCAGCCCCGGAAGGATTTGCCCCCTGACCAGGTCATTTTTTTGCAATACGGCACTGTCCTTTTTTCCCCACAAATAGAGCTTTCTTTTGGATGTATTTGATCACCTCTGTGGGTTTTATTTTTTTGCACTATAAACAAAAAAAGAGCGACAATTTTGAAAAAAACACAATATTTTTTACTTTTTGCTATAATAAATATCCCTCAAAAAATGTAAAAAACAAATATCTTTTTCAGTTTAGGCCGATATGTATTCTTCTACATATTTTTGGTAAAAAAATCGCAATAAGTGTATATTGATTGGTTTGCACAAAAGTTATTGCGTTTACAAAATAGGTGATAGATTTATGGCATTTTAATTATTATGATTTTTTTTTTACTAGTAATGGGGGTGATCTACGATTTTTATTGGGACTGCATCATTGCGACGGACACATTGGACACTTTTGACACTTTTTTGGGACCAGTGACATTTATACAGATCAGAGCTAAAAATAGCCACTGATTACTGTATAAATGTCACTGGCAGGAAAGAGGTTAACACTAGGGGGCGATCACGGGGTTAACTGTGTTCCCTATGTGTGTTTCTAACTGTGGGGGGAGTGTGGCTGACTAAAGGAAGAGACAGATTGTGTGTTCCTACTTAGTAGGAACACACGATCTGTCTCCTCTCCCCTGACAGAACCGGGATTTGTGTGTTTACATACACAGATCCCAGTTCTCGCTCTGTCACGATCGATCACGGGTGCCCGGCGATCATCGCGCCCACCAGGCACGCGTTTCAGCTCCAGGGACACGCTGCGGGCGTGCGCGCCTGCTACTGCATCTTAAAGAGCCGATGTACAGCTACGGCAGGCTCACGCAGCAGTAAAACTGCGGCGGCTGGTCGGAAGGGGATTAAACAGACCCTCTCAAAAGACCGTTAATTTCAACAACAATCTTCCAGTGAGATTATTTGGTTAAATTACTGAAACCGGAGATTGCAAAATCTGGTGCAGCTGTGCATGGTAGCCAATCAACTTCCAGGTTTTTTTTGTCCAAGCTTAAATGAACAAGCTGAAGTTAAAAGCTGATTGGCTGCAGCTGCACCAGATTTTGCACTCTCCAGTTTTAGTAAATCAACCCCTATATGTGCAGTTAATACATTTTAGGCATGTTATTTATCTGTAAAAGTTACACTTGTGTACACTTTCAAAAGCCCCAAGACTGCTGGGTTGCCGCGATCTTGGATGTAATGTCAGCAGCCCCATCAGACTTTCAATACTGTCAAGTCACACTATATAGTATCCCCCTTTTCTCCTCCCTTGGTAAATAAATAAAAGGTTACATAGGGAGGTGGGAAAATGGATGGAGATGCTGGGTCAGTACAGAGAGTAAATAGAGACAATTCCAAAAGTGGTAAGGACTATATTGTGCAAGGAAGGAGGTTGTACTAGGGAATTGACTTTTTCTGTCTGAGTCAAATATGTTTTTGGGTTGTGGGGAAAATTGGAACAACCGGAGGACAATCACACAAATACATTGAAAACTTACAAAGCCCTACTTTGGTAATGCACTGATTTCACCAAGAAATGCTCACATTTGTCTATTACTCACAAATCTAACTGTTCAAATCAGATATTCATTAAAATACATCATTAGCAGTAAATAGCTGCAGAGATTTGCTTTTATGTGTTGTACCTAGTAAATACATGCTGTGTAAGCTGAGCTAGTTAATAAAACAAACTATGATCCAGGTGATCTTTAGCATTCAAAGTCTGCAGGAAAGCCGCTAATGCAAAGTTCTAGTTAAATATTGTCCTGCCGGATGCCTTATACCGTCTGTTGTTTTTACACTAAAGCCTCAACAAAGGTTGGAGGTGGTATTGACTTAGTAATTAAAGTATTTTAACTTCAGGATTTTTGTAATCAATGCATTAAACGCCATCTGTTATAGTAAAAGGTAATTTTTTTGCCAGATGGAAGAGAAAAAATATAGTTTAGTATATTTTTATAGCTTGTATCAATTCAGTGTCTTCCGTGACTTCCTATTTTAGAACGTTTAATGACTTCCAGTTCAAAAATTTTATACAAATCATGTCTTTTATATACATAAAACACACATTTGTTAAACTCAAATAAGTTAACACTAAGCTATTAATCATAAGATAAAAACAAATTATTATGACTAGATATAGATATTAGTATTAATTTTAGGTGCCCTCTAACTATGTTCATTTTTCTGCATCATGCTCTATTTATGATGTCTTAATAGATGTATTTGTATTTACATCTAAATACAGGATATCAGTATTAGGACATTTTTTTTTTTTTTTTAAATGCAAGCAAATAATTTGTAGGTATGTTTAGTAGAGCGAAAATAATGATATCTTTTGCTTTGATTACGAAGTACCCTCACTATTAACTTACAAACTGTGGCCTCTGAAAAATGCCACGAGACAACGAATGGAAACTTACATTCAATCTGTTAACAACTGAAAAAAAATAACTCAAAATGAAATGCAGTTTATTTATCTAGCCTGTTTATTGTAGGTAATTATAAAATGGCTTATACTATCTATACTTGAACCCCTTTTTGGAAGGGTTTGCGTCTGGGGGAATGGAGAAATGAGAAATTGGCAATAATCCCAGTTTTTTATCCCCTACGACGCATTCCCGTCGCATTTGTTTTTTAGGTCTCTGATTTTTCTATAATACTCTAATTCTCTATAACACTCTCAGTGTTTATCCCCAATATGCAATCAATAGTCATTATCTGGTTGGATTGCACTAATGAAACTAAAATTGAATTTATTCCTTGTCATTTAACCACTTGCCGACCAGCCGCCGCAGTTGTACTGCTTCAGAATGGCACGGATGGGCGAAACGACATTATGTAACATTGCTTCACCCTGTGGCCACTAGGGGGCGTGCACGCACCCCCCGCTCGCTCCCCGAGCCGATGCGAGTGCCTGGCGGTCTCGCTCACCGTTGGGCTCCCGCGATCGCCACTGAGACAGAGAGAACCTGGAACTGTGTGTGTAAACACACAGTTTCTGGTTCTCTGAGGGGAGAAGTGACAGATCGTCTGTTCATACAGAGTATGAACAGGATCTGTTATCTTCCCTGCACAGTCCCCATCCCCCTTCAGTTAGAACACACACTAGGACACACTTAACCCCTTCACCGCTCCCTGGCGTTAACCCCTTCACTGCCAGTGACATTTTTACAGTAATCAATGCATTTTTAATCGCACTGATCACTGTATTAATGCCAATGGTCCCAAAAATGTGTCAGATTTGTCCGATGTGTCCTCCAATATGTCGCAGTCACAATAAAAATCGCATATCACCGCCATTACTAGTAAAAAAAAAATAATAATAAAAATGCTATAAATCTATTCCCTATTTTGTAGACGCTATAACTTTTGCGCAAAACAATCAATAAACGCTTATTTCTATTTTTTTTTTTTCAAAAAATATGTAGAAGAATACGTATCAGCCTAAACTGAGGAAAACATTTTTTTATATATATTTTTTGGGGATATTTATTATAGCAAAAAGTAAAAAATATTGCTTTTTTTTTCAAAATTGTCACTCTTTTTTTTGTTTAAAGCACAAAAAATAAAAAACGCAGAGGTGATCAAATACCACCAAAAGAAAGCTCTATTTGTGGGGAAAAAAGGACCTCAATTTTGTTTGGGAGCCACGTCGCATGACTGCGCAATTGTCAGTTAAAGCGACGCAGTGCCGAATTCTCAAAAAGTGCTCTGATCTTTGGACAGCCAAATGGTCCGGGTTGAAGTGGTTAATTTTGAATAATGTTCATATTCTTATTTTGTCATAAAGGTGTTTCTGCTTTGTCTCTTATTGTTTGCAACTCACGTGTATCATATACGTTAGATCTTTTTTGTATTATATACAATAACCTGTAGGGGGCGATAAATGAATGTCAATCTTTGAATGCACTCTTATCCCCCGTACACACGGAAATTCCGCCAGCAAAAGTCCGATGAGAGCTTTTGTCCGAAAATGCGACCATGTGTATGCTCCATCAGACTTTTGCTGGCGGAATTCCAGCCAGCAAAAGATTGAGAGCATGTTCTCAATTTTTTGGTCGGAAAAAGTTCTGATCTGAAATTCCGATCGTCTGTACCAATTCCGACGCGCAAAATTCCTACGCATGCTCGGAAACAATTTGACACATGCTCGGAAGCATTGAACTTTATTTTCTAGGCTTGTCATAGTGTTGTATGTCACCGCGTTCTTGACGGTCAAAAGTTCATCGAACTTTTGTTTGAACGTGTGTATGCAAGCCAAGCTTGAGCAGAATTCCTTTGAAAAAATCATCCAAGATTATTCCAACGGAAATTCCACTTGTGTGTACGCGGCATTAAGAAGGTACTTATTTGTATCTGATTGATTAGGCTCTAACTATGTTATATATATATTTTTCACTCTCAAGTAACCCCATAATATTTTTTGGCCTGAATGGGCAGGACATATAATATATATATATATATATATATATATATATATATATATATATTTTTATCCATAGGCCATCCTTTCCACCTTTTGGCCTCGGTGCTCTTATTTGTCCATCACCCCATGGTCGGGGACCTCGGCATCACTGAACAATTGATCCAGATATAAACTCTCTATTGGGTCATTGAAATGCAACCTTGAGACACATTCCTTTTTATATTTTCTTTGTTTTTAACCACTTCAATACCAGGCACTTTAGCCCCTTCCTGCCCAGGACAATTTTCAGCTTTCAGCGCTATCACACTTTGAATGAGAATTGCGCAGTCATGTAACACTGTATCCAAACAAATTTTTTATCATTTTCTTCCCACAAATAGAGCTTTCTTTTCGTGGTATTTGATCACCTCTGCATTTTTTATTTTTTGATAAACTAAAAAAGATCAAAATTTTTGAGAAAAAAGTTTCTCTTAGTTTGTGTCATAAAATTTTGTTTTCCCCTACACTGACGGGCACTAATGAGACAGCACTGATGGGCACTGATAAGGCGGCACTGATGGGCACTGATGAGGCAGCACTGATATGTAGAATTGATGGGCACTAATAGGCGGCACTGATGGGCACCAATAGGCGGCACTGATATGCAGCACTGATGGGCACTGATAGGCGACACTGATGGGCACTGACAGGTGACACTGATGGGAACTGACAGGCGGCTGTGATGGGCACTGACAGGCGGCACTGATAGGTGGTACTGATTGGCACTGACAGGTGGCACTGATGGGCAGCACTGATGATGAGGTACTGATGTGTTACTTACAGGTGTTACTGCTGGGCACTGATTGGCACTGTGGTGGGTACTGATTGGCACCGTGGTGGGCTCTGATTGGCATTGTGGTGGGCACTGATTAGCACTGTGGTGGGCACTTGAAGGATTTTTTATTGGGGGAATGCTGGGCACTGATTGGTAGTGTTTTTTTACACATCTGAGGGGGCTGTGCTGATAATCAATGTGCTGATTATCAGCACAGGCCCCCCCTCTGACAGGGAGAGACGCTGATCGGCTCTGATCGGCTCTCCCTGTCAGCGCGAACCGAGGAATGCCAATAACCGGCACTTCCTGGTTCACGCTGTGATCAGCTGTGATTTGTCACAGCTGATCACATGATAAGAAGCCTCTGACAGAGGCTTCTTATCACGAACAGAGATGCGGGGTGTCAGACTGACACGCCGCACACGCGATCGCCGCTCTGCCGGCATGTTATCCTGCTGGACGTCATATGACGCCCAGTCAGGATAACAGAACCACTTCCTGGCCATCAATCTACTATAGGCCGGGCGGGAAGTGGTTAAAAAAGATATTTCAATGGAATGTTCACCTGTGACACCACCATAGGATATGCAAGTCCTTTAGAATTTAAATAATGTACATATAAATAAATACTCTACTGTAAAAAAAAAGTCTGCTATTTGACATTTATATATTTCTTTATGATTACATTTTTAGAAGTATACTCTTTCTCTTAATAAAACACCCCTGAGGAAAGGAAATAAACTGAAACGCGTCGGGTGAAGGACAGTACTGGAAGCTATGTTATTATTATGGTGTTTCTGGACACAGTTTTGTATACATTACATGTTTTTGTCCATATGCAAGTGTTTGTAATATATTTTGTTAAATAAACATCCTTTTCTATATACATATATCAATTTATACTCTTCTCAATACATAAGTGCCTAAAAAGCCCGCTTAGGGGTATTTAGTTCTTTTCATACTATCTATGCGCACCACATTTCCTGGGTATTGGAGTAGAGGGTAGAGGAGACATGTAGGGAAAATCCATGGGTGGAAACTATTTGTTATCTTATTGTTCTACACAATTCTGACTATTCAGACTGACTTCATATGTACAGCAAATGCCATTTTCTTGATGTTATGATGCTTTTATTAAGACGTAATCAATAATAAAAATATTATTATTGTGACAGACCTAGCCGGGACAGAGGCTTTTGGAGAGGACTGAATGCAAGCCTCTTGCCGACTGATTATGGGCCCTGGATTTTAAGGGAACAATACTCTTTGCGAGGTGAATGAGAAATCCAGTCTGATCTGTACTAATTGGACTCAATCTTGTACAGTATATATTGTATATTGTCTCATTTTGTTGTGGACTCTTTGCTGTGATTGGTTAGGGTGTGGCTGTATTCCAATGTTCTATTATGTCTGTCTGCTCTGGATATTATGGGATGTTTCTCTCTATGGAGGGAGGGGGGATTCCTCCCTGCTAAGACTGTTTACTGAGGAGAAGTTTGAACACACATGACCTGTGTGTCTATTGTCATTGGACAGTCTAACCCGCCCTGTTTTCCAAGGGTGGGGGGATAGCGTCTCTGAGTTATTTTATCTGTTGTGTCCATGTGTGATAATAAATGAGTTTGTTGTTTGCCACTCCAAGACTGGTGTTGTCTGGTGACTGGGTGGGCTAAAGGGTCTTGGATAGTGCTTGTTCTGGACAGAGGAAGCATTTACGGCGGACAGAGACCTGTTTGAGGACAGGGGTTTGTCACAATTATTAATGGGGTTGATTTATTAGAACTTGAGATTGCAAAATCTGGTGCAGCTGTGCACGGTAGCCAATCAGCTTCTAACGTCAGCTTGTTCAATTAATCTTTGAAAAAAAAAAAGGAACTTGATTGGTTTCTATGCAGAGCTGCACTAGATTTTTCACTCTCCAGTTTTAGTGGAGAGTGCGATTTGGTTCGCACCAGAACATCCAAACATGCCAAAAAGTTTGTTTGAATATGCAAACACCGTTAAAGTCTATGGGACAGGAACGTGAAAAATCAAAAGTGCTAATTTTAAAGGCTTATATGCATGCAAGTTTTTCCCTTAAAAAGTGTTTGGGGACCCGGGTCCTGCCCCCAGTGGACATGTATCAATGCAAATAAAAAAAGTTTTAAAGTTTTAAAAGTGGCCGTTTATTCTGGAGCAGTGATTTTAAGAATGTTTAAAGTGAAACAATAAAAATGAAATATTCCTTTAAATATCGTGCCTGGGGGTGTCTATAGTATGCCTGTAAAGTGGCACAGTTTTCCCGTGTTTAGAACAATACCACAGCAAAATGACATTTCTAAAGGAAAAAAAGCCATTTAAAGCTGCTCGTGGCTGTAATGTATTGTCAGGTCCCAGCAATATACATGAAAATCATCAAGAAAAACGGCATGGGTCCCCCCAGCCCATTACAAGGATCTTTGGGTCTGGTATGGATATTAAGGGGAACCCCACACCCAAATAAAAAAAAATGGTGTGGGGGGCCCCCAGGCACTATATACTCTGAACAGAAGTATATATACTGTACTGCCTGCCCTAAATACTCTGCAGAAAATGGGGCCTTAGGTGTTGGTGGTGCCAGAACACTGTGACCCCTCACAGTTATGCTTGTTGGGTGCAGGAACGGGCCCTGCTATGAAAAATTATATTAAGAATTGTAAGTACATGCCCTAGTTAAACAGGGGCAGAAAAATTGGGCCTTAGGCAGTGGTGGTGGTGCCAGAACAGTGTAACCCCTCACAGTTACGCTTGTTGGGCACAGGAATGGGCCCTGCTATGAAATATTTGATCAAAAATTGTAATTACATGCCCCTGTTAAACAGGGGCAGCTAAATTGGGCCTTGGGTGGTTGTGGTGGTGCCACAACACTGTAAACCCTCACAGTTACTCTTGGTGGGCGCAGGAACGGGCCCGGCTGTGAAATATTATATCAAGAATTGTAATGACATGCCCCTGTTAAACAGGGGCAGAAAAATTGGGCCTTAGGCAGTGGTGGTGGTGGTGGTGGTGCCAGAACACTGTAACCCCTCACAGTTACGCTTGTTTGGTGAAGGAATGGGCCCTGCTATGAAATATTTGATCAAAAATTGTAATTACATGCCCCTGTTAAACAGGGGCAGCTAAATTGGGCCTTGGGTGGTGGTGCCACAACACTGTAACCCCTCACAGTTATGCTCGTTGGGCGCAGGAACGGGCCCTGCTGTGAAATATTTGATCAAATATTGTAATTACATGCCCCTGTTAAACAGGGGCAGCTAAATTGGGCCTTGGGTGGTGGTGCCACAACACTGTGACCCCTCACAGTTATGCTTGTTGGGTGCAGGAACGGGCCCTGCTATGAAAAATTATATTAAGAATTGTAATTACATGCCCCAGTTAAACAGGGGCAGAAAAATTGGGCCTTAGGCAGTGGTGGTGGTGCCAGAACAGTGTAACCCCTCACAGTTACGCTTGTTGGGCACAGGAATGGGCCCTGCTATGAAATATTTGATCAAAAATTGTAATTACATGCCCCTGTTAAACAGGGGCAGCTAAATTGGGCCTTGGGTGGTTGTGGTGGTGCCACAACACTGTAAACCCTCACAGTTACTCTTGGTGGGCGCAGGAACGGGCCCGGCTGTGAAATATTATATCAAGAATTGTAATGACATGCCCCTGTTAAACAGGGGCAGAAAAATTGGGCCTTAGGCAGTGGTAGTGGTGGTGGTGGTGCCAGAACACTGTAACCCCTCACAGTTACGCTTGTTTGGCGAAGGAATGGGCCCTGCTATGAAATATTTGATCAAAAATTGTAATTACATGCCCCTGTTAAACAGGGGCAGCTAAATTGGGCCTTGGGTGGTGGTGCCACAACACTGTAACCCCTCACAGTTATGCTCGTTGGGCGCAAGAACGGGCCCTGCTGTGAAATATTTGATCAAATATTGTAATTACATGCCCCTGTTAAACAGGGGCAAAAATTTGGGCCTTAGGAAGTGGTGGTGGTGCCCTAAACCAAAAATATTGTTGGTCAGCTAGCATCATCAAGATTGAGGAGGAATAGGATAGTCACTCAGAATAGGCAGTCTTCAAGGGATCTCACATTCATAGAAAAAACAATCAGTTACTTCAGCATCAGGTGCTTGATAGCTGCTGCTGATCCAAGACTGATTCATTTTTATGAATGTGAGCCTATCAACAGAGTGTGTGGACAGGCGCACTCTATGATCCATTACAAACCCTCCAGCAGCACTGGATGCAGGACAGGCCAGTAGCTCAATTGCATATTGAGCAAGTTGTGACCAGCGGTCCATCCTCAAGACCCAGTAACCCAGTGGATGATCTGTTGGAAAGGTCTCCAAGTCTGCTCTTGCCCCAAGATATTCCTGCACCATGTAATGCAGACATTGGTGATGGTTGCTTGAACCGATCAGACCTTGGCGCTGAGGACTAACATATTGTCTAAAGGCATCGGTCAGCCAGCCAACTTCTCCGCCGCTCCTCCTCTGACTGTATTTTGGAGGCATGGTGGCGGAACAAGCTCCAACAATACTGAACCCTGTCCTGCATCCTTCCCAGCTGCCAGCAGAGTTACCCAGTGCGCCATGAAGGAAAGGTAACATCCCTGCCCATGCCTGCTGGACCATGAGTCAGCGGTAATATGCACCTTATTGCTGACCGCCCTATCCAACGAGACCAAAACATTGGCTTCCACATGCCGGTAGAGAGCCGGAATGGCCTTCCGTGAAAAGAAATGGTGTTTGGGAACCTGCCACTGAGGTACAGCACATTCCACAAATTCACGGAAGGGGGCAGAGTCTACCAGCTGAAAAGGCAGCAATTGCAGTGCTAGCAATTTGGCCAAGCTAGCATTCAGACGGTGAGCATGTGGATGGCTGGGACCAAATTTCCTTTTCCGGTTTAGCAACTGGGGTAGGGAAATTTGCCTGCTAAAATCAGATGGAAGTGTACTGATAGCAGATTGGCTGCAAGTGCTTGGGACACCTATTGCTATACCTTCATTCCTCTCAGTGCAGGTTTTTGAGAGGACTGGAGGTATAGTGGGGTTGGAGATCCCAGATGAGGAGCAAGGAGAAGTCCGCCTTTTTCTTTGATGTGGGTCTTTCAAGTGCTGTTGCCAACGACTGCATGGGAGGTCATCATATGTCTGGTCAAGCATGTGGTGCCCAAGCGGCTGCTGTTCGGGCCACGCTTTATCTGTTTCAGACATAGGTTGCAAACAGCAACGGTGCGATCTGCTGCACATGTGTCAAAAAAGGCCAACACCGAGGAATTTTTCAAAATCAGCAGGGAGTCAGCAGCGCCCTGCACCTGCGCAGCTCTGCGGTGTGATTGAGTAGGGTTGCTGCCCTAATCTTCCCCCTAGAGGACAACCTGTCTTGTTGGAGTTGTGCCTCCTCCTCCATCTCCTCTTCTCTTCTATCAGGCACCCGAGTAGAGTCAGTGACCTCATCATCCCCTCCCTCCTCATCACTGGAGCAAACTTGGTAGTATGCTGCAGCTGGGGGAACATGGCTGACAGTTTCTAGTCCTTCTTGGGCACCCCCTCTCTCTAGGCTCACGTTACTCCCTTCCTCAACCTGGGAACCAACATCAGAGCCTTCTAATCACTGCGCATCCTCCATCAGCATGTACCCGAAACTGTGGTCAAGTAGTTCAGGGGACTCCTCTGTGCATGATGGTGGAGCTATAGAAGGAGTGACTGTGGACAAGGAGAATAGGCCACTTTGGCAGCTGCATTGGAAGGCAACCTACTCCTGGGCAAACTACTACTGGGTGACAGAGGATGAGGAGGGTGAGGATGGCTTTGTTATCCACTCCACCAACTCTTCTGCATGTTCTGGCTCAATAACATGGCCAGCAGCAGGAAAAAAGGACAAGCGTGCCCCACGGCCACCTGCAGAGGATGCACCATGTCCGTGACCAGCACTGTTGACTGTAGACACAGAGCCTGCTTGCCCTCTTTTAGTGGCCTGTGAGCATCTGCCTCTCATTGGTGGCCTTCTGGACATGTATATTCTGTTTGGCAAAACCACACTGCACTGTAATGTGTGCTGTATACACCACGAGAAAAGTAGTAGCAACTGCACTACGGTTGCACTCTATTGTGTGCTGTGTACACCACCAGAAAAGTAGGAGCAACTGCACTATGGTTGCACTGTTTTGTGTGCTGTGTACACCACCAGAATAGTAAGAGCAACTGCACTATGGCTGCAGTGTATTAAGTAATGTGTACAACACCAGAAAAGTAGGAGCAACTGCACTACGGTTGCACTGTTTTGTGTGCTGTGTACACCACCAGAAAAGTAGTAGCAAATGCACTACGGTTGCACTGTTTTGTGTGCTGTGTACACCACCAAAAAAGTAGTAGCAACTGAACTACAGTTGCACTGCATTGTGTGCTGTGTACACCACCAGAAAAGTAGGAGCAAATGCACTACGGTTGCACTGTTTTGTGTGCTGTGTACACCACCAGAAAAGGAGTAGCAAATGCACTATGGTTGCACTGTATTGTGTGCTGTGTACACCACCAGAAAAGTAGGAGCAACTGCACTACGGTTGCACTGTTTTGTGTGCTGTGTACACCACCAGAAAAGTAGTAGCAACTGCAATACGGTTGCACTGTATTGTGTGCTGTGTACACCACCAGAAAAGTAGTAGAAACAGTACACCATGGAATGCACTGTTATTATAGTTGTTATAGATATACGCTACACTAGATACTGCAGTCTGTATATACTGTCTGTATATATATATATATATATATAAAATACACCGCCTCAAGTAGATTAGAAATAGTACACCACGGAATGCACTTTAAAATGTAGATCTCTAGGCTACACTGACTGGATGCTGCAGAGTATGTATATATATATATATATATATATATATATATATACTAGACTGACTGTATATATATATATATATATATATATATATATTATATAATACACTGCCTGAAGTAGATTATCAATAGTGCCCCATGGAATGCACTGTAGAATGTAGATCTCTAGGCTACACTGACTGGATGCTGCAGAGTATACATATATATATATATATATACTAGACTGACTGTATGTATATCAAATACACTGCCTGAAGTAGATTAGAAATAGTACCTCACGGAATGCACTGTAGAATGTAGATCTCTAGGCTACACTGACTGGATGCTGCAGAGTATATATATATATTTACATACACTAGACTGACTGCATATATATATATTAGACTGACTGTATATATATATATATATATATATATATATATATATATATATATATATATATATATATATATTAAATACACTGACACTAACTGAATAACCTGCCTGCTCAATCTAAATCAAGCTATGTCTCCGTTCACGCTAACAACACTACACAGGGCAGGCAGCCTTATATAGTGTGGGGTGTGGAATTAGTCCCCCTGAGCCATGATTGGCCAAAGGCTCTCTGCCTTTGGCCAATTATGGCTCTCTTAGCAGGTCAGGTGCATGCTTTGGCCAATCATCATACAGCAATGCACTGCGATCTAGCAGTGCATTATGGGGCGTTCCGCAGGCGCTCGAATTTCCCGAAAACGCCCCATATTGTTCAATATTAGGCGAACGGCGAAGACCCAATGTTCGAGTCAAACTCATGTTCGACCCGAACATCAAGCTCATCCCTAGTTTTAGTAAACAACCCCTATGTTTTGTTCAATCTAAGTAACACCTGAAAAGTCCAAATTTATTGCATTTTGGTTTATTATAGGAACAGCACAAACTTGCCTTAACAAGGACCTATATGGCAGAATCACCACAAGCTATTTCACTGTAAGCAGTTTTAAAAATATTGAAAATGACCTTTGAAATTGCATCAACATGTTAGAGCCTATATGGCATTTTAGCGGTTGAATTTACATACACTTTAAACTTGGTTGTTCCCATCAGTATGTGATGTGGATATTCCAGAGCCTTGCACAGAAACAGTACGGAGTTTCCATTGTATTGTTCTTTTATTGTTTTTTTGAGGTGAGACAAGAGGAAATGTGTGGTTTTATATAGGTGTGCCAGGAAACGCCAGAAAGGCCCTTACTAGAAAAATCACAAAACTCAGCAATGCATAAAACTGATGATATCAACCTATTATCACTAATTTACAAAAGTGATTTAGTCTTCATTTGAAGGGTTTGTGTCCCATGAATTAAAGCTAACATTTTTAACCAAAGAAAAATAAATGGTATCTGCAACTGCCTTCAAATCCTGTTAATTGTTTTGGAGTCTGTTAGTTTGAGGAGTGTTGTCTACGTAGGCCTGGACTTTTGCTCTGCCTTAGAGATAAGCCCTGCCCCACACTATTAAAAAAAAACAATGTTAGAAAATCAGTGGCAAATTTTAGTATATTTCAATGTTATCCTTAGACATAATTTAAAGTCAACAAAATATTAGCAAAGTAGGGAGAACATCATACTAAAATAGCTGTATTTTTTGCATCGTTCCTAAGTGGGTAGGTCATTCCTACCTCAGCCCGGATCAGACATTGCTGTCACCCCCTTTCTCCCCCTCCCTTTGGGAACCAGGCTAATTTCCAGCTGACTAGTAAGTACCAGACTGCTTGTCTCTCCTAGATCATGTCTTTCATTCCTGTTATAGGAAACTGTTCAATAATTTTGACCATATACTATTATATTATATATGTTTTGCTTTTTCACTATTATAGACATTCCTTATACTGTACTCCTGATGAGTGGACATGTTCCACAAAACGCGATTAGTTCCATTGCGATTTTTCAAGGATGCCAAGACAGTATGGTTCTTGCAATTTATACCTATTTTTGGTTGTGTCATTATTGTGCATATACCATCATGCATCACTACAATATCTATTCATGTGCTCTTATATGTGCTTTTTATATGTCAGCTGTTTTTTTTTTGTGATTCATTACCATGTATTGTGTTTTTCTGTGATTATGTAGATTTATTGTTGGATTGTAATAAACTTTCTATACCATTTACTTCATGTTATTTTGACTCTGGGTAGTGAAATGCCTCTTTCAAAGTCCCATGACCACTGTTTCCTTTTACATATAAAGTAATTTAGGGATGGACGCATGTCATATATATACTCTGCATTCAGTGTAGCCTATATATTCAGTGTAGACTCTATATTCAGTCAATGCAGGCAGTGTAGCTTATATAACACAGTATATTGAAGTAGTTAATGGGAACCCTGCGCCAAATTTTTTTAAAAAAATGGCGTGGGGGTCCCCCCCGAAATCCATACCAAGCCCTTCAGGTCTGGTATGGATTTTAGGTGGAACCCCGTGCCAATTTTTTTTTAAAAATGGTGTGGGCCCCCCCAAAATTCATACAAGGCCCTTCAGGTCTGGTATGGATTTTAGGGGGAACTCCGCAGCAAATTAAAAAAATGGCGTGGGGTCCCCCAAAATCTATACCAGATCCTTATCCGAGTAAACAACCGGGCAGGCCACGGGAAAAGGGGGGATGAGAGAGCGCCACCCTCCTGAACCATACCAGGCCACATGCCCTCAACATGGGGAGGGTGCTTTGGGGTCCCCCCAAAGCATCTTGTTCCCATGTTGATGGGGACAATGGCTTCATCCCCAAAAACCCTTGCCCGGTGGTTGTGGGGGTCGGTGGGCGGAGGCTTATCGGAATCCGGAAGCCCCCTTTAACAGGGGGGCCCCCAGATCCCTCCCCCCCCTATGTGAATGGGTATGGGGTATGGGGTACATTGTATCCCTACCCATTCTCCAAAAAAGTGTCAAAAAAGTAAAAACGAATGAAGACAGTTTTTGACAATTCCTTTATTAAAAAAAAGTGTCCTGGGATGTCCATCCATCTTAAATCACAGCGCCGACGGTCCCGAGAAAAAAAAAAGAGAAAAAACTCCCATCCATGGGAGGCGTCCCGTCAATTGCAACCTTTTAGCAATGACAGCTGTTATATGGGCACAAATTGGCATATGTGAATTTACACCCCAAAATACATTCTGCTGCTTCTCCCAATCACAGGGATACCACATGTGTGGGACTTTTTGGCAGTCTAGCCATGCACAGGACCCTGAAAACCAAGCACCGCCTTCAGGCTTTCTAAGGGCGTACATTTTTGATTTCACTCCTCATTACCTATCACAGTTTCAGAGGCCATGAAATTCCCATATAGCACAAAACCTCCATAAATGACCCCATTTTGGAGAGTAGATACCCCAAGCTATTTGCTGAGAGGTATGTTGAGTCTATGGAATATTTTAAATTTTGTCACAAGTTTCAGGAAAATTACAACATTGTTTTTTTTTTTCACAAAGTTGTCACTAAATGATATATTGCTCAAACATGCCATGGGTATATGTGGAATTACACCCCAAAATACATTCTGCTGCTTCTCTTGAGTACAGGGATACCACATGTGTGGGATTTTTTGGCAGTCTATCTGCATACAGGACCTCGAAAACCAATCCCTGTCTTCAGGCTTTCTAAGGACGTAAATTCTTGATTTCACTCCTCACCACCTATCACAGTTTCCGAGGCCATGAAATGCCCAGACAGCACAAAACCCCTTAAAATGACCCCAAGCTATTTGCTGAGAGGCATGTTGAGTATTTTGCAGATCTCGCTTTTTGTCACAAAGTTTTGAAAATTGAAAAAAGAAAAAAACATTTTTCCTTTTCTTTCTTCATTTTCAAAAACAAATGAGAGCTGCAAAATACTCACCATGCCTCTTAGCAAATACCTTGGGGTGTCTACTTTCCAAAATGGGGTCATTTGAGGGGGTTTTGTGCTATCTGGACATTTCAGGGCCTCCGTAACTGTGATAGGTAGCGAGAAGCGAAATCACAATTTTACACCCTTATACCGCGTACACACAAGCAGACTTTTCAGCATCAAAGGTCGACGATCTGTCCGACAGACTTTCAACGGAGTTACTATGGACTTTCGAACGACCGGACTTGCCCACACACGAACGGACTAAAGTCCATTCGAAAGTCCGTTGGTTTGAACGTGATGACATACGAAGGGACTAGAAAAGGGAAGTTCATAGCCAGTAGCCAATAGCTGCCCTTGCGTCGTTTTTTGTCCGTCGGACTAGTATACAGACGAACTGATTTTTCGACCGGACTCGAGTTCGTCGGAAAGATTTGAAACATGTCCTAAATCTAAAGTCCGCCTGATTTTTTGACAGCAAAGGTCCGATGAAGCCCACACACGATCAAATTGTCCGGCGGATACGTTCCGTCGGACCTTTGCTGTCAAAAAGTCCATTCTTGTGTACACAGCATTAGAAATCCTGAAGGCAGTGATGGGTTTTCGGGGCCCTGTATGCAGCTAGGCTCCCAAAAAGTCTCACACATGTGGTATCCCCATACTCAGGAGAAGCAGCAGAATGTATTTTGGGGTGTAATTTCACATATGCCTATGGCATGTTTGAGCAATATATCATTTAGTGACAACTTTGTGAAAAAAAAAATGTGTTGTAGTTTTCCTGAAACTTATTCCATGGACTCAACATGCCTATCAGCAAAAAGCCTGGGGTGTCTACTTTCCAAAAAGGGTTCATTTGGGGGGGGGGGGGGGGTTTGACCTGTCCTGGTATTTTATGCACAACATTAGAAGTTTATGCCACACATCACCCACTTTTCTAACCACTTGAAGGCAAATCCCTTTCTGACACTTTTTGTTTACATGAAAAAAGACATTTTTTTTTCTAGGAAATTACTTTGAACACCCCAACATTATATATTTTTTTTAAGCAAAGGCCCTACAGATTAAAATGGTGGGTGTTGCAATTTTTTTTTTCACACAGTATTTGTGCAGCGATTTTTTAAACACAATTATTTTGGAATAAAACACTTTTTTTTCATTCTAATGCACTAAAACACACTATATTGGCCAAATGTTTGGTATAAATAATAATAATATTAAATATAAAAGATGATCTTATGCCGAGTAGATAGATACCAAACATGCTTTAAAATTGCGCACAACCGTGCAGCGGCGACAAACTACATACGTTTTTAAAATCCTTTAAAAGCCTTTACAGGTTAACAATTTAGATTTACAGAGGAGGTCTACTGCTAAAATTACTGCCCTCGATCTGACGTTCCCGGTGATACCTCACATGCATGGTGCAATTGCTGTTTACATATGACACAAGAGCAACGCTTGCGTTCGCCATTGCGCGCAAGCACAGGGGGGCAGGGGTGTTTTTTTTTTTCTTATTTATTTTGCCTTTTTATTTTATTTTTACGCTGTTCCTTTTATTTTTTTTTATCATTTTTATTGTTATCACAGGGAATGTAAATATCCCCTATGATAGCAATAGGTAGTGACAAGTCCCCTTTTTTTTAAATTGGGGTCTATTAGACTCTAGATCTCTCCTGTGCCCTCAAAGCATCTGACCACACCAAGATCGGTGTGATAAGATGTGTTGCGTTTGTTAAAATATGTTTTTTTTATAAAATGGGGTGTGACTGGAAAAACTATACTAGATACAGCACCACATCCCAAGTTATCAAACAAGAGAAAATGGAGGTACAGAGGGATTATAACGGTGCCAGAGAAACGAAGAAGAATATATTTATAATAAAAATACAAAAACACTTTATTGAAATGTATTATCACAAAACATGAAAAAACATACAATTTACAGCAATAATGTTTAAAAGGGGGAGCAATTCACAATAGAATTGTAAGAAACAATATAGTCAGGTAGGCCAGGTGAAGAAGGCCTTCAAGACAGGTGCTCAATTCCTACATGTTTTGCCAAGACATTGGCTTCCTCAGGGAATGATATGAGCCTGTACCAACATTAAAGGTTTCTTCATAAAAACAAATGAAAAAGAGTAAGGAACATTGTAAGGGAAAACAGTACATGAATAACATAGTATAATTAGATAAAACATTAGAAAGGGTGTGCGGCATAGCTATACCCCCAAAGTGGCAGAGGGACCAAAAACGTATCTGAAAGCCACCGACCAGAACCAGGGTGGGCAGGGGGCACCCCCACCTGGGGCCAACAAGGTCACATAGTATCTATGGCTGCAGGGGGCTTACAAAAGACCTGGCGACCAAAAATATTAGAATGAATAAAGGGATATGTATATATTAAAAAAAGATGAAAAGAATCTCACCAATAAGTGGGATACACATTGTCACCACATCAAATCAATAGGGCTAACATAGCCTCAGTAACTTACAATTTAAAAATAGGTGTAATCAAAAGAGGAACGCCTGGAGAATGTTGGGGAGATATGCTTGAGAGATGACTAGAATGGTGTGAATATTCCACTAAGGGGAAAAAAAATCCAAAGTAAACCATATAAATAGGGAAAATGGAGGAGAATTTATATATATATATACATATACACATATGTTATTCATGCACTGTTTTCCCTTACAATGTTCCTTACTGTTTTTCATTTGTTTTTATGTAGAAACCTTTTATGTTGGTACAGGCTCATATCATTCCCTGAGGAAGCCAATGTCTTGGCGAAACATGTAGGAATTGAGCACCTGTCTTGAAGGCCTTCTTCACCTGGCCTACCTGACTATATTGTTTCTTACAATTCTATTGTGAATTGCACCCCCTTTTAAACATTATTGCTGTACATTGTATGTTTTTTCATGTTTTGTGATAATACATTTCAATAAAGTGTTTTTGTATTTTTATTATAAATATATTCTTCTTCATTTCTCTGGCACCGTTATAATCCCTCTGTACCCCCATTTTCTCTTGTATGATTTTTTTATATTAATCAGACATAACATTACATGGGACAATATTACAATAGTGAGTTGGTCAGATTACTGTCAGGTTCAAACAAATGCTGTTGCATAAAATGGGTACATAGATACTAGGGGTGCAACGGATCAAAAAACTCACGGATCGGATCGATCCTCGGATCAGAGTCACGGATCGGATCATTTTCGGATCAGCAAAAAAAAAAAAACAAACACACAAATCTTGTTACACCCACCGGAGTTTTAGATTTAAAAGCTATTTTCAACACAAAACGGAGCTTATATGCATAAATACAGTATTTGTAGATCGGACAGACTGTTTAGATGTTAGATTTTAAAAGCAACAGCAAACCTGCCGACCTTACATGGTTGCTAATGTGACAGAACAGAACACCTCTGATTTTCACATTTAATGTCCCGCACTGTAATACAGCCACATGTCCCACACTGTAATACATCCACATGTCCCCCACTGTAATACAGCCACATGTCCCCCACTGTAATACAGCCACATGTCCCGCACTGTAATACATCCACATGTCCCCCACTGTAATACAGCCACATGTCCCGCACTGTAATATAGCCACATGCCCCCCACTGTAATACAGCCACATGTCCCCCACTGTAATACAGCCACATGTCCCCCACTGTAATATAGCCACATGTCCCCCACCGTAATATAGCCACATGTCCCGCACTGTAATACAGCCACATGTCCCCCACTGTAATACAGCCACATGTCCCGCACTGTAATGCCCCGTACACACGGTCGGATTTTCCGATGGAAAATGTCCGATCGGAGCGTGTTGTCGGAAATTCCGACCATGTGTGGGCTCCATCGGACATTTTCCATCGGATTTTCCGACATACAAAGTTTGAGAGCAGGAGATAAAATTTTCCGACAACAAAATCCGTTGTCGGAAATTCTGATCGTGTGTACACAAATCCGACGGACAAAGTGCCACGCATGCTCAGAATAAATAAAGAGATGAAAGCTATTGGCCACTGCCCCGTTTATAGTCCCGACGTACGTGTTTTACGTCACAGCGTTTAGAACGATCAGATTTTCCGACAACTTTGTGTGACCGTGTGTATGCAAGACAAGTTTGAGCCAACATCCGTCGGAAAAAATCCTAGGATTTTGTTGTCGGAATGTCCGAACAAAGTCCGACCGTGTGTATGGGGCATTATACAGCCACATGTCCCCCACTGTAATACAGCTACATGTCCCGCACTGTAATACAGCCACATGCCCCCCACTGTAATATAGCCACATGTCCCCCACTGTAATACAGCCACATGTCCCCCACTGTAAAACAGCCACATGTCCCCCACCGTAATATAGCCACATGTCCCGCACTGTAATACAGCCACATGCCCCCCACTGTAATACAGCCACATGTCCCCCACTGTAATACAGCCACATGTCCCCCACTGTAATACAGCCACATGCCCCCCACTGTAATACAGCCACATGTCCCCCACCGTAATACAGCTACATGTCCTGCACTGTAATACATCCACATGTCCCCCACTGTAATATAGCCACATGTCCCCCACTGTAATACAGCCACATGCCCCCCACTGTAATACAGCCACATGTCCCGCACTGTAATACAGCCACATGTACCCCACTGTAATACAGCCACATGCCCCCCACTGTAATACAGCCACATGTCCCCCACTGTAATACAGCCACATGTCCCCCACTGTAATACAGCCACATGCCCCCCACTGTAATACAGCCACATGTCCCCCACTGTAATACAGCCACATGTCCCCCACTGTAATACAGCCACATGCCCCCCACCGTAATACAGCCACATGCCCCCCACCGTAATATAGCCACATGTCCCGCACTGTAATACAGCCACATGTCCCCCACTGTAATACAGCCACATGCCCCCCACTGTAATACAGCCACATGTCCCCCACCGTAATATAGCCACATGTCCCCCACCGTAATATAGCCACATGTCCCCCACTGTAATACAGCCACATGTCCCCCACTGTAATACAGCCACATGTCCCCCACCGTAATATAGCCACATGTCCCCCACTGTAATACAGCCACATGTCCCCCACCGTAATATAGCCACATGTCCCGCACTGTAATACATCCACATGTCCCCCACTGTAATACAGCCACATACCCCCACTGTAATATAGCCACATGTCCCCCACTGTAATACAGCCACATGTCCCCCACTGTAATACAGCCACATGTCCCCCACTGTAATACAGCCACATGTCCCCCACTGTAATACAGCCACATGTCCCCCACTGTAATACAGCCACATGCCCCCCACCGTAATACAGCCACATGTCCCCCACCGTCATATAGCCACATGTCCCGCACCGTAATACAGCCACATGTCCCCCACTGTAATACAGCCACATGTCCCCCACTGTAATACAGCCACATGCCCCCCACCGTAATACAGCCACATGTCCCCCACCGTAATATAGCCACATGTCCCGCACTGTAATACAGCCACATGTCCCCCACTGTAATACAGCCACATGCCCCCCACTGTAATACAGCCACATGCCCCCCACTGTAATACAGCCACATGTCCCCCACCGTAATATAGCCACATGTCCCCCACTGTAATACAGCCACATGTCCCCCACTGTAATACAGCCACATGTCCCCCACCGTAATATAGCCACATGTCCCGCACTGTAATACATCCACATGTCCCCCACTGTAATACAGCCACATGCCCCCCACTGTAATATAGCCACATGTCCCCCACTGTAATACAGCCACATGTCCCCCACTGTAATACAGCCACATGTCCCGCACTGTAATACAGCCACATGTCCCCCACTGTAATACAGCCACATGTCCCCCACTGTAATACAGCCACATGTCCCCCACTGTAATACAGCCACATGTCCCCCACTGTAATACAGCCACATGTCCCACACTGTAATACAGCCACATGCCCCCCACCGTAATACAGCCACATGTCCCCCACCGTAATATAGCCACATGTCCCGCACTGTAATACAGCCACATGCCCCCCACTGTAATACAGCCACATGTCCCCCACCGTAATATAGCCACATGTCCCCCACTGTAATACAGCCACATGTCCCCCACTGTAATACAGCCACATGTTCCCCACTGTAATACAGCCACATGTCCCCCACTGTAATACAGCCACATGTCCCCCACCGTAATATAGCCACATGTCCCGCACTGTAATACATCCACATGTCCCCCACTGTAATACAGCCACATGCCCCCCACTGTAATATAGCCACATGTCCCGCACTGTAATATAGCCACATGTCCCGCACTGTAATACAGCCACATGTCCCCCACTGTAATACAGCCACATGTCCCCCACTGTAATATAGCCAGTCCATGTCCCCCACTATAATATAGACAGACTTCCCACTGTATTAGTGCTGTGCCTGTTAGTCAGACTCATACCTTACCTTGCTTTAGAGAAGCCGCCAAAAACCCACGAGTTGGGGGCGGGGTGATGACGTCAGCACGATGCTCAGCGCCGCCGGGTGTACCAAGATGGCCGCGGCTTCGGCCTAGCTCCGGAGCTGCGGCCATCTTGGTACACCCGGCTGGGTGTACCAAGATGGCCGCGGCTCCGGAGCTAGGCCGAAGCCGCGGCCTTTCCTAAAACCCGAGGCCGCGGATCGCGGGTGTGCCGATCCGAACAGGGTGGCCCGTTCGGATCGCGGATCGGTGACGATCCGTTGCACCCCTAATAGATACCATTGTTGTATTCAATTGACAGTTTGAATAGGCTATTGTCTTTATAGCTAAAGTAAGCAGGTAAGAGGGGCTCTCAAACTGAAAGAATGACTGTTAGTCGGTTGTTATGGAAACAAGTTTGTAACCATTAACTTTTGTCAATAAACTTGTACAAATAAAAAGGATCAGTAGAGACTGGAGAGGGGCTCATCATGTTTTAAGATCAGAAGCCACTCATGATACAAGGTGCCTGGTCTCAAGGAGAATCGTTGCCAATGGAGGTCACGAACACACAAGTTAAGAGTTAAGTAACTCTTAAGTGTATAAGTACTGTTATAGACCATAGGCTGTTCATTTGCTAGGCATTTTGCTTGTTATAGATATCTGTTAGTCTTGTATTGTATTCCTAATATTGTAATAGTTTTGTATGTACAGCTTATTTGTATAGTAAAAGCACATTTACACGCTGCAGAAGCCTCAGCTTCCTTGCTTATACCACAAAGTAACCTTGCTAGATAGACGCAACCAAATCATTTTTCCCAATTTCCCAATGGCGCTGTTTATATCCGGCAAAACCAAAGTCATGAAATGCTCGTAGCTTCTGGTTTCTTAGGCCATAGAGCTGATTGGAGCCGTTCTGGCTCCAATCAGCTCTATGATCAGCTCTATGGTCAGCTGGTCCAACCACCGGCTGCATTCTCAGGTTCCCCGGTGGATCCGGAGAGCCTGAGAAAACCATGGAAGATGTTGGGAGGGGGGGCGTTACCTGCCACTGCTTGTAAAAGCAGTCTAGTGGCTAACTAGCCGCTAGGATTGCTTTGACATGAAAGCTGACTGCTGGCTGAAAAGAACGATACCAAGATGATACCTAAACCTGCAGGCACCATTCTGGTATAACCACTCAAGGTCCAGCAATATACCAGTATGTTGCTGGCCCTTCTTGGGCATATATTGTAATGTTCTTTTTTTTTCATGCAGCCTTTGGGCTGAACGAAAAAAGAGATTGATCGGTGGGTATGCCCACCATTAGAATACCGCCCTGTATCCACCCACTTCTAATGATGGGCATACACCATTTTTTTTTTTTAACTGTGGTGGTGAAATCACCTCCTACAGCTCTGGAATCGATTTATGTATCGTGAGAGCAAACGCTGTTGCTGTCAAGATAAATAAATCAGTGCTGCAGCTAAATTGCGTACCTGAAAAGCAAACAATGGTAACAATAAAACATTACCTCAATAAAACAACAACAATCTGTGCCAAAAAAAAGACTAAAAAATATATGCCAAAGCATGGGCGCAACCTGCCCCTAATGTTAAGGGCAAATCGCCCCTCCACCTGTGCCCCCATGCTTCGGCATATATGCTCTTTTTTTTTTCAACTGTAGTGGTAAAATCACCTCCTACAGCGCTGGAGTCACTGATTTATGTATCGTGAGAGCAAACGCTGTTGCTGTCAAGATTAATAAATCAGTGCTGCAGCTGAATGGCGTACCTGAAAATAAAATAATGGTTAACAATAAAACACAGTAAACAGTAAAGTATAAAAGAGTTACATACCTGAAAAGCAAACATGATAAAACATAGAAACAATAAAACATTGCAGTTAAAAATACAGTAAAACAGAGCAGAACAATACAGAGAGAACACTAGAGAGAGAATAGAGAAAGAATAAAAAACGACAACTATTTTTGGCTTTTTTATTTTACATATTTATCTATTTTTTTCAACTTTTTTTTTACACTTTTATTTGTAACTGTAACGGTTGTAACGGTTCCAGGTTTGGGTCTCTAAAAATGTGATGGCATCTTTGGAGACCCTGTGTAAGTGTGTACTAGTCTGTGCAGTGCTGTACCCTACGCTAATACTCCACTAGTGTGTGGTAGCATTCAAAACATTCACCGATGCAGAGACCAGGATGGTCAGGACAGGTGGGACAACAATAGCGGGTGTCACGCCTAAATCTGCGCAGGCTACAGACACAACATCTTCTTTAGGGTAATCGATTGGTAGGGGTACCAGTGAGGGCATACGGAAAATGCCTCCCATGCAGCCGGCTCACTGCATTTACATTGGGAAGTTGGGCCACAGCACCGTCTGGAAACAGAAGGGCTGTGATGATCTCTTCCAGGAATTTAAGGAAGGATCCAGTTCATCCTGAAGCTTTGTATAGCACATAAATATTGAGCAGAGCCAATTGGAATAAGTATACAGACACTTTTTTGTACCATCGTCTGGCCTTACGGGCAATTAAGTATGGCGCCATCAACTGGTCGTTGAGGTCCACTCCTCCCATATTAAGGTTGTATTCGTGGACACAGAGGGGTTTCTCCACAACACCAGTCGCCGTTTGAATTTGGACCATCACGTCTGTGTGAAGGGAGGACAGAATGAAAACATTGTTGTTATCCCTCCACTTCACAGCGAGCAAATTATTACATTTCAAGCAGGCTCTCTCCCCCAGCCTAAGACGGGAATATACAAGCCGCTGGGGTAAGCCCCGGCGATTAGATTATACAGTGTCACATGCGCCAATTCCATGATCAAACAAGTGACTAAAAAATGGCACGCTTGTGTAATAATTGTCCACATACAAGTGGTACCCCTTTCCGAATAAGGGTGACACCAGGTCCCACACAATCTTACCAGCGATCCCTATGTAGTCTGTACAGTTTTCCGGCTCTACGTAACTATCTCTTCCCTCGTAAACAATAAATCTATATTTATAGCCTGTTGCTCATCACAGAGCTTATACATCTTAAACCCCATATCTGGCATGCTTGCTGGGAAGATACTGTTTGAATGACAAGCGGACACAAAACTTAATCAGGGAGTCATCAACGCAGACAACTTGATCAGCAGTAAACAAGGCTGTTGGTTGAAGTGGTTTATGACTGTTGGTTGAAGTGGTTTACGAGGGGCTGAATTTTGTAGAGCCGATCGTATTCAGGGTCACCCCGAGGACAACAGAGTTCATTGTCATTGAAATGCATGAACCGCAAGATCTACTCGTATCGTGTCCTGGTTATGGAGGCAGAGAACATGGGCATATGGTGAATTGGGTCAGTGGACCAATATGACCGCAACTCACTTTTTTAAACTATGCCCATGAGGAGGGATAGGCCCAGGAAGGTCTTAAATTCGATAACTGTAATTGGTTTCCAATCTCTGGCAAGAGTCAACTGGGGATTAGCGGAGATGAATTGACCAGCATACAAATTGCTTTGGTCCACAACAGATCTATAGAGATCTTCCGTGAAAAACAGCGAATAAAAATCAAGAGATGTAAAATCAACTGTTTCCATCTGAATTCCAGGTTGGCCAGTAAATGGGGGAAGTACGGGTGCTGCAGAAGTGGTGGGCTCCCAATTTGGATTGGCAAATGCAGCAGGAAGGGCACCATGAGCTCGACGTGCCTGTCTTTGTCTTCTTGGCGGCAGCGGCACACTAGTTGCGCTAGCCACCTCACCATCTTGAACTGCACTTATGGGACTCGCCACGTCATCACGTGATACTGCAGTGCTGGTTTGACTATGACCAAGATGTACTAGGCCTGGTTGTAGTCAGAATTCGCCCTGAGGAAGATACGACATTTCCCGGTATGGACACATGTTGGGGAGGGGACAGGACGGTTTGTGAGACAGTGGAGTGATCTGAGAACGAGAGAGGACACATCAGCACAGCGCCTTTATATTTGTTTGGCTTGATACAGAGTGGTGCGCTCATAGCACCTATTGAATGTAAGTACCCTAATATAGGGAATATTGTCGTTTCAAATAAAACTTTTAAAACAGTAATACACTATCCAGTTTCCTCTGTTTTCCATAAGAATATTGCTGCAAGCAACCATCCAAGGATCTAAATGCTGACCATAAACCCAGAGGTGGTTTAAAAGCGTGTTTTGACCGAGCTTAGGTGCAAGGTCACACGCTCTAAGGTGGAGCACAAGAGTGGACACAAGCACTTTACTGTTAAATAATCTGTTTTATCATCTGCAATGAGCACCAGAAGAATGGCGTAGTTATGAATGGACTTTATGCTGTGATTTTATGGACACAGATTAATGCAATGAATTAGTTTGGCACAAGAGCACTTTAAACACGGTTCACTTTATTTCTATATTGATTATTGTATATTGATGCACTTTATATAGATTTGTGTAAATTACAGGTTGTCACTGCAATTATCGCAGTATTGCAATTATCGCACATGGTTGCAAATTTCTCTATTGCATATGAATGCTACATGTGTATATAGAGGTGTGTATGCTACACAGGATGTCATTGGGAGGATCGCATAGGATTGCAATTTTTATTGTTCATGATCGCAACTTATAATCGCATAATATTGCATTATTGTATTCACTAGATTTTTTATATAGGAATAGAATATCTCACCACTATTTAACTGCGGCCAGTAATATTATGATTTAGCACGGTTACTGTATGATTACATTTGGACAGCGCAGCATTATATTGGTACAAAAGGATGTACTAGGCCGCTGGTGCTTGCCAGTTCACCAGAAGGATGAGCGGCACTAGTACTGGCTCTCTGCTCCATTCCAGAGCCCTGCGGTTCTTGCACCTCAACAGCAGAAGAACGGGATCGAGAAGGCCTGACCCTGGCAGGGACCACAACTCTGTTGTCAGAGCTATCTGTCAGGGTGCCTCTGCTGTCTACAAGATCGTATTCTGAGCCTGCATCTGACAGATGGGTGACTTCCTCTTCACTCTCATCTGTCATGCTCAGAAACATGTAGGCCTCTTTACTAGTGTACCTTTGATTGGACATTGCGGCCTCTAAATATACTGGTACACTAGTAAGACACACAGGAAAAAAGAGCACCCGACTGTCAGCGACTGCTTCAAAAGCTACAAAAAAAAAAACTGTTAGCGATCGCAGGGATCAGGCCTGACTCTTCGAACACTGCAGTTATGTGTTTAGTGTTTTGTAAGTGACAGTGATCGATTGATACTGCACTTGGGTGGGCTGGGCTGGGCAGAGGGGCTAAATGCAGGTGCTAGCAGGTATCTGGGCTGATCCCAATAACACTGTGTTTTTGGGAACCCTAAACTACTGGGGACGCTAGTATAGATCTGATCAGATCAGATATTGATCCGTTCAGACACTATACTACTAAGGGTGGTGTATGGTGCGTGCGTGGGTGTTAGTGCTACTGGCACTAATCTGACGCTGCCTGGGGCGACGCAGACCCTGACTGGCCCTAAAACCTAACTGATGTCACCTGCCGGGTGATCAGGAGGTTAAACCTTTATTTAGGTAATATACGGCGGGTACCCTGGCGCTATAAGAAAATAACAAACTAACCAGCGTCACCTGTAACACTAATATGGTGATCACTGGTGACAGGGGGTGATCAAGGGGTTAAACCTTTATTTGGGGGGTAGGGGGTACCCTAAAGCTACCTGTGCCTACCACTAACTGCCTTAATGCTGATTAATGTCACAAATGACACCAGTACAGTGATCAGTGAAAAATCTGACAACTGTACTGGGTGACACAGGGAGTGAAGGGGTTAACTGGCGATCGGGGGTGTACCTACGTGTAATGTTGGTGCAACTTACCGGAACGAAAAGGATTCCACGAGGGGTTGTATGTGTAAACACAGGCAGGGGAGGATTTCATTCGCCAGAACCGATCAGCAGGTCCAGGCCATAAGTCAACCACCGAACTGTGTTACAAGGTTTCTTATACTCCCACAAAGTCAAAGTCCTCCTCAAGTAGTAGAAGTTCTAGCTCTTCCATTTCATTTTGTTCGCCAGACTCCTACCATTTGTGTACATGCCTTTTAATTAATACATTTAGCCCCCGTTTAACCTGGTTTGACTCGTCGTGCAATTTCACAGTTCCAAATCGCATGACAAGTCACACCCCATTGCTGGCCATGGAACCATATCACTGCAACATGAAAAAGGTTCCCACACTACTTTTTACTGATTTAACTGCAACTTGCATAGACTTCTGTTAACCACTTCCGGACCAGCCACTGCAGTTTTACTGCGGCAGGTTGGCTCGGCTGGGCAAATCGACGTTACCTTACGCCACTTTTTGCCGAAGGCATGTATGCCCGGAGCCGTTGCAAGTGCCCGGCGGGCACGATGACTGCCTGGCACCCGTGATCGCTCGTGACAGAACAAGAACCGGGATCTGTGTGTGTAAACACACAAATCCCGGTTCTTTCAGGGGAGTAGAGACAGATTGTGTGTTCATACTAAGTATGAACACCGATCTCTCTCTCTCTCCTCCTAGATAGTCCCATCCCCCCACAGTTAACTCCTTGATCGCCCCCTAGTGTTAACCCCTTCCCTGTCAGTGACATTTACACAGTAATCAGTGCAATTTTTTCAAAATTGTCTCTCTTTTTTTGTTTATAGCGCAAAAAATAAAAACCGCAGAGGTGACCAAATACCACCAAAAGAACGCTCCATTTGTGGGAAAAAAAGGACATTAATTTTGTTTGGGTATGGCGTCGAACGACCGCGCAATTGTCAGTTAAAGTGATGTAGTGCCGTATCGCAAAAAATGGCCTGGTCATTGAGCAGCCAAAACTTCCGGGGCTGAAGTGGTTAAATGAAGTCGCAAGCCGCAATGAAATCGGCAGTGCAAATCGCACTGATGTGCGGCTTTGAAATTGCGCTGAAGTAGCATGATTTCAAAGCCGCGACGGTGTGAACAGGGGCTTAAAGGTGTATTATTGAATACAGTGCTGCATTCATCTGTGTCAAGGTAAACTATCCTGATTGGAATCTTGCCCATCATTATTTGTTATTCTGGGATAAGGGTGGCATTAACAGGGTCTACAGTAGATGCATGTACAATCCACTCAAACATTTCATTATAATCAAAAAGTAAAAAAAAAAAGGGACTGTTACATAACCAGGTTAAAAAGAATACATATGAATAGTTAAAAGTCTGAAACAAAAGGTTTTTGATTGATTGCATTTGTGCTCTAGCACTTATGTAATCATATCATGTTCCATTCTCTTTATTTTCAAGGTGACAGGGAAAAATGAAATCTATGTTTCAAAAAAAAAAAATTTATGCATGTGCTGTCATCTTTTTAAAATTGTGGCCTTCCTGTTCCTGTCATTCTTTGTTGTAGCAACCAGAACTGAAGAGTGAAGTGAGCATGTGGTCCATTATTTGAACAAGGATAATATTCAACTAAGCCAGCAGCACAGCAAGTTGGTCCTCATATTTTGCCAGTTTATTGTAATCTTTATATGTTTTCAAATGGTACGTCCATCTGTGCCATCAATAGAAGAGCTCAGCTACTGCCAGAAACAGCACTTGTGCAAGGAAGTAAATATAAAAAAAGGTCAGTTCTTGTTCTGTCTAATGGATGTCAAGTCACTTATGTGGACCTTTTTACTGGAGAAAAATATAGTTAAACATAAGGTGATATTGTTTGCAATATGGGAAATATGACTGGTACCACAGATGTATGCTTGTAACACTATAATTTTAGTTTTACACACAGTTGTATTTAAATCATTGCTAACACATTTTTTTTTCTTTAGAAAGTGTATTTAACCACTTCAGCCCCGGAAGATTTGGCTGCTGAACAAGCGGGCCATTTTTTGCGATTCGGCACTGCGTCGCTTTAACTGACAATTGCGCGGTTGTGTGGCGCTGTACCCAAAGAAAATTGATGTCCTTTTTTTTCCACAAATAGAGCTTTCTCTTGGTGGTATTTGATCGCCTCTGCGTTTTTTATTTTTTACGCTATGAGCAAAAAAGTGCGACTATTTTGAAAAAAACACAATATTTTGTACTTTTTGCTATAATAAATATCCCCATTTTTTTTAAAAAAGCAATTTTTTCCTCAGTTTAGGCTGATATGTATTCTTCTACATATTTTTGGTAAAAAAAATTGCAATAAGCGTATATTTATTGGTTTGCGCAAAAAGTTATAGCGTCTACAAAATATGGGATAGATTTATAGCATTTTTAGTATTATTATTTTTTTATACCCTGTCGGGACTGCGGCATTATGGCGGACACATCAGACACTTTTGACACATTTTTGGGACCATTGGCATTTATACGGCGATCGGTGCTGTAAAAATGCACTGGCCAGGAAGGGGTTAACACTAAGGGGCAATCAAGGGGTTAACTGTGTTCCCTGTGTGTGTTTCTAACTGTAGGGAGAGGACTGACCTAGAGGAAATGACAGATCGTGAATTTCAAAACTTCACACGATATATTTCAACAATTTGTTGATTTAAACTTGATCCAATACCAACTCAACAATTACAACAAACAGCAATACAGTACATGGCCCGGAGATGAGTGAAACTAGGAGGAGGGCCAGCATGACTGGGGCTTGCAGAAGAGGTGGAGTATTAGTGGGTTATTTTGATATGCTGCAGTCTGCTTAGCAGATTGAAGAGTTCAAGGCAGAGGGTGTGTCCTGTAGTGGGTAGAGAGGAGGGGGGTGTTGGAAAAGTACAACAGAAAAGTTGTTTATAAACTGACTATATACTGCATATGCATTATGCCTGTCTAAGCAGCAGGTGGTGCTGTAGTATTATAGGTATGTTATCTATGCTATAACAGGATGTTTATCCTCTCTCTATGTACGTGGATGCTCCTTGTTCCTGTGTTCATGTTTCTTCATTCTGTAAAGACATGCGTTGATAAGCCGTATTACTACATACAACAAACTTCGAGTATGATTTCAATACTCTGCTAACAGGGGGATTGTGTCACAGCTCAGTCAGAACTCATCACAGCATCAGACAATTTTCTCCTTTGTTCCTGGACTTCAACTGTAGGCAGAACAAAGGTTGGTGACTTGGACAACATGCTGTCCCTGCTTAGACCTGCAGCTGTGGCCAGAGGCCCTGAGTCGCTACAAGACAAACTATCAGACTTATTGCAGGCGCCCAGGCAGGTCCTTCCTGGGCCCTCTTTTAGTCACCCACATGCTAGGAGGTCTAGGCCTTCTGACGCTTCATTCCTGAGTCTTGGAGCCCATCAAGGGACCCTCTGACCCCACTAGCTAAGCGCATGCCTGTTTCCCCTGGTGTGCAAGTCGGGAGAAATCCCTGTCTATGGCAAACCCAGGGGGGGAGTGTTTTCATCTGGCACCCACTCCCCTGCCCTCACACCTTCGCAGTATGGATGGTGCAGCTGGCTATATAGGCTCCCTGCCAATATCTAGTGCGGCCCAGCATGGGAGTGGCAGAGCGGTGGGTGCCGCCCAGGTCCAGGGAGTGGCCAGGGCCCCCAGTGACAGAAGATGTGGGTGGCAGTTTTTCCCTGTGTCCAGGCATCACAGAGTGTGTGCTGTGGATTGAAGGAGCCGGGTGTCGGCTGGTGAGGCTTTCTCCACCCCTCACAGAGCCCAGCATGGGAGTAGGAGAGAGAACACCCGGGGTTCTGGTGGGGCGGCAGCGGCAGAGGCTATTGACATCATCAGTGGGCGCCCACCAGACTCTGGAGCAACTGCACCCTGGAGCCTGCTGAGGGGAGAGAGCGACAGTGCGGCTTGGTGAACAGAGCCGGTCTGAAGGGGTGCTCAGCGGCTCTGAAGATGTTGAACTCCGGCTGGATATCCTGAGGTACAGAAGCAGCCAGGTGAGCGTTTTGTTTCATGTCCTCTTTCTTGTTCTTATTCAATCTCTATTCAAGGGGGCTCCGGGAGGCTTAGTTGACAGCTCAGCAGGGATCGGTGGGGGACCATCGGATTCCTCCGGTCAATGGCTGGCAGCGTCTGCGGTAACTATAGCCGGTAAGGCTCGGGACAACAAAGCGGCTGACAAAGGAGTCACCGGGGTACATCTGGCAAATACTGCAAAAATGCAATGTGTATGTGTGTTTTGAAGGGCCTTTGGGTGTGCATCTAAAACCAGAAGTGAGGGAGCGTATACGGAAGGTTGAGTATATGGAAATGTATTTCTTTGTTGCCATTGGAGTAATTTAACTTTACAGTTAGACCAGATGGAGGTAAGAAGGAGGAAGAAAACGGCGGTATCGGTTAATTACCCGTACGTTCTCCAACTGGTTGCAGGCGTGTGCAATTTTAGCTAGTGTCATTGGGGAAAAGGCCCCTGAGAATTGCCCCCCCCCTTTTATTTTGTTATCTGGACTCTATCGGCGAAGCTCAGTGAGTCTATGATGGGGTTTGTTGGTTTCGCTGACGAGCAATTTTGTCAGCGCAAGGCAGTCTGGCTCTCTTTATGGTGGGACCACAAAAATGTCATTCTCTGGATGAAACTGGTGTTGTCTCCACAGAGTTTGGTTCCTCACTTTCAGGGTGGGGCCGAGGGTGCGGCAGCCTCTTCACAACTGGCCACAAATCACAGGGGGTTATGTTGGCAATTCAATGCCGAATCTTGCAAGTTTGGCACCGTGTGCTGTTTCTGTCATGACTATTCAGGGTGTGGAGGGTCTCATGCACTGTCCAGATGCTTCAAGCATGGAAAAGGAGGGGATGCTAGAAGTAAAGGTAGAAAAGATGGCGCCTTTCCTAAAGCATTATTCTAACAGGAAGGTAGCTTGTGTGTTGCAGCTGGGATTCTTGTAGGGTTTTTCTGGTACCTTGCCAGTTGCTGGTTTTTCTTCCTATGGCTGATAGCTTGCAGTCATCTTGTTTACTTCCAGTAGTCATTTTCAGGAAAACTTTTTAAAGTAGTTGCTTTGGGTTGCATGGCTGGCCCCAGCTCACCGCCAGTATTTCCCCTTTGGGTATTATCGCCAAAAAATAACCAAATAAGTTACGCCTCATTCATCGCATCCTAAAGGGGGTTCAGTGAGTGATGCCATTGATCCAGGGGCTTTGCATGGTGTCCTATACTTCTTTTGATATGGCGGTGTCGTGGGTTCCTAGGTATGGTAGAGGTACGTTGGCCAAAACTGATATTGCGGCAGCCTTTTGTTGGTTTCCGGTACATCCTAGTTGTTGCCATCTGTTGGGGTGCAAATGGCAAGGACAGAATTTTGTTGATAGATGTTTGCCAATGGTCTGTGCCATTTCATGTTTGTTCTTTGAAATGTTTAGTTCCTTGTAGGAATGGGCAGTTTGGGATGCTTCTGGCCTAATTCAGTCATTCATGACTTAGGTGATTTCTTGTGCATAGGGCCTGCTGGAAGTGCTATCTATGCCTCACTTTTGGCCACGGTCCATCATGTTTTCCAGTTTTTTGGTGTGCCATTGGCCCCTAACAAGACGGAGGGCTCAGCCACTGAATTGTGGTTTCTGGGTATTGCCATCGACACCGTGGCGATGGGATGTTGTTTGCCTTTGGACAAACTTCAAGATCTGAAGGGGACAGTTTCTGCCACCAGGCAAGGCAAAAAAATAAAATAAAAAATCCAACTTCATGCTGTGCAATCTCTCTTGGGCAAGTTTAATTTTGCTTGTTGCAGTATGCCCATGGGCCACGTTTTTTTGTTGACGACTGGCAGCTGCTACAGCTGGCATTAAAGCTCCACATCCTTATATTGGGCTGGGGCGGGATTAGCGTGAGGACTTGCGAGTGTGGGATTCATTTCTGGTTTCTTACAATGGTCTCTCTATTTGGCTGGAGCTTCCAATTTTGATCTAGACCTGTTCACTGACGCGGCGGGCACTGCTGGTTATGGAACCTGCTGTCAGGGTCATTGAATTGCTGAGAGTTGGTTAGCCAGTGGAATGGAGGGAGGTTGGATTAGTGCATAATTTGGTGGTTCGGGAACTGTTTTCCCATTGTACTCTCCATGGAATTGTGCACGTTCCTGGAGTTGATAACTCCTGGCTGATGCTTTTTCTCATTTCCAGTGGGACAGATTCCATCAGTTGGCACTAGAAGTGGAGCAGCGTGGAATTCCATGCCCCAAGCAGCTGTGGAGCATTACATTGCCGCTTCCAAGTTCTCAATTCATCATTCAGTATGTGCCTCAACTTGGTCCTTATACTGCAGAGTGTGTCAGGAATGGAGCGATCTGGTGAATGGGGAGTGTTCTCGTAAGGACAATGATGTACAAGTGGTTTTTCCACCTATGAGGTTACCTTGTTCTGGGCCATCTTTATGCTGGCCATTCTTTTTTTTGGGGGGCTTTTCAGGTGGGGGAATTGATAAGCCGTAACAAATGTGGTGAGGGTTTGAGCATACAGAATGTGTGGTTATGGGACACTACTTGGGTATTCTCTTAAGAAAATCTAACACTGATCAGTCGGGTAGGGGTTCTTGGATTGAGATTTGGGGTTCCCTCTTCTCCAGTTTGCTCTGTCCAGGTTGTGGGTTTTTTTTCACAGTTTTGGGCAAATCTTCCGGGAGTGTTCTTTATGCATGCAGAAGGGACAGCAATGTCTCGATTCCAGTTTAGGGCGGTGTTCAGGAAATGCCTGTTGTCCACTGGTTGGAGTGCAGACAACTGTTCTTCTCATTACTTTAGCTGCTGGGTTGGGCTAAGTTGTGTGGTCCTATATAGTAGCCAGGTCTGCGTGGAGTATGGCTCACTCTGTTGAAAAGATCAACAAAGCCAGGATGATGGTGAACTAGGAGGTAGCAAGTTTTTTGCAGGAGGGTATTCAGCGGGCCTTTCCGGTTTGGGGGGCAACACGTTCATAAGGTGTCATACTCGTGTGCTGTGGCAGGGGGTCTATTGGGTCTTTGAAGGTGGTGCTGGTTAAATAATTGTGGGAAATTGTGAGTTGGGCTCATCTGAGGTATGGGTGCCCCTTCCTAACAATACGGTGGTAACTTTGGGGTATTAATTAGGTTGTATCTGGTAGTACGTTACGTAAGTGGTTAATTGTCCCTGAGCTGGTGTAGTTGCGGCTGGGGGCCTTTGATTGGGTGGCAGATACAACCAATTAATCAAGAGTATATAGGCCTTCAAAGACGTTAGACCAGGCATAAGCTGAGGTTGGTTTGACTGTATTATCTACATTAAACTTGTTTTCTTGTGAATGTTGTATTTATTGGTTTGTAATAAAAGACTGCTATGGCCATTCGACTCCAAATAAAATGTGTTGTCTACTCAAGGAGGGATTGGTCAAGTGTTTAATGTTTTATAGATAATACACTCTGCAGGTCCCTCAGTCAAGTACATGGCCTGGAGCTGAGTGAAACTAGGAGGAAGGCCAGCATGACTGGGGCCTGCAGAAGAGGCGGAGTATTAGTGGGTGATTTTGATATGCTGCAGTCTGCTTAGCAGATTGAAGAGTTCAAGGCAGAGGGTGTGTCCTGTAGTGGTAGAGAGAGGGGGGGGGGTTGAAAGGTACAACAAAAAAGTTGTTTATAAACTGACTATATACTGCATATGCATTATGCCTGTCTAAGCAGCAGGGGGCGTTGTAGTATTATAGTTTATAGTTATGTTATCTATGATATAACAGGATGTTTGTCTATCCTCTCTCTATGTACTTGGATGCTCGTTGTTCCTGTGTTCATGTTCCTCCATTCTGTAAAGACATGCATTGATAAGCCGTATTACTGCATACAACAAACGTCCAGCATGATTTCAATGCTCTGCTAACAGGGGGATCATGTCACAGCTCAGTCAGAGCTCATCACAGCATCAGACAATTTTCTCCTTTTTCCCACCCTCCCTCCCTTGTTTGTTTTGGTTTGGGGGAACCTCCTACTTTCTCAAGGCGCTGGGGTATTTGTAGTGAGTTTTGGGGTTTTATGTTAGCTTGCCATTTAATTTCTTGGTCCTTTTAGTTTCTTGTCATAGCAGCAGGCAGGGGGTCTATTGGGTATTTGGTGGTATAAGGCAGTGCTGGTTGAACATCAGTGGAAAATAGTGGGTTGGGCCCATCTGAGGTATGGGTGTCCCTTCCTAACCGTGGAAAATTGTGGGTTGGGCCCATATGAGGTATGGGGGTATGGGTGTCCCTTCCTAACCGTGGAAAACTGTGGGTTGGCTCATCTGAGGTATGGGTGTCCCTTCCTAACTGTGGAAAACTGTGGGTTGGGCCCATCTGATGTATGGGTGTCTCTTCCTAACTGTGGAAAACTGTGAGTTGGGCCCATCTGAGTTATGGGTGTCCCTTCCTAACTGCGGAAAATGGTGGGTTGGGCCCATCTGAGGTATGGGTGTCCCTTCCTAACATTGGAAAGTAGTGGGTTGGGCCCATCTGAGGTATGGGTGCCCCTTCCCAACTGTGTAAAACTGTGGGTTGGGCCCCCATCTGAGGTATAGGTGTCACTTCCTAACTGTGGAAAACTGTGGGTTGGGCCCATCTGAGGTATGGGTGTTCCTTCCTAACTGTGGAAAATTGTGGGTTGGCCCCATCTGAGGTACGGGTGCCCCTTCCTACCAATACGTTGGTAACATCAGGATATTAATTAGGTTGTATCTGGTAGTACATACATGGTTAATTGTCCCTGAGTTGGTGTAGTTGCGGCTGAGGGCCTTTGATTGGGTGACAGATACAACCAGTTAATCAAGAGTATATAGCAGTGGTTCTCAGCTCTGGTCCTCAGGACCCACTAACAGGCCAGAATTTAAGTATTACCTTGGGGAGATGCAGACTAGAATACTGCAATCACTGAGCAGCAAATGATATCACCTGTGATGTATTTCAGTTATCTTGCAAACCTGGCCTGTTAGTGGGTCCCGAGGACAGGAGTTGAGAACCACTGGTATATAGGCTCTCTAAGACCTTAGTCCTTATTTTCTTGTCATAGCAGCAGGCATTGGGTCTATTGGGTCTTTGAAGGCGGTGCTGGTTAAATAATTGTGGGAAATTGTGAGTTGGGCATCTGAGGTATGGGTGTTCCTTCCTACCAATACGGTGGTAACATCGGGGTATTATATAGGTTGTATCTGGTAGTACGTAAGTGGTTAATTGTCCCTGAGCCGGTGTAGTTGCGGTGGGGGCCTTTGATTGGGTGGCATACACAACCGGTTAATCATGAGTATATAGGCCTTCAAAGACCTTAGACTGGGCATAAGCTGAGGTTGGTTTATTTGTTATGCATTGACTGTTTTAATATGCATTAAACTTGTTTTCTTGTGAATGTTGTATTTAATGGTTTGTAATAAAAGGCTGCTATGGCCATTCAACCCCAAAAAAAATGTGTCATCTGGTCCTTTTGGAAGGAGGGATTGGTCAAGTGTTTATTGTTTTATAGATAATCAGTGCCTCTACACTCTGCAGGTCCCTCAGTCATGCAAAAACGACAGGTTTGCCAGTTATTGCTCAGTAATACAACTCTTATACGCAATTTTCCAACCTTTTGAACCAGTATAACATTACTAAGCTCAGTTTACAGTAATGTCACACAAAAACAAAAAATCCCAGCTTCTGCTTCAGAATTAACTTGATAGCATTCCTGTATATTTTATGTGCAAAACAATGCAAAATGCTGCAGAATAGACTCTGTGATCATTTTTGAAATTTTGCCAAAAACATTTAAACTAAAAATATAATTCCTGCAGAAATTTCATTGGACATGTTCACTTGTATTTAATTTTCTAAAAGGATTGACACATGACTCAAGCTCCAGAAATCTGTGCATTTTCAGCAAATGTGTTTTCTTCTGCTTTTCTCTATATTGAGTACAGATAACAATCTGTTATTCACTTAGGATAGTCAGTAAATACAATTTTCACAAAAAATCAGCAGTTAGTTCTAACTTAACCTAAACTTTTTGCTAGAAAAATATAGGTTGGATGAATTATGGAGGTATTTTATATAAGTCAGTAAACAATTTGTTTAATTTTCATGTTCTCTTTCTTGCAGGTGTACATTGCCCAAGGTGATTGTTAGAGATGAGTGAATCTGCCTGGCTTTTGGGTGTGAACAGTTACTTGAAGTTTGATAACATCATGGCTAACTCCATTGAAGACTTTACAAAAGGTAAACCTTGTTATTCAATTCTAATCATTTGTGGGGCTAATGAGTAAGCTATTGTCAAACAAAAGGCACGAGGATCTGGGCACTGGGCAAAAAAAAGAAAAAAAAATGAAAATAAAAAAAGAGTATTTCTCTGCATAGAATTGTTAGCTCTCGTCAACAGCTTCAATGCACACTGACAATATGGCCACTGTGAGCCCACCCTATTTTAGAAAGGTCGCTGGGTTATCCATTCCTTAAAATTATTGGCTCTTGTGTCCTACCTGACTATGGGCAATGGCAATGCACAGCATTACAGAACTTTCCAGATATCTGGCAGCAAACCTGCAAACATTTCAGCCCCAAGTTTGTCATTCACGAATCCTAGAGATTTGATGCAAACCCACGGTAGTGGAAGACCTGATTCTTATTTCTAATGCCTGTCTAATTTGTACACACAAAGCATCAGAAGCATTGTTTGTGGAAAATTATTTGCTTTTGTGACATAGCATTTCTCTATGCTATTTATTTTGTTTCACTCTGCTCTTTTCACTTTCTCCATATCTTTTTTTCTACTCTATCGATCAATTTTTTTTCTTGCTACAAGTCTTTTTTAGATATTTATGCCCACAACTTTGAAGATGTTTTTTTTTATTATTGTGAAGCAAACAACAAATAGGACAAAATAACAGAAAAAGTCAATGTGCATAACTATTCACCCCCCTAAAGTCAATACTTTGTAGAGCCACCTTTTGCGGCTATCACAGAGCCACTTTGGATAAGTCTCTATGAGCTTGCCACATCTTACCACTGGGATTTTTGCCCATTCCTCCTTGCAAAACTGCTCCAGCTCCTTCAAGTTGGATGGTTTGCGCTTGTGAACAGCAATCTTTAAGTCTGACCACAGATTTTCTATTGGATTGAGGTCTGGGCTTTGACTAGGCCATTCCAACATATTTACATGTTTCCCCTTAAACTACTCAAGTGTTGCTTTAGCAGCGTGTTTGGGGTTATTGTCCTCCTGGAAGGTAAACCTCCATCCTAGCCTCAATTCACAGAGTGGTACAGGTTTTGCTCAAGAATTTCCCTGTATTTAGCACCATCCATCTTTCCCTCAACTCTGACCAGTTTCCCAGTCCCGACTGCTGAAAACATCCCCACAGCATGATGCTGCCACCACCATGTTTCACTGTGGGGATGGTGTTCTTTGGGTGATGTAATGTGTTGGGTTTGCGCCAGATATAGCGTTTTCTTTGATGGCCAAAAAGCTCACTTTTAGTCTCATCAGACCAGAGCACCTTCCTCCACACATTTTGGGAGTCTTCCACATGCCTTTTCCCAAACTCAAAAAGTGCCATTTTGTTTTTTGCTGAAAGTAATGGTATTCTTCTGGCCACTTTGCCATGAAGCCCAACTCTATGCAGCATACGGCTTATTGTCATCCTATGTACAGATACTCGAGTCTCTGCTGTGGAACTCTGCAGCTCCTCTAGGGTTAACTTAGGTCTCTGCTGCCTCTCTGATTAATGCCCTCCTTGGCCGCTCCATAAGTTTTGGTGTGCGGCCGTATCTTGGCAGGTTTGCTGTTGTGTCATGTTCTTTCCATTTGGTTATGATAGATTTGATGGTGCTCCTAGGGATCATCAAAGATATGGATATTTTTTTTATAACCTGCCCCCGACTTGTACTTCTCAACAACATTGTCCCTTACATGTTTGAAGAGTTCCTTGGTCTTCGTGGCAGTGTTTGGTTATTGGTGCCTCTTGCTTAGGTGTTGCAGCCTCTGGGGCCTTTCAAAAAGATGTGTATATGTAATGACAGATCATGTGACACTTAGATTGCACACAGATGGACATCATTTCACTAATTATGTGACTTCTGAAGGTAATTGGTTGCACCAGAGCTTTTTATGGGCTTCATAACAAAGGGGGGAATACATACGCACATGCCAATTATCAGTTTTTTTATTTCTGAAAAATAGTTTTATGTATATATCTTTCTAATTTTACTTCACCAACTTAGACTATTGTGTTCTGATCCTTCACATATAATTCAGATTAAAAAAACATTGAACTAAAGGCTGTAATGTAACAAAATAGGTAAAAAGCCAAGGGGTGAATATTTTTGCAAGGTACTGTATATAGAAAACCCATTTATTAATAGTATCATCACTGTGACTAGTATAAGCAGCTTTCTAATTTCCCTTGCTCCCTACAGTTGATCTTCATGGTGTCCTTAATAGTAATTTGTCACATTCAACTGATCTTTTTCTGTAATGTTGAAGATGTTTCTCTGCCTATCCAAACAGCTCTCCCTGTGTGGCTATAAATAATGTAAATGTTTTATAGATAAGCAGAAAAATGTCTCCAATAAAAAAAAAATGTTGTTAACTTTGAGTAACTACTAATAGCTATACCTTTTAGTTGTGGGGTAATCCCCCTCCCCACTTAAACACTTTATGGAGAGCAGTTTAATCAGCACTATCAGTTATTAGGTACCTGTAATAACCTAAAGACCATAATTTACTAAAAACACATGTAAATAAATCAGACTGCCATCCACGTGGAAAGAACGTAGTTTAATGAAGAGTAACAAGAAAGCTTACTGTATGAATTTGTAAACAATTCCAAAGGAGGTAGAAAATGTATCCTGACATTATGTCAAGTAAAATTCTAGTAAACTTATTCTCTAGCAGTAATAAATATTGATAATATAATACATGTCTAAATATACATATATTTTACAGGTAGACACACATATACACATGTTAAAAATATATACATCCAAAATGGTCAGATGTTATGATGGTTTAATGTATGCAAATGGCAGACACATCAGTGGTTAATGAAGAGCCACAGAAGTCACAGTACAGCCATGACCAGCCCAATGCATCATGTGGTAACATACCACATTATATCAAAGTATATTCTTGGTACACCAGTGACTGCTTTCCTCTGGTCCTTTACCAACTTAGTTTTTCACAGCTTTGTAGTGGTAGGCTAACACTCATGCATTTTAAAAATAAATAAAGAGATGAAAAAAAGCAAACTATAGGTATTGTCCTCTATCTGTAGCGTGCCACAGTATCAGCCTACTTTTACATAATAATGGGTGATATCAAGGTAGAGAACAAGCAAGCAGCAGCATATTTGTATCACACTGGCTGGGCATACAGTTGAACAGTTTTTTTTTCTTTTTCTATTTTGCAAATCAGCATATGTTTTCCAGTTATCAGAGACATGTAGAGACATGCACTATGCAATGCAAACTAAAATTATTGGATATATTTAACAATTCAATGTAAAGTGCCAAAACTGAAAAGTGCAGTAACCAATAGCAGCCAATCAGAAATGTATTTTTAATTGATATGAGTTTGAGAAACTAAAATCTAATAGGCCTATTTGTCTTAAATAGAGTCAAGTGGGAAATGTATTAACACAAAAAGGATTTCCTAACTTTGGCACAGTTGTTACCATGTAGAGCAGACTTTTCAGCACTTAAAGTGACAAGTCAACCAGAAGGATAAAGACCCAACAAAAGTATGGCAAAACACCAATGTGCAGCTCTGTGGGTTATACTTCTGAGCTTTGAAAACCATATTAGTTTGACAGATTTCTATGAACCTTAAAGTATGTCTAAAGTTAAACCTTTTTTCTGATTTTTTATATCATAGGAAATTGTGTATCTCTGAACTGGGCTGCACAGTGAAGAGTGCTAGAATGGGTGCAGAGGCAAGTATTGGACCAGGAGGTCTGCACTCAGGGGGGATGCCTTAAAGGACAAGTTGTACAAAAGGTAAAGCTGTCCAGTAAACAACATTTTATTTTAAATATGTTAGAATATAAAAAATATACATATTCCAAATTTTAACTAACAGGAGACTATACGTAAGTGTGGCAATTCACTTGTATAAAACTCTAATGCCCTGTACACACGGTCGGACTTTGTTCGGACATTCCGACAACAAAATCCTAGGATTTTTTCCGACGGATGTTGGCTCAAACTTGTCTTGCATACACACGGTCACACAAAGTCATTCTGAACTTGGTGACGTAAAACACGTACGTCGGGACTATAAACGGGGCAGTGGCCAATAGCTTTCATCTCTTTATTTATTCTGAGCATGCGTGGCACTTTGTCCGTCGGATTTGTGTACACACGATCGGAATTTCCGACAACGGATTTTGTTGTCGGAAAATTTTATATCCTGCTCTCAAACTTTGTGTGTCGGAAAATCTGATGGAAAATGTGTGATGGAGCCTACATACGGTCGGAATTTCTGACAACAAGGTCCTATCACACATTTTCCGTCGGAAAATCCGACCGTGTGTACGGGGCATTAAAGTTCCACATCCATGTTTTGAAAACTATCATCAGCTGTCAAAGGATATCTGTTCATCCTCAAGATACAACCCTGGTCAGCACTGGCCCATGCATCAAAGGACACACAATGGATTTTGTCTTCCTCCAGATGTTGGCAATGAGCCAAATGATTTTCTCACAATTATATTTGTGAATAAATGTTGGAATATTTTAAAAAGGATAACTTAAATTTTCTTGTGTTTTATTTCCTTCTTCATGTTTATTTTAGGGGCTGTTTATTCAGTCAAGAAACAGTGTAACTATCTACATTTTTGTATCTAATTTTATACTATAGGGCCATGCAATAGGATACTATGTATATATGCTATGCTCATTACATATCTTGTTCTGTTATTGCTTCTAATACCTGATTCGGTCATTTTTAATTTACAGTATCTGAGTATTAGCATGCAGACCTCCCTGATCAGTAAAACGAGAAAATTCAAGAATCCAGGCAATTCTAATTCACAAATTGTATGTTTCTCTGCAGTTCAGAAAAATCTATATGTATATATACACCAATGAATAATACATTTGAGGAAGTATCCCTATTGCTGATTTACAAAACCGTGAATTCATCACTAGTTACAGTACAAGGTTGCATGCACAATGAATATACATGTTCACCACAGTAAGTAACAAATACAAAATTTTTGTACTTACGGTACAAAAATTGAACTAGATGGTCTTTTTTCAGCCAGACTAACTATGTAACTACCATATTTTCCGGCGTATAAGATGACCTTTTATACTTAAAAAAAATCCTCCAAAAATCGGGGGTCGTCTTATACGCCAGTATATGGATGTCAGACCTCTGGATGTGCATTAATGTCCGGCTGAGCCAATCACGGCGAGCAATGTATTATATTAATGAATACAAAGCCTGCTCTGATTGGCTTTTAGATTCAGAGAGGCGCGGGCTGATGATGTTCCAACCTCTGCCAATCACAGCGAGCGATGTATTCTATTAATGAATACAAAGCCTGCTCGGATTGGCAGAGGTTGTAATATAATCAGCACGCGCCTCTCTGAATCTAAAAGCCAATCCGAGCAGGCTTTGTATTCATTAATAGAAGACATCGCTTGCAGTGATTGGCTCAGCGTGGTATACTGTAATACTGTATACAGTATGTTACCGAATGCGGCTACCCCTCGGCTCCTCTTCCTTCCACGGCCACCTCGCCATTCACCACCGAAGTGGATTTTGTTGGGCACATGAGGTATTTACCAACGCAGCCTTGCTTTACAAAGCTGGTGATTAAGTTGCACAGACTTATTATTGCTGTTTCAGTATGTTACCCAAGCTACTAGACAGACTAGTCGGAAGGGGGTCATCTTATACTGCGAGTATATCTCAAAACCAAAGTTTTAGCTGGAAAATTAGGGGGTCATCTTATACGCCCAGTTGCCTTATACACGGCAAATACGGTATGTAAAATATTTTTATTGGAGTTCATCGAGGGACACAGAACTATAGGATAGTCTATGACATATGGGTTTTACTGTTACCTTGGTTTGGATACTTGCAAAATACTAAAAAAGATAAGCCAGTAACTGTATAACCGCACTTCTAACAGTCATGCATTTGTTTTCTGAGCAAGCAATACAAAAATATAGAGGGGCAGAAAAAGATTTACTGTAATTACAAAAATGTTATTTTCTTTATCATCCTTTGATGGACACAGGAATGAAGATTAAAGCCCCGTACACATGGGCTGAATATCGGGAGACATTGGCCGGTTCAGAAAAAACGTCTGACATTCGGCCAGTGTGTATGCCACCCTGTCCGACAGAAGCCAGCCATTTGGCTGGCTTCTGTCAGATGAGCATGCTGGAAAGCCAGCAGCAGACCAACTCCTGATCAGCGCTCTCTGCCAATGTCCAAGTGTCAGAACACAACAGCTCAGCAGGGGAGATCACTATACTAACTTTGCATAGTTTTTTTTCCGTTCAACCCACTGGGTTGCATGAAAAAAAAAAAACTCATAGTGTTTCTCAGGCTTTATGTATGAGGCATGGTATGTCCAAAAGCAGTTCAACTTGGGGGGGGAGGGGGATTATGGTAGAAAAACAAAAAACAAAACATGGTGGTTAAACATACTGTTCTCAAAGCTGATTATCCCAATGTCTCATTTCCTTAATTTACAATACCAAAACTTTCAGGAATGTAGATAAAAGTATCATTTACTTATGTAAAGTGTACTCTTTACTTATTTTCTCAGAATTGACTTATGTATTTCCTGAAGACGTTCCCATGAAGACTGTATTGATTGGGGGTAAAGAGGACATCATCTCCCTCATGTCACTAGACTGAACATGGGTCTCCAGTGATTCTTGAGGGCCATATTGTTCTGTCATTCCATACATGCATTGGGAGGTGGGGGCAGATATCACACTTTGCATATTTGAACCTGCTAAAAAAAAAGTAAAAACATTCATTATGTGAGGTTCACAGTTAAGATGAACCATGCTATGTATATTCTTTAAAAGAACACCTTCTGACGTCTGCAGCTATAGGCACTGCGGAGCAATTCATCCTCAGAGTTCACAGCAGAAGCACTAAAGTCTTGTAAATCCTTCACTTAGCAGCTCTGCTCAGCCTGCCCCCTTCCCCCAACCCAGTTGTGACTCAGCAGCCTTTCAGCCTTCTAACCTCTCATTTCTGTTGTTTAAAAAACGTCAGCACATCTTGCTGTAAATATTGTGGTTTGATTAGTTCATAGTGTCTGCAGCTACAGAGATCACTAGTGTCTTTTTTGCTTTTTGTTAAGAATATGCAAATGCTTGAATGCCCAAAGTCTGGCCATTGGCACATTTTTAAATAGTGATTAGGGCTAGATTGTGGTCATTTATGAAGGGTCAAACCCAGAACTCAAAAATATTCCTTCTTTGTTTTTAAGACAGTCCCTATACTCAGGGCCCAATAGATAAGGCGTTTTAAGTAGTTGTAACTTTGACAAAATTTGCAGGTTTCCAGCAGTGAAAGGATGGGTTAAAGCTAATGCTTAAAGATTTCCCTTTTCCCTGTAAGACATTTTTGGTTTTGACTGTGAAACATCATTGTCAGGTGGAGTTGCTCTACCATGTTGATCTCTTCACTAACACTAAAAAACATTGGGTTTCTTTGTGAAATGCACATTTGCAAATAAGCTAAAGCTTTGTTCATATCAATCAGCCAATCATGTGCTAGCAGAATTCCTACTTTTTTAAATTTTCCAGTCAGGTGATTGGGTATTCAAAATGAACAGAGCTTCACCTGATTTACCAACATTCACTTTGCTAGGGGAACAGCCTGGACTCCTTTGGTAAATCACCCCCTAATCTTTCCTCTCTAAAAAAACATTAGTAAGACCCGTGTAAATGCGATGTTCAACTGTGGGCACTAGACCAAACAAAGATATCTGTAAATTATTAGGGGAAATGGAGAACCTCAGCTATGAAGAAAGTTGAACTAAAATTAACCTAATCAAAGTTGAATGTTAAGGGCCTATTCCCACCAAATGCAGTGGGATGCATTTTTGACAGCACTCCAACTGCAAAGACAGTCCAAAATACAGGTTATCCCATGGGTATAATTCACACTATTACAGTATACTGCATTAATAAAAGTACAGAAAGCTGCATTTTTCTTCACTGCAAATGCACTGAAGCGTATGGAAATGCACGTACATGCATAAAAATGCACTGCAATGCGGTGCAGTGAACATAAAAGCCCAAAGAAGAAAGAACACGGAAATGACTTAAAGGATCTGCAAGCTTATGAAAAATGCACCACAAATGCATGCAAATGAACGTAAAAAACACACATAAAATTTATGTCACTGTGCATGAAAAATGTGCAGTAAATGCACAGTTTTTGCTGTGAATGGGCCCTAAAGGAGGTTATATTCAATTAATGTAAATAGTTTACACTTGAAAGTCACCATAAACGATAAGAGGGCACTTTTTTGCACCTAAGGTTTAACCTCTGCATACAGTATAAATTCTTAACTTGAAGAATATTCTTCCATGTGAGCTTGTTTTCACAGATTTAGATTCCTTTAAAAAATGTTGGATGCATTTCTTAAAACACAAAACATCAAGGGGTATTAATAATTATAGAAAATATGTAACTTTTAGAATGTTCATCCAGAGAGTTGTCCAATAGTCTTATTTTTTTTAGGATAGGGAAGGTAAAAAACCCTAAAACATGGTTCTGTTACTATGGGGAAAAATCCTTCCCCTATAGTAACAGAACCATGTTTTAGGGTTTTTACCTTTCTGTGGAACTGTGAATCAAACATTGGTTTAAGGTTTTAAGAAAGCATGATGTTTTTTATTTCTCTGAACTTGATGGACTCTATGGGTGTCTTTATTCAACTTAGTTACACATTCATGATCTTGGCACTTTACTTACCCATTGAATTGCGACAAATAATAGCAGGTGATGCTTCTGTGTAATAAGATCCCAACTGCTTTCTTCCACTGTCTTCTAAAATATTGAGTGGATCATGAATATCATTAAAAGAATGCAATGGACGTATTGAACTAATGCTGCTAATCACAGATACATGTTGGTCTATCATTGATCCAAGTCGATGGGACTCTGAATAGCCTAAATGATTTCCATAGTATCCTGTAAAAAAGAGGGGACCACAATTATTTGTAGCAGATAAAAAAGATAAACATATCACCTAAATCAGATAAACATATCAAGTAAACTTAGAAGTATATGCAAAGCCAAAACTATTATTTTAAGTTTTAGATGGAGTAGGAAATTGTTAAAATGAGTGGATCATGAATATCATTAAAAGAATGCAAAGGACGTATTGAACTAATGCTGCTAATCACAGATACATGTTGGTCTATCATTGATCCAAGTCGATGGGACTCTGAATAGCTTAAATGATTTCCATAGTATCCTGTAAAAAAGAGGGGACCACAATTATTTGTAGCAGATAAAAAAGATAAACATATAACCTAAATCAGATAAACATATCAAGTAAACTTAGAAGTATATCCAAAGCCAAAACTATTATTTTAAGTTTTAGATGGAGTAGGAAATTGTTAAAATATTTTGTTTTGCCTCTGTCCATTTGCAGAGCATTTCCTTTACTTATCGCAAGACGTAACAGGAAGTGAAAGGAAATATCTCTATAACTCTATAGTAAGACAAATTATCTCTTAGATACTTGTCTCTGAAACAATTGAAAGATTTTTCTGCTAATTCCTGACCCAGTGATAACTGGAAATATTGGATTTTTCCCTCGCTATCAGTTTAGGCAACCGTTTATCAGGAGTTCTTTTTTAATTCTTTAAAGCCACTTGAATGCCAAAACCCAGGAGGGCTTTTGAGTTATTTGAATGACTAATATATACAGTATATCATCAGATATACATATTATATTTCCAAGTATTTCATTCAAAAATACTTTATAGATACCGTAACTATGCTTCTAAAACATACTGAGGTTGATTTGCAAAAGGCAAATAGAATGTATACTTTGCAAGTGAAAATGTACTCAATTTCCCCAGAACTTAGTATATGTGATGAAGTTTTGCTGATTTTTATCATCCAATCATGTGCAAGCAAAAATGCTGTTTTTTTTTATTATTTCCGTGCACCTGATTGAGTGTTTTTTACAAAGTGAAGCATCACCACATTTACTAAGATCTGGGAAATAATGAGTTAAACTGCACTTGCAAAGTGTGCAGTCTTTTTGCCTTTAGTAAATCAACCCCCATATCTCTTTAATATGCTAAGGGATGCACATCAACTTTGTAAATATACAGTAACATTTTTGTTGAAGCATCTCTATATATACACATTGTGAGATGTAATCACAGGCCTAGGCCAGTGTAAATACTTCTCTGTTAACATTTAGCTCTGCAGCTGTACTAGAACTGTAGAAAAAAGCTAGTACTAATTAGCCATATGGGAAATGGGCTTGTTCTAAGATGGGAAGACATATGGCCATTCATTCAAGTAACTTCTTAAGTTCTTATTGACAAGAGTAAAAGAGGAACGTATTAGGGGAATTGATCAAAACTGCAGCAGCCAATATCTAGAACAATTGTGCATGGCAATCAATCTGCTTCAATTATCAGTTTGTTCGGATAGGCTTTGAAAATGAAAGATAGAAACTGATTGGTTGCGAATGCACAGCTGCTCCAGTATTCACCCCCCTTGGCTTTTAGTTCAATGTTTTTTTAATCTGAATTATATGTGATGGATCAGAACACAATAGTCTAAGTTACTGAAGTAAAATTAGAAAAGTATAAACATAAAACTATTTTAGAAATAAGAAACTGATAATTGGCATGTGCGTATGTATTCACCCCTTTGTTATAAAGCCCATAAAAAACTCTGGTGCAACCAATTGCCTTCATAAGTCACATAATTAGTGAAATGATGTCCACCTGTGTGCAATCTAAGTGTCACATGATCTGTCATTACATGTACACACCTTTTTTAAAGGCCCCAGAGGCTGCAACACCTAAGCAAGAGGCACCACTAACCAAGCACTGCCATGAAGACCAATGAACTCTCCAAACAAGTAAGGGACAATGTCGTTGAGAAGTACAAGTCAGGGTTAGGTTATAAAAAAAAATTCAAATCTTTGATGATCACTAGGAGCACCATCAAATCTATCATAACCAAATGGAAAGAACATGGCACAGCAAACCTACCAAGAAACGACCGCAAACCAAAACTCACGGACCGGGCAAGGAGGGCATTAATCAGAGAGGCAGCACAGAGACCTAAGGTAACCCTGGAGGAGCTGCAGAGTTCCACAGCAGAGACTGGAGTATCTGTACATAGGATGACAATAAGCTGTACGCTCCATAGAGTTGGGCTTTATGGCAGAGTAGTCAGAAGAAAGCCATTACTTTCAGTAAAAAACAAAATGGCACGTTTTGAGTTTGCGAAAAGGCATGTGGGAGACTCCCAAAATGTATGGGGGAAGGTGCTCTGGTCTGATGAGACAAAAATTTAACTTTTTGGCCATCAAAGAAAATGCTATGTCTGGCGCAAACCCAACACATCACATCACCCAAAGAACATAATCCCCACAGTGAAACATGGTGGTGGCAACATCATGCTGTGGGTATGTTTTTCAGCAGTTGGGACTGGGAAACTGGTCAGAGTTGAGGGAAAGATGGATGCTGCTAAATACAGGGATATTCTTGAGCGAAACCTGTACCACTCTGTGTGTGATTTGAGGCTACGATGGAGATTTACATTCCAGCAGGACAATTACCCCAAACACACTGCTAAAGCAACACTTGAGTGGTTTAAGGGGAAACATGTAAATGTGTTAGAATGGCCTATTTAAAGCCCAGACCTCAATCCAATAGAAAATCTGTGGTCAGACTTAAACATTGCTGTTCACAAGTGCAAACCATCCAACCTGAAGGAGCTGGAGCAGTTTTGCAAGGAGGAATGGGCAAAATCCAAATGGTAAGATGAGGCAAGCTCATAGAGACTTATCCAAAGCGACTTGGAGCTGTGATAGCTATTGACTTTATGGGGGTGATATGTTGTGCACATTGACTTTTTCTGTTATTTTGTCCTATTTGTTGTTTGCTTCACAATAAAAAAAAATCTTCAAAGTTGTGGGTATGTTCTGTAAATTAAATGATGCAAATCCTCAAACAATCCATGTTAATTCCAGGTTGTGAGGCAACAAAACACGAAAAATGCCAAGGGGGTGGATACTTTTGCAAGGCACTGTAAATTCTCCCCATTGTCATATTCGCTAGGTTTGATTATCAAAAAGAATTGACGTTTTCTGCTTAAAGCTCATCTCCAGGCAAAACTGGTTTTTTGCACTGATGTTAATAACTTTTTGCCTTTTTATCCTGTGTCCTTGCGTAGAACATTTTTTTCTACATTGTTCTGATATCCTCTCCCAAAGTCACCCTACTGACCTATTTTTCTGATATTTCTTGTTCATGAGAGCAGATAGCTGTGCCTGCTCTATGTGCAGCAGGGTGACTGGTCCCCACATTGCCCCTAGAAGCTCTAATCGGTTGACATCATCACTCTCACACCTCCCTCAATAGCAGGATCATTTTAGCATAAACATGGAGTCTCTTTCCACCTAAACCTGTCTCTACACTCCTAGCTTCTCCTTCATCTGATTTAATTCTTCTAATATGTGTCCTGCAATAGCTAGGGGCCCAGGACACTGATAGGGTTGTGTAAGGCATCGGCTGTATGGTTGTGCTTGCTAATGTAATCAAACTGCTCAGAAGCCTCTCACTGCCTGCTATGCTAGTTCTGCACATCCCTCTCCTGCAGCTCCAAATTGCCCAGGAGCTCAGGACACTGAATAGGAGGTATAAATTTTAGGCCGGCAGCTTCTTCTTCTCGCTGTCCAAAGTCTTAGCTCAGGATTTTGACAGGGTGGGTTAAGTCTTTTGGACTTCTGGTAACTATAGTCTCTCTGTTAGTTCTGCTCCTAGTTGTCCAGGAGCTTAGAACACTGATAGCAATGTGTATGCTGGACAGACACTTCCTAGACTTTCTCCCTATGCAGTCTTGTTTTATACAGTGAATAAAGCCACATGAAGGATAGCAAACATCAGAGCCCTATTGCAGGGATATGCAATTATCGGATCTCCAGCTGTTGCAAAACTACAAGTCCCATCATGCCTCTGCCTCTGGGTGTCATGCTTGTGGCTGCCACAGTCTTGCTATGCCTCATATGACTTGAAGTTCTGCAACAGCTGGAGGTCCGCTAATTGCATATCCCTGCCCTATTGTTTTGCAGCTGTGTTCAATATTCCAGTGTTAGCACATGAATAGGATCTGCAAAGCATAGGGGCTTTGCTGTTTGCTATGGGACCATAGGCAGAACAATTAAATAAATCAACTATATACTGTAATTATAATAATAATCATGGACCAAAAGCAATTTTGGATCAAAATGGTCGTGGCCCTTTATTATGCTTTTCTTCATACAGCTGAGACTGATGAAAAGGGGACAGTATGTACAGCATCTGCAATGACCAGGGAGTTCTCTGTTCACCTGTCAACACTCACAGTAATGCCCCCTACCACTCATCCCAGTTCTCTGTTAATGTATGAAGATTTATGAGCGCTACAGTGATGTTGCAGAGGCAAAACGGAAGCATATCGTCCTAATAGAAATAAGAAAGAAAAATAGGGACAAGCTCGGGGGGTGGTAGGTATGGGATATATGTTTGGATTGCCTGGAATTCAGCTTTAACTAAGTAAAATGTTCTTGGTCATATGAAAGAAATATTAAAAGACAGAATTTTTGCTTGCACACGATTGACATATTGAAGTGAACACAACTTCAACTCATTTACAAAGCTAAGTAAGCATTCTCTTTGCAACTGTAAATTATCTACTCTTTAACCTCCCTGGCGGTATGATTATTTCATATTTTTGATGCTGAAAGCGGTACCATTATTTTGAATGGAAATTTGGCATTTTATATTGTATATTGTAGGCCTGTAATTCACTCACTTAAATTTGTCCAAACCAGAGTCTAGTAGACATCTCGGGTATGATAAAGTTTGAAACACGAAATCATAAATTATAATATAATAAATAACTATAAATAATTATACCAAATAATAATTTAATAATAATAAAAAATATTCAATAATGTTGCAGAATTGTCGCTGTCATTACTTTTCAGTGTTTGATGACGGATCTCCCCACAAATCACCATCGCTCAATTCTGCGAGTGATTCTAATTTATTATCGGTGTTTTCTAGCTGGTCTAAAACCACTTTTGATGTAAAGGGACGATTTTGGTTGCTATGGACAATCTCCAGTTTCTAGGCAGAAAGAACAGTTTTTATAATATAAAACTGCATGCAGGACACTGGATAAACCACTAGGGACAATAGGGATGTGTAATTATTTTATACAGTAATGTAATCTGTAAGATTACAGTATACTGTACGTATTGTGTGGGTTTCACTTTTTGAATTTGGCACTGTTCTCCGTCCCTGTGCGTTGCAACGCTCACAGGGAACGGAGCTCGGCTCCGTGACGAATCCAGCGGAGGATGAGCCGTTCACACTGCGGGGAGACATTGCAGGATGTCTGGCTCGGGGTTACCGCTTTTGGTTCTGAAATTCCACCCCGAGCCAGTCTCAGGAATACCGCCAGAGAGGTTAAGTTGCAAGAGCCAGAAATTAGGAGTTTTTTTTGCAATTCACTTATGCAATGGAGACCACAAACTATTAGAAGCAGACAAACTCTGTATAAGTTGTGCTGCAGTGCAGTAAACATGTCTTCAAGTCAAAGTTTATTAACCTTTTTTCAGCCAAGGCTCCTTTTAAAATTATGGACAGTCTCAAGGCACCCCATTCTAAAATGTAAAAAACTATACTAATAGCTTTACACAATGCAACAATATCCACACGTAGGACACCCAATGTTAGAAGTGATTTTTTTCTTCCAAAGCAAATACACTTTTTCACACTGGTACTGACTAGTATTACAATGTTTTTCTTCTCCCTCAATTTCTATCCATCTATCAGCTAATGCCACCCCAGTGCTGAGGGAGAGGAGCACAGGAGGGTCAAACAAGGATGCTGTGGAGGCACCAGACATTCTCCTTATTAACTGATGACGTATTGGTTGTTAGGGTGCCAGTGTCTAGAAAGTGGTAATGGTGCATAATTAAAATCCGTGGCTTTGTGTAACGAAAAGGCAAGTTTGATCCACCCGCTGGCTTATATACAATTTTTGATCAACTGTAATGCCCCGTACACACGGTCGGATTTTCCGACAGAAAATGTGTGATAGGACCTTGTTGTCGGAAATTCCGACCGTGTGTAGGGTCCATCACACATTTTCCATCGGATTTTCCGACACACAAAGTTTGAGAGCAGGCTATAAAATTTTCCGACAACAAAATCCGTTGTCGGAAATTCCGATCGTGTGTACACAAATCCGACGGACAAAGTGCCAAGCATGCTCAGAATAAATAAAGAGATGAAAGCTATTGGCCACTGCCCCGTTTATAGTCCCGACGTACGTGTTTTACGTCACCGCGTTCAGAATGATCGGATTTTCCGACAACTTTGTGTGACCGTGTGTATGCAAGACAAGTTTGAGCCAACATCCGTTGGAAAAAATCCTAGGATTTTGTTGTCGGAATGTCCGAACAAAGTCCGACCGTGTGTACAGGGCATTAGGCATTTTGCCAAGGTGTCCCTGAAGTAACCTCAAGGCACCCTGGTTGAAAAAGGCTGCTTTAAGCCATCAATGAGAACATTTTATCCACTTCACTACCTGCCTACCTACCCATCCTGGGTGGACGTCATATGACGTCCTGGGATTCCCGGCCGTCTAGGGAGTGCGCGCGTGCCGCCGGGGGCGCGCGCGCGCCCGCCGCGTTACTCGGGACCCGGTGCGTGTGCCCGGCGGCCGCGATGTCCGCCGGACACCCGCGATTGCCCGTTAACCCGGCCGGACCGTGGATCTGTGTGTGTAAACACACAGATCCACAGCCTGTCAGCTCTGAGGAGAGCGATCTGTGTTCCCAGAACGGAGGAACACTGATCGGTCTCCTCCCCTTGAGCGTCCCCTCCCCCTTCAGTTAGAATCATTCCCTAGGAAACATATTAACCCCTCCCCGCCCCCTAGTGGTTAACCCCTTCACTGCCTGTCACATTTACACAGTAATCAATGCAATTTTATAGCATTGATCGCTGTATAAATGTGAATGGTCCCAAAAATGTGTCAAAAGTGTCTGATGTGTCCGCCATAATGTCGCTGCTAAAAAAATAAATAAATATATTTTTTTTAAAAATGCCATAAGTCTATCCCGTAATTTGTAGACGCTATAACTTTTGCGCAAACCAATCAATATACGCTTATTGCGATTTTTTTTTACCAAAAATATGTAGAAGAATACGTATCGGCCGAAACTGAGGAAAAAATTTGTTTTTTTAAAAAAAAATTGGGATATTTATTATAGCAAAAAGTAAAAAATATTGTGTTTTTTTTCAAAATTGTCGCTCTTCTTTTGTTTATAGCGCAAAAAATAAAAACCGCAGAGGCGATCAAATACCACCAAAAGAAAGCTCTATTTGTGGGGAAAAAAGACGTCAATTTTTTTGGGTACAATGTCGCACGACCGCGCAATTGACGTTTAAAGTGCGATAGCACTGAAAACTAAAAATTGGCCTGGGAAGGAAGGGGGTGAAATTGCCCTGTATTGAACCGGTTAAACAACAAGTTTTCCTCTAAATGTCAATTTATTATTTTCACAAATGTCTGAAGATTATTTAATGGGAATGGGTAGGGTTAGGTAAACTCACGCACAGGGTACATCTTTCTAGCAGTTTGGGATTTCCAGCATTTGTATGAGCATGCTGCAATAAAGACATCCTTACCTATGGCTCCTGATAATGGAGACCAGAGTGTCATTCACTATGCTGTTCAATATTTTCATCAATATCACATGGTAATGGTATCATCACAACACTCAATTCACATACCAAAATATCCCATAGGTTTGGTGTCACTACTTTTCAGAGTAAAATCATTAACCAGTAAAAGCCTTCATTTCTGATGTATCAGTATTTTATCCCCTGAAGCATTAATTTATCTGCCTCAAATAGTTTAACCACTTGCCGACCAGCCGCCGCACTTGTACTGTGGCAAAATGGCACGGCTGGGCGAAACAACGTTATGTAATGTCACTTCGCCCTGTGGCCACTAGGGGCGCGCGCACCCCCTGCTCACCCACAGAGCCGATGTGAGTGCCCGGCGGTCACGCATAACCGTCAGGCTCCCGCGATCGCTCGGGACACACCGAGAACCGGGATCTGTGTGTGTAAACACACAGTTTCCGGTTCTCTGAGGGGAGTGCCCGGCAGTCTCGATCACCGCCAGGCTCCCGCGATCGCTCGGGGCACACCGAGAACCGGGATTTGTGTGTGTAAACACACAGTTTCCGGTTCTCTGAGGGGAGAAGAGACAGATCGTCTGTTCATACAGAGTATGAACAGCGATATGTCATCTCCCCTACACAGTCCCCTCCCCCCTTCAGTTAGAACACACACTAGGGAACACAATTAACCCCTTGATCGCCCCTAGTGTTAACCCCTTCCTTGCCAGTGACATTTTTACAGTAATCAATGTATTTTTTAGCACTGATTGCTGTATAAATGCCAGTGGTCCCAAAAATGTGTCAAAATTGTCCAACGTGTCTGCCGTAATGTCACAGTCCCGATGAAAAAATCTCACATCGCCGACATTACTAGTAAAAAAAAAAAATAATAATAATAAAAATGCCATGAAACTATCCCCTATTTTGTAGACGCTATAACTTTTGCGCAAACCAAAAATATGTATAAGAATACATATCGGCCTAAACTGAGGATAAAATAGTTTTTTTATATATTTTTGGGGGATATTTATTATAGCAAAAATTAAAAAATATTGCATTTTTTTCAAAATTGTCGCTTTTTTTTGTTTATAGCGCAAAAAATAAAAACCGCAGAGGTGATCAAATACCACTAAAAGAAAGCTCTATTTGTGGGGAAAAAAGGACGTCAATTTTGTTTGGGTGCAACTTTGCACAACCGCGCAATTGTCAGTTAAAGCGACGCAGTGCCAAATCGCAAAAAGTGCTCTGGTCAGGAAGGGGGTAAAATCTTCCGGGGTTGAAGCGGTTATTCTTCTGGTATCCTCATCAGACACCTCCCTGCAACACCAGCCAGAGGCTAGTGGTATTTTAAAGTGAGCCTGTCGCTATGGGGTCCAAACTAGTAAGTAAGCCAAACTTGTAGAAAGGCTACTGTTTTTTGGTGGCCTGTGTCTTTATGCCCCGTGGCAGATACCTTCCTGTTTAAGGTATCTGACAGTTGCACCAGTGCAACTGTGGTTCCTCCTGCTGGCTCTTACATCACTGCAGGCTGCTATGTGGTGTTTTTTTGGACAAAGGCTGCTGGAAAGGCAGGTATACAACATCTTTTACAGGATGGTGGTACTTTAGACCGGACCCTATAGTAATAGAGTAACTTAAACACGCACAAACCAATTCATTTATTTATGTGAATTGACTTGCATGTGAAAAGTTGATAATATGTGTACGTGAAAATTCAGTTGATCTATGCAATACATTTTTTTTTGTTTTATGCATTTGTGAATTGAAGAGTTCAATGTCATTGTTTTCAGTAGTACAGTCCTCAATTATGTATTTTTGTGAGATGTCTTTGCAAAAAAAAAAAATCCTACTTGCTGCAGTTTAGCATCAACAGTGATAAACAAGAGATCAAAGAATCACAAGATAGCCCTGATCAAAGAGATACAAGAATTGGAACAACAACATAAAGTATCAGGAGGGAGGGAGATATGGGCAAACCTACTTAGAAGGAGGGAAGAGCTGAGGACCTCCCTGGAACATGAGACACGCAAAACTTATTTTTTGGTTAAAAAAGAGAGATATATCAATGGAAACAAACCCGGTAGACTCTTAGCAAGTGCCTTAAAAAAGAAGAAAGCGAGCCAATATATTGAAAGAATTAGGACCAGTTCTGGTGAAATTAAGCATAGAACGCGAGAAATAGCTAATGCCTTTCAAGCATTTTATAGGACATTGTACGCAATCAACGCGGACGACTCTCGGGAACGGGATAAACATAAGCATGAGGCTAGCAAAGTGTTCCTAAAGGAGGCAAACTTAAAAAAGATCACGGAAGAAGACAGTAACATGTTAGATGCTCCGGTGACCCTACAGGAACTAAGGAAGGCCATCCAGGATATTCCAAACGGGAAAAGCCCAGGGCCCGATGGGTTGACTGCCCTCTACTACAAAAAGTTACAGGAGCCACTGCTCCCCATACTGTGTTCTTATATTAATGGGATTGGGGAAAGCTGGGAAATGCGAAAGGAAGCCCTAGAAGCGCACATTACCGTTATAAAAAAGGAGGGAAAGGATGGCACCTTGTGCTCCAGCTATAGACCCATCTCCCTCCTGAACGTAGATACGAAGATCTACGCAAATATTCTTGCAGATAGACTCAAAAAGGTTATAAAAGAAGTGATCCACCCTGACCAAGTAGGATTCGTACCCGGGAGGGAGGGGAGGGACAACAGCATTAAAACATTAATGCTGACCCAGATAATGAGGGACAGGGGAGCCCCAGGTCTACTCCTGTCGATGGATGCGGAGAAAGCATTCGACAGGGTAGACTGGGGCTTCATGTGGAATACCCTGGAAGAGATTGGCTTGGGTAATAAAATGATCGGAAGGATTAAGGCCCTGTATACTAACCCCACCGCCAGAGTGAAAATCAATGGCACCCTGTCCGGACCCATTGCGCTGCGGAATGGCACCAGGCAGGGATGCCCGCTTTCCCCGCTGTTGTTTGTGTTGACACTGGAGCCGTTGTTGGCTAAGATAAGACTTAACCCCGATATTAGTGGAGTAAGAATCGGGGAAGATGAGTTTAAAATCGCAGCATTCGCTGATGATGTCCTGCTATATGTCACCCGTCCGAGGATAACACTCCCCAACTTACTGGAGATCCTTAGAAATTATAGCCAAATATCCAACTTTTGGGTAAATACGACCAAGTCGGAAGTAATGGAAGTTGTAAAAGACAAGGAAGGGGATAAGGCCTATCAAAAGAGCTTACCATTTAAATGGGGGACAAAAGAACTGAGCTACCTGGGGGTTAAAATATCATCAACAAAAGAGACAATGTTCCAAGCCAACTTTATGACCCTCCTTAATGAGATTGGGGCTGAGTTAAACAGATTCCCACGGAACCGACTATCTTGGGGAGGCAGAATAAACTTACTTAAAATGTCAATTCTCCCCAAAATCACATACAAAATTCAAATGCTTCCAATAGCAATCTCACAAAGTTTTTTGAATAAAATACACACATTGTTTTTAAGATTTATATGGAGGGGGAAGAAGCCACGAGTAAAGTATGCACAATTAGTGAACGCCAAAAGGAGGGGGGGTTGGGGGGCACCAGATATTAAAAGATATTACACAGCAATAATACTATCACGTATCCCGGAATGGATTAATAATAATAAAGATAAACAATGGTGAGAATAGAGAACACAAGGAGTGGGGTAGATTTAGGAAAAAATGTTTGGATACCACCACAATTTAGAAAAATGAGCACAAATGTATTTGATATTACGAAACACGTTTTGAACACTTGGGACACAATATTCACTAAAGAGAAGTGGAGATACAACTCGCCACTAGTTCCAATTAAGGGTACGGACTATTTCCCCCCGGCGAGGGAGGATATAGCTGGAAGATGGATTCTGAGTGACGAAGTCCAGCTTAGAGATATTACCAGTCAGGGAACGTTGTGTACCTATCAGGAACTCAAGGCAAAAGAAAACTGGTTTGTTTTGGATAATTGGAAATACAGGCAAATGAAACATTTTGTAGAATCCCTCCCGCAGCCAATTAGGCTGATGGAAGATCTATACCCCCTTGAAAAAGCCTGCATAAAAAAAAAATAGGAGAGGAGGAATGTCCAGGATCTATAGAACCTTGGTAGGAATGGGGGAGGTCGAGCGCCCAGGATTTCTTCAGAAATGGGAGGAGGAAATAGGAAACAAGATCAGTGATAAGGAGGCGAGGAGGGTCCTGAGTAGAGTAAATGCTACATCAGTAAATTACAAGATAGCGGAAACGAACTTTAGAATTTTGGCCAGAATGTACTTTACCCCGGACCTGGCGCATAAGATCCAGGATGGGACCTCACAGTATTGCTGGAGGGGATGTGGGGAAGTGGGGACAATGCTACACGTCTGGTGGGCGTGTCCGGTATTGAAAAAATTTTGGGAGGAGATAAGGAAGACCATATATTTGATTACCAACCAGACTGTACCAGACGACCCCTGGGTATGTCTGCACCATGGCAGCAATGTCTCCTCCAAGCGTTACCGGAGAATACTGCTACCACACCTCCTCAACGCAGCTAAGAGTCTCATCCCTAGACACTGGCGGGACATTAGGAGGCCTTCAATGCGGGAGTGGTTCGACAAAATAGATGAAATTTACTGCATGGAATACCTAAGATACAGTGAAGGGTTGGAGATGGAGGAATACGAGGAGACATGGAGAGATTGGGTTAGGTTCAAAACTTCAAACCAGTTGGCGGAGGCGTTGGGAGGAAGAGGTAGACAACTCGCTTTAATAAAAATAATAAAAATATTAAAACAGTTGATAAAAACTTATAAAAATCTATAATTAAGCTAGGCACTCAACAGGCTCTAGGAAGAGCTGATAGATAAGGAGGGGCGAAGTTGGGACTCTCCGGGGAGGGGTGGAAAAAAAAAATAAATAAAAAAAAAACAAACAAAAAAAAAAAACAGTGATAAACAATAATAAATATAAAGCTTTATTCAGGCTATTCCTTTTTGGTGCCTAAGCCAATCAAACTGATTTCACCTCTGAATAATAGGCATCATAAATTTCCAGATCCTACCATTAGGTAGCAAACTTTCTGCTGGGTGCCATGTCTTCCATTAAAACCCCAACTTCTGTAGAACAGGTTTGGTAGTAATTCCTTCCCAAAGAGACAGTACCCAAGCAAACAGCAGGTCTGCTTGGGTCTGCTTAGTGGCACATACTAACTTTTAAGCAATTGTACATTTGTTCTTATATGCATTTTAGATGTTTTCACTGGTTAGGAGGCTTTATGCTGCTGCATGCATTCAAATACATCAAAACACGTGGGCAAACTACAGCATTAACACATTTTGAAAACAGAATGTTAAACCACTGATACAAGAACTGTACTGTTCAAGAAATGCTACAGAATGCAATTATCAGGTGGTCTGAAAATACAGTAACCACACTAAAATGTCTAGGTGTAAGACATCAAATACGCAATGTCAATTCACTAAAGCATAATTGCATTTAGAATTTTAATTACCCCTGGATATTTGACATTTTTTACAATTAGAAACAATGTTTTCAATTTCCTATCACTAAAGATTAAATCATATCGCATTTGCAAACCAAAAGTAGAGTGATGACAAGGGGGGTACATGAACTCTGAGCAGGCCATTCAAGTAGATTGATCTGCTGCCTGATGATTCCCTTGACCAGTGGAAAATTTCATTTTCCCAGAGTAATCATTCACAACCATTTCCTTTTAAACTGACTGACCACCAATTCAAGGATAATTCTACCCGGTGTTAAGTGGTCATTCTCACCACCAACAATTCACTCCGAAGACATGCTGGTAGGTTAATTGGCTTCTGTCCAAAATTGGCCCTAGTATATGAATGTGAGTTTGGGGATCTTGGATTGTGGGCTCCTTGAGGGTAGGGATTGTGAGTGTGTGTGATGTATGTGTGGAGCAATGCATAAATTGATGGCACTATATGGGTACCTTAAATAAATAGGGATAATTGTAGACACGCACACTCACTCAGGTTGAACTGGATGGACTGGTGTCTTTATTCAACCTTACTAACTATGTAACTATGTAACTATGTAAAGGGGCATTTTTATCACTGGAAACTAATATAAGAGGGATCGTTCCCAAAGACCACCAATGTAAAAGGGCATTCTATTTCCTACTGAGCAAAAATGTAAAGGCCATTCTTTTCCCTACTGGCCAACATTGTAGGAAGTGGCACTTTTATTCTCACTGACCACATTCTAAGGAACAATCCTTCTTCCCACAGACCACCAATATAAAAAGGCATTCTTCCTGTCACTTATCACCAGTTCAAGGGGAGTTTCATCTACTTGCCAACAATGTAATGAATCACTCTGCCCACTGGCCACCAATTTATGATGCATTGTTCTCACAAACTACCAATGTAATGGGGAATTCTTCCGGTTACTAATCACCAATTTAGGGGGGCCCTCTTAAACAGACCATAATGAACACCAATGTATTGTAATGGTCTCTCTTCCCACTGACCTTCAACGTAATGTGGCACTACTCCTACTGAACACTTGTGGAGGAGTCTTCCCACTGACTAATAATGTAAAGGGAAATGTTACTGACTGATTACAATGTAAGGAAAAATTTTTCTTCCACCGAACCAACACTAATGTAAGGGATATTTCTTACACTGACCACCAGTGTAATAGGGCATTTTTTTACTGACCACCTTTGTAAGGGGCAATCTTTTTCCCATAGACTACTTTTGCAAGGGCGTTCTTCCTACCCCTAATAACCAATGTAATGGACATTCCTCCTTCCACTGAACACTAATGCAAAGGCTTTTCTTCCCACCAATGTAAAGACTACACCGACCTGACTATTAATTAAAGAGGGCACTCCTCCACAGACACCAGGGTAAGGGGGCTCTTCAATTTTCACTGTCTACTTTTCATTTCAGAATGCTACGTAAGCCATTGTTGCATATATTACCAGCACTTTCGCATATGTTATGTTATTTTTCCTTATACTTTGTATATACAATTCAGTTTACAAAGATTAATGCCTAAGTTTACAGTACCTTTTGACTGACAGTACAAGGAACTAATAAACTTTGCAATAATGACAATTGTGAAAAAGAAATCAGTTTGATATACCGGTAGATATGATCAGTGTGCTTTAATGTTTTGCCAACCTGTTTTTTATCAGAGTCATAAATATAGATCATGGAGCCAAATAGCAAATTTTGATGGAGCCCCAGCAACCTCTCTAATATCATTAATCTTAATTTAAAGGAGAGGTAGCAAGAAATCTGTCAGCATAATCAGTACACTAGGGACCAGAGTCATGGACAGAAGTTGTTAGGAAAGAGTCAGGCATCAGTTCATGGAAATAACTGTTACCTTCCTTTTACTCTGCCTTCAGTAGCTCAGCAGTCTTTTTCAGCATCTCCAATCTCAGGACCTCAGTGCACATTCTATACCCTCCCACCCCTTCCGCCATCACAGCAAGCAAGTGCTGAAAGAGGTGGTCTAGACGTAAAGGTAAAAAACAAGGGTTGCAGTAGCAATAACACTGACATCAAAATATTTTATATTTTGACATAATTGTTAGTACTATTGCACACAATTACTCTATAAGGCCCGGTTCACACTGCCGCGACTTAAATGTCTTGAAGCCGACATCCCAGCACAACTTCGGCACGACTTGCATACGATTTCTTTAACAGAATTCAATGCAAGTCGTGCTGAAGTCAGATCAAAAGTAGTGCAGGAACCTTTTTCTAAGTCGGAGCCACTCAAGTCGCTGTTATTAGAATGGTTTCATTGCACTTAATCGGTGCGACTTGTGCTGCGACATGTGCTCTCAAAATCGTACTAGTGTAAATCGGTGTTCTGTCAAAATAGCCAACTCGTCGAAATCTCCAACTACGTCACATCCGGTGACTCTCCAGCAGCAGATTTCGACAAGTTGGCTCTACTGCCCATGCGCGCGCGCGCGCGTGCACCCGACAGAATAACAGAAACCTTCAGCAGCTGTTGGAGAAATCAGCGAGTTTTCCTCGGATCTACCAATGGCCGCAGTGTGCATGCACAAGGTACATCACTAACCTTTTTTTAAAACTTGTCGAGTTCTCCAACAGCTACCGGGGGTTTCTGTTATTCTGTCGGGTGCACACGCACGCATGGCCAGTAGAGCCAACTCGTGGAAATCTGCTGCTGGAGAGTCACCGGAAGTGACGTAGTTGGAGATTTCGATGAGCTGTCTTTAAATTATTTGGGGGTTTTTTGGGTTTTTTTTGCAGAACTACAAAAGCTTTCTTATCAGTTTTTAACTGGGGAGACACACTGGGCTTTTTTAGCCTGGGAAAGACTGTGTTAGACATACAGGGTTAGATTCATGACAAGAATGTACAGAAGCACTGACGGCAATACAGCTACACTGCTAAGACAGTTAAGCAGATCTTCCTTAAGCTGGCCATAGACAGATAGAAATTTGGCTCATGGATCAGGGACTGGTCACATTTAAAAAAAATCTATGGCCATTTCCATTTATAGGAAGTCAATCTAACGAATAACTTCTCACAAAGTTAATCTGCTGGAAAATTTTGATTCAATCAGCACATCGGAATACAATGGCACAGCGGGGAGGACTCCCGTAATCCACCTCAAATATGTGGATAGGAGAATTGGTTCAATTTTTTCCTTTCAGCCTGCTAGCTGAACAAGAAAACTGAGCCATGTATGGCCAGGTTTATTGGAAAGCTTGGAGCTGTATTTGTTTGGAAATGTCACCGAGGATACATGGTTAGTGTCAACTGCAACCCTTGCAATCTCTAATGATACAGTATTGGATTTTTGTGATCTTCACATGTACACAGGTTTTTTATGTTTAACTTGCCTCAAGAGCCCTTCTAAATCAGGGCCCCCTTCCACCCCAGGCCCCATAGCTAATATCTTATCTCAAATGTTGTAAAGCAAAATCATTTTAGTGGGTAATTAACCCTGCCTCTAGTGTATAATCTACAAAGTTTACTCTTGATAAAAAAAAAATTACATAAAAATGCTGCAATAGCTAAAACATGTATATTGAGAAGAGCAGACGATAGTACCATTGGGGATAAAATAACACTATAAGATTAACTACTGATTCAAATTATTACATCTGTGGGCAAAATAGAAAAAAGTTCATAAAAATTGTGCAAAGATCACATTACAAATATCTGTGGAAAAAAAATCTATAATCACAATAACTATGGCAAGCTGTAAACACTACCATTAGGTGTGTTTGAAGAATAGGCTCCTCCTTGGCAGCTTCCGGAAACAGACCCATTTAGGAAATTGAATCCACTAGCATTCAAAAACTGCATGCTTTGAATTTCTTGAGGATTTGATGAATTTCCATAATTTGAGGAAGGACGAGCACTAAATGAAGTCACTGCACAACTGTTGCTGAAATAATCTCGTGAAGCCTGCTGCTCATTTATCTGCTGGTAACGATCCAATCTGTGATGGAAGGCTCCAGGAGTAGTCTGAGCATGAGTTCGGAACATGGCTTGGTAGTTTGATCCAGGTGACAAGTAGTTCTGATTAGACTGAGGAAGGTTCTGGTAGAGTGGCTCAGAAAATGAAGAAACTTGAGAATGACTAGATATTCCTTGGCCTGCACTAGAAGGCCTCAAAGCCATTGGTCCTTGGTTTATAACACTACCACGATTTAACATAGCAGGTGACATTGGTGGGGTCATCAAATGAGCTGTACTTTGAGTAACGTCCATCTGATCTATAAACATAATTTGATTTGGATAAAAAGATTAAAATTATGCAAAAGACATTATATATTATCAACTAAATCAGCATCTTTGGTGTTTGTATTGCGTAGGGAAATTATGCAAAAGACATTATATATTATCAACTAAATCAGCATCTTTAGTGTTTGTATTGCGTAGGGAAGGAAATGGTTAAACAATAATCATATTTTATATGTTTTTTTGGCCTGTTTGGGGAGATTTTACCTCGCTTTTCTGTTTAACACCTATCAACTCCTCATTGTGGACAGTAAAAATACTGACAGCTTTAACTTTTTTCCTGCATCATTAAACTTTTGGTGAGACATCCCCTTACACCTATAAATGAGCAAAAAGAGAAGATAAATGGTTCCAGTGATTCTAATCTTTCCTCACTCTATCCAAAGCTAAGAATAAAAAGTTGTCCAGATGTTGAGCTTTTACTTTGTTTAGGTTTCTAATTTCTGGCTACCTGAAAACAGAAAAGCATTCAAACAGAAATGTCACACTCATGTACCTAGAAATTTTTACACGATTTTCTAAAGCAATGCCCAAACAATACAGACTTGTGATCAGCTTTAAATAATCAGATGCAGTTTACTCTATTAGATCTTCTCTCCACATAGACAGCCAATTTACATAATTTCACTGTCTTTTTTGGCATAGGAAATGTTGGGGTGTTCAAAGAGGAATTCCTGGTATGGATATTTTATACATAGTCCAAGCTGGACCAATGTAACTCTGTAAATACCATACCTGGATGGTACCCCTGGAAGCTGGAAATCATTAAAGTAGACATCGTTACTCCAGTGATTTCCACATGCTTCTGGGTCCCATGCCGAAAAAGACTGCCCTGCTGCATTCTCAACACAAGAGATTAGCCACTCAGCATGGGCACCATTAAGAAATTAACAGGACCTGGAAGTAAGTAGTGTCTATTTCAGTGACTTCCAACTTCCATGGGCATTGGCCAGGTATGGAATATGGATAGTTGCATTGGTCCAAGCTGGATAAATGTAACTATGTATAAAATATCCATAACTGAAATTCTTCTTTAACAGCTGACATTTGGCCTAATGTAGGACTTTAACTTGTTTCAGGTTACTGAATGTTTGATTGATTTTGTTTCTAGTCTGAATAATCATGGTAATGTAGATTATTGAAATAACATAATATTTTATTATAAATTGCACCATGTAGCTGTCATCACTTTTTATGCATGTTTGTGCTTTTATTTATATTTTTATCTTATGTTATTATTTTGTCATGGTCCCTCAGTAGGGCAAAAGCAGCTCTGGCATTTTCTCTTTGGTGCTTTCCCCCACAGAAATTATTTTTTGCTTCTAGATATGAGAACATCCTTTAAATGCAGGGTATCATGGACCCACCTTCTGAGGGGGTGACACAACAATGTCCCGCTACCACATACAATAATGCAGGGAGTAGTGCTGAAATCATGTCAATGCCACTTTCTGGATCAAGGAGTACTGCTCACTCCTGTATTAGATCTGAAGACAAACCTGCATGCTCTGGGAGGGAAGGGAGAACCCCCCCCCTCTGGTGTCACATTTGGCACCTTTCAGGGGGGAGGAGGGTGCAGATACCTGTATAATGGCATAATGGCATAGACTCCCGCAGGGGTCTACGCCACTTCCCGTCCCCCTGCTGTCTGCTGGGAGACACACAGGTCCCAGAGACAGCAAGGACCATTCAGATTATGCACCGTGACTCATGCATGCGCAGCAGGGAACCAGTGCTTCACTTCCTGATTCCCTTACCGAAGATGGCGGCGGCAGCACCCAAGGACCGAGGGATGGTTCGGCCTCGGGTGCCAACATAACGGGCGCCCTGGACAGGTGAGTGTCCTTATTTTAAAAGTTGGCAGCTGCAGTATTTGTAGCTGCTGACTTTTAAAAAAAAAAAATTCGGCGGACCTCCGCTTTAAACTTCATACATTTATATGCATCTGTCAGTCATCAGTTAGTTTTGTCCATCATTTTACCTGTAATTGGAATATTTTCGCTATCTTCATTTGAGAAGGTGTGCAGTCCACGTACAAGACCAGCATGGTGTTCTGGTGACATTGCTGGGTAACCTTGTTCTTGCTGACACTCATTTTTGACAGTAGATTCATTTGGAAGACTACTAGATTTGTTGCGACTAGCAAGAAAGCAAGAGCTAGGAGATGCTGTAAATGTTGCTTTACTTGCATCTAGGTAGATAAAATAAATATGGCTCACTAAATAAAGTTAAGAAATCAAGAAAGAAACACACATTTGTTTTTCTTGAATATGGACTGAAAAAAGCAAGGATGAATAAAATTAGGTAATGGGGCAATTAAAGAGTAAGTTTAGGTATGGCAATTTTTACATAGTTATGTTAGTCCAGCTAAGACACACTGGACACACTTTGGGATTTATTTACTAAAAGGAAATAGGCAGTTCACTTTGTTAGGGAAGGAGCACTTTGTAAGGGAATTTCCCCCCAGAGCTTAGTGAATGTAGTAAAATTTCACTTTGCAAAATATACCCAATCATGCGCAAGGAAAATATTCAGAAAACAAGAATAACAGTATTTTTGCTTGCACATGATTAGATGATGAAAGTCAACAAAGCTTCCCCTCATTTACTAAGCTATGGGGAAAATTCCCTAGCAAAGTAAACATATTTTTGCTTTTAGTAAATCAACCCCTATGTGCTTGGTGTAGATGGTAGAATAGTGAAGATTTGATGATATTGATATATGATGATCACAAAGCGTTTTAAGCCAGGTTGTGTCTAGTATTAGCAAAACCTAAATCTACATAAATAGATAATCACTTATTCAATAAAAAAAAAAACACATTACATATGAATTTCTACCATATCATGCTTTTAAAGTTTTCATGTTATTTGGAAAGATAGAAATTAATTCTAATTTCAATTAGAGGCTAGGGCTGAAATTGGTCCAGTTAGTAACGTCCTTTTGGGTTCCTTTCAGCCCCAGCCTGTAATTGATGTTTTTTGGGGTACTTGGATCATACCAATCTACCTGTTGGTGAGTCAGTGGCTAATTGGCTGATGGTAAGTTCCACAATTCCTTAGCATTTTTTCTTTATACTACTGAGTGCGGTCCTTGCTTAGTTTTTTTCTAGTTGATGAATTTTAGTTTACCTGCATTCTTCATGTATTTATCTAACAGATTCTGAAGTTCTTGTTCTTTATCATTATTAAACTGTGTCTCAACAGCAAGTAGAATATATTCATCAAGAAGCATTCGTATTAGATGAAATGAACCTACAAACAGAAAAGAGAGAGTGGAGTATTGATACTATCTTCATAAACATCTGACCACAATCTACAAGGGACAAGTGAAGGCAAAAAATAAACAATCGATGTACTTCATATGACCTACCAAAACCAACAAAGGATAGTTTCTAAAGTTAGACTTCTAATTCTAATCTTAGAATGAATAAACCACATGGTTCAATATATTTACTACCTCAAAGCACACAAATTAGATCAGAGACCAAGTTGATGAAAGCAAGACATGCCTTATACTAAAGGAAAAGCAAATAAAGTCATTCACAATAAGCCTGGATGACTTATATGTGTTTACTTTGTCTCTCGTCCAAATACAGCAAAGAACACCAAATCTGTAGGGTCCAGTCAAAGTATATAGACATTTGGAAACAAATTAACACCTTATCTAGCATTATTTACTTCCAGCAAAACAGCACATTAATCTGAAAGAGAGTTTTGTCTGTGTATTCTCTTGCAGTTACATCTTTGTACATGTGCAAGGCTATTATCATTTCCTCTGTCATAATATAGTTAGTGCAGAAATTGAAAGTGCGCTTCCACTTTTGAAGCCCAATTGGGATAACGCATTCTTTATATTTGTTACATGTTCATATTCACATAGAATAACTTTAAAAAAAAGAAAAACATAAAAATTTCTGCTTACATTTTACTTGATCGTCTCTAAAAACTCCAAAACTGAAGTTTGCTATGCAAACAGCTACAGCTCCCCAGCATACAGGCACCTTCAATTGGTAACACCAGGGAGAAATGTACACACATGAAGTAATAGGTTGTTAGGGGTCAACTGATTGCTGCAGTAAACCATACATGGAGAATGCCAAACCAGGGGACAAGTTTCAGTGACATGGATGAATCAAGCAAAGTCTTTAGCTCAAAGGGAAAGGGGCAGAACTGCAGACATAGTACTTATCGACTCAATTAAAGCAGAACTGAACTGTATCTAACATCACAAACAGAAAACACTATTTAATTCATTTTTATTATTCAAAGCAAACTCACCTGTCCATCCATGTCTCCATGCTTTATTTTGTAGAGAAATCACTGTGAGAAACACTTCCCTAGCATTTCTAGTCATGGCCATTTAGAGTAAGGGCAGATGATTCATGCAGCATTTACTTCCTGATATAATCTGCTCTTAGATAAGACATGCATGTAGGATAGTGTGATTAGCTGAGAAAACAAGTAAGGCTGCCCATACATTATACAATTTTCTTGTACAATTTTCCTTTAGATTTACCAAAACTATATAATATGAGGTCAAACCTAAACCTAATATGAGGTCAAACCTAATCACTTTCAATTTCTATTCCGGTAGGCCCTTGAACTACATAGTTGAAGGTAAATCTAAAGGAAATTGAACAAGAAAATTGTATAATGTATGGCCAGCTTAAGTATAATATACCTTCCTAACTATAAGAATTAAAAATAGTTCATGTTGATTGAAAGAGTTTAGTTCTGCTTTAAAAGACTTGGTTTTGTCACTTACCAAGACATAGGATTCTAGACTGTATCACCTGGAGTCCTTCTGACCATCATGGAAATTCTTCTCCTTATTCTCTTTCTGTTCTCCTTCCAACCACATTGGCTTACCATATGTACAGTATGTCAGAAGACCCCCATTCAAATATAAAACAATCCCTCCCTAATCTGCTTCACTATCCAGTACATAAGCACTGAATGTAATCTACAGATCTAAGTCATTACTACAAATATATGTAGTGACAAAAGCTAAATAAGTATATAAGCTTTAGGTACATGCAGGGCTGTTGTTAGAAATCACGGGACTTGGTACAGCCTACCTGAACCCCCCCCCCCCAGAAAATATCCAAATAATATTTTCACCAAAAATACACTAAAATCATTGTTAGCTGACACAAACTTGGCTTAACTTACAAAATCCCTGCTAAATCTAACATATACAACTGTATTAACAAAGTCCTATGTGTAAACAAGGTCTTGGGACTCATTTACATGAGTGCTGTGGTCTGTAACAGTCTGATTTGACTTTTTTTTTTATGTGGCTATTGCTATGTTTAGGCGGCCTGTGTTAAGCTATAGGGACGCAGCAGCTGTATGAACACAGCCGCAGGTGTACAGCTCCAAACACAACATGCATTCGGGGCCACTCACCCACGCCTGCAAACCTATAAAATTAGGACCTGCAGCTGAGTTCATGTAGCTGCTGCATCCTCATAGAGTAACAGATGGCAACAAATCACTCATTCACACTGTATGAGCCAGATAACCCGTGAGCCCTCTATGGAATAAAGGAACAGGTTGATAAGCTGACGGAGGTGCAGAGGACCAATACGGCTATCCAAGGGGGAGATCTATGTATAGCTGCCCACCCTATGCTTACTACCCCTGCAGGGATAACTACTTTCCGTGAGTGGGGGCCCATTGGAGGAGCACCAAGTCACCATACCTGCCGTGCACAGAAGTCACCTGATTTTTTGTTTGGAACCTGAGATCACGTTCTGTTGGCTTGTTTTTATTTATTTTTTTATTTTTTTATTTTTTTTACTTATGGCAAAAACTTTTTCACATTAAGTTCACCTGTTGTCCAGGGATTTGGACCATACTATTGAACACTTACCCATTAATCAATTACTGTGGACTCTATATGCATGTTTTGCTAGGTGGTTTATATTATTAATGTTCACATGCAATAAGGTGTGGAGAAATCTACATATATATTTTATGTTTTATTATTATTTATTATTTATTTCTGGTCATTGGATTGGTTTATATCTAATCACAGGTCTTGGTGTGGACGGGTGAGGATAGATGTGCATTTCAAAACTCATTCTATTTGAGTTGCATCTCTACCCATTCACATATACCCACAACACTTATTCACTTTATAACACAATCCATATACCCAGTGGTAGATGGTCTGTACACTTTTTATAGGTTTTTCAGTTATTTCTATATTTACACTTTCTCAGGATTACGCACACTGGTATTTTATTTTATGCTAGGTTTAGAATTATAACACAATTAATTCACATTTAAACACTTTGTGCCATATAGGGTAGCGCCAATTCCCCCACTCTCCTCTACGTACTCCTGTAGGTCCCCTTGGGAACCAATTAGGGGAGGCTGCAACCCTTTTCCTAAGCGCAGATTTTTATTACACCTTCATCTTCACCCATCTTGCTTCCGGGTTCATGGACTCCGACTCTGTGACTGGCCAGAGCCACAATGATGTACCTCCGGCGCATGCACGCAGGAGTCGCTGTTCATGGCACAGGGCTCTGAAGGAACAGCACGGCTGGCCGGAGGGGAATTGTGTCTAAACACACAAATCCACGTTCTGACGGGAGAGGACACAGATCGGGTGTTCCTAGTATATAGGAACACCAATCACTCTCTTCCTCTAAGCAGTCCGATCCCCCCCAGAGTTGGATTGCATGCAATGCATACTAGCACATTATGACGATACCTTGCAGGTAAGGAAAAAAAATGTCCAGCGGTTTAGAAAAGCTTTAAGGTAATAACTGAACCGAAGAACCGAAGAACAAAAAATGCAGTTTATTGCAGCTTACCAGTCCTTAGATGTGGCAGCTGCCTTTTTCATGTTAAGGACATTTTCAGCAAGTACAGAATGTACCTGTTGATCTTACCAGAAATGCAACGTCCTTGTCACTTCCTGTGGGATGAACTGAAACCAAAAATAATGTTTTGTTTCTTGTGTAAATTAATAACCCCCATACTTATAATGAAGGTGAACAAATTCAGCCTAGGTGGCAATAATGGCTCCTTCCATATAGACAGTGGTTTGAATGTAGCCACTGAAGGACAGGAAAAGTGTTATTCCTAGTATTACTAGGTAAAAATAAAAGGGAGAAAAGGAGAAAAAAAAATAATTGTAGGTACCTCAACTAATGCCCGTTAAGCTGCAATACATTTGATTTTTTGGGTGTTTGAATGTAGCAGTTAGCAGCAATTAGGCACTTTCAGCTTTTTTTTCTGCTTGCAAATCGCTCACAAAAACACAAAAAAAAGTATTTTTTCTGCTCCTAGAAGCTGAAGCTTCAAAAATGCATCTAGACTAAAATGGTGTGCATGGACACTCGGGAGAACATTATTTGCTCAAAAGCTGCTGGCAGTGTTTTTTTTTTAACCATTAGCCGACCACCCGCCGTCGTTTGATGGTGGCAGAATCGCCGTAGCTGTACGTAGCCGCGATGTCCGCCGGGCACACGTGATCACTCCTGACAGAGCCAGAACAAGGATCTGTGTGTCTAAACACACAAATCCACGTTCTGACAGGGGAGAGAACACAGATCGGGTGTTCCTAGTATATAGGAACACCGATCACTCTCTTCCTCTAAGCAGTCCCACCCCCCCCCACAGTTAGAATACACTGAGGGAACACAGTTAACCCCTTGATTACCCACATTGCCCCCTGGTGTTAACCCCTTCCCTGCGACAGTGACATTTATACAGTAATCAGTGACATTACCAGTGACATTTATACAGTAATCAGTGGCTATTTTTAGCTCGGATCGCTGTATAAATGTCAATGGTCCCAAAAAAGTGTCAAAAGTGTCCGAATTGTTCCGCCGCAATATCGCAGTCCCAATAAAAATTGCAGGTCACCGCAATTACTAGTAAAAAAATTTTAACTAAATAAAAATGCAATAAATCTATCCCCTATTTTGTAGATGCTATAACTTTTGCGCAAACCAATCAATATACACTTATTGCGATTTTTTTACCAAAAATATGTAGAAGATTACATATTGGCCTTAACTGAGAAATTATTTTTTTTAAATTTTATTATAGCAAAAAGTAAAATATATTGTGTTTTTTTTTTTTCAAAATTGTTACAATTTTTTGTTTATAGCGCAAAAAATAAAAACCGCTGAGGTGATTAAATATCACCAAAAGAAAGCTCTATTTGTGGGGAAAAAAGAACGTCAATTTTGTTTGGGTACAGCGTCGCACGAGTGCGCAATTGTCAGTTAAAGTGGAGTTCCACCCAAAAGTGGAACTTCCACTCATCAGATTCCTCCCCCCCTCCGGTGACACAGTTGGCACCTTTCAGGGGGGAGGGGGGTACAGATACCTGTATATTACAGGTATCTGTACCCACTTCCGGCATAGATAGCCGCAGAATCTGCGGTTATTTACGCCACTTCCTGCTCCCTCCCCGCTGCCTGCTGGGAAACACACGGGTCCCAGAGGCAGCAGGGACCATTCGTATTGCGCTGCGCGACTCGCGCATGTGCAGTAGGGAACCGGGAAGTGAAGCCGCACGGCTTCACTTCCTGATTCCCTTACCGAAGATGGAGGCGGCAGCACCCGAGGACCGAGAGACGCTTCGGCCTCGGGTGCCGACATCGGGGGCGCCCTGGACAGGTAAGTGTCCATGTTTTAAAAGTCAGCAGCTGCAGTATTTGTAGCTGCTGACTTTTAAAAAAAAAAATTTCGGCGGCGCTCCGCTTTAAAGTGACGCAGTGCGGTATCGCAAAAAATGACCCGGTCAGGAAGGGGGTAAATCCTTCTGGGGCTGAAGTGGTTAAGCTACTGTGCATGGAACACTTTACATGATAATAAATACACAATATATAATGGTGCAGCTATTTTCCCCAAACTCATACAATATTATATTAATAACAAGCCTATCTTCTATAACTCTTTAACAACCAATCTAAAGGCTATGAAATATTTATATTAGACAAAGCTTTCTCCAAAGTGAAGGATTGGGGCTGCTCTGTGCAAAACTATTGCTCAGAGCAGGCAAGTATAATATGTTTGTTATTTATAAAAAAACAATGCCTGTTCAAAAACCAGCCAATTTTCTGTTCAAGAAGGGGTTGGGGTCCTAGCACTAAAGCTATATCATTTAACCACTTGACGACCGCCTCACGCCGATGTACGTCGGCAAAGCGGCACGGACAGGCAAAATCACGTACATGGTACGTGATTTGCCTTCCGCGGGTGGGGGGTCCGATCGGACCCCCCCGCCGCCCGAGGCGGTCCCGTTTTGTCCCCCGGCGATCGGAGACGAGGGGGAGGCCATCCGTTCGTGGCCCCCCCCTCGCGATCGCCGCCGGCCAATGGGAACACTCCTTTGCTGCTGTATGCTAAACAGCAGCAAAGGAAATGATGTCATCTCCCCTCGGGTCGGTAGTTTCCGTTCCGGCCCGAGGAGAGACGACATGTGAGTGACTGCACCAACACACACACACACAGTAGAACATGCCAGGCACACATTACACCCCGATCCCCCCCCCCGATCGCCCCCCGATCCCCCCCCCCGATCACCCCCCCCCCCCTGTCACAAACTGACACCAGCAGTTTTTTTTTTTTTTCTGATTACTGCTAGGTGTCAGTTTGTGACAGTTACTGTGTTAACACAGTTACTGTTACCCCCCTGTAGGTCTAGGGTACCCCCCTAACCCCCCTAATAAAGTTTTAACCCCTTGATCACCCCCCGTCACCAGTGTCACTAAGCGATCATTTTTCTGATCGCTGTATTAGTGTCGCTGGTTCCGCTAGTTAGTGAGGTAAATATTTAGGTTCGTCGTCAGCGTTTTATAGCGTCAGGGACCCCCATATACTACCTAATAAATGTTTTATCCCCTTGATTGCCCCCTAGTTAACCCTTTCACCACTGATCACCGTATAACCGTTACGGTTGACGCTGGTTAGTTTGTTTATTTTTTATAGTGTCAGGGCACCCGCCGTTTATTACCGAATAAAGGTTTAGCCCCCTAATCGCCCGGCGGTGATATGCGTCGCCCCAGGCAGCGTCAGATTAGCGCCAGTACCGCTAACACCCACGCACGCAGCATGCGCCTCCCTTAGTGGTATAGTATCTGATCGGATCAATCTGATCCGATCAGATCTATACTAGCGTCCCCAGCAGTTTAGGGTTCCCAAAAACGCAGTGTTAGCGGGATCAGCCCAGATACCTGCTAGCACCTGCGTTTTGCGCCTCCGCCCGGCCCAGCCCACCCAAGTGCAGTATCGATCGATCACTGTCACTTACAAAACACTAAACGCATAACTGCAGCGTTCGCAGAGTCAGGCCTGATCCCTGCGATCGCTAACAGTTTTTTTGGTAGCATTTTGGTGAACTGGCAAGCACCAGCCCCAGGCAGCGTCAGGTTAGCGCCAGTACCACTAACACCCACGCACGCACCGTACACCTCCCTTAGTGGTATAGTATCTGAACGGATCAATATCTGATCCGATCAGATCTATACTAGCGTCCCCAGCAGTTTAGGGTTCCCAAAAACGCAGTGTTAGCGGGATCAGCCCAGATACCTGCTAGCACCTGCGTTTTGCCCCTCCGCCCGGCCCAGCCCAGACCACCCAAGTGCAGTATCGATCGATCACTGTCACTTACAAAACACTAAACGCATAACTGCAGCGTTCGCAGAGTCAGGCCTGATCCCTGCGATCGCTAACAGTTTTTTTGGTAGCATTTTGGTGAACTGGCAAGCACCAGCCCCAGGCAGCGTCAGGTTAGCGCCAGTACCACTAACACCCACGCACGCACCGTACACCTCCCTTAGTGGTATAGTATCTGAACGGATCAATATCTGATCCGATCAGATCTATACTAGCGTCCCCAGCAGTTTAGGGTTCCCAAAAACGCAGTGTTAGCGGGATCAGCCCAGATACCTGCTAGCACCTGCGTTTTGCCCCTCCGCCCGGCCCGGCCCAGCCCACCCAAGTGCAGTATCGATCGATCACTGTCACTTACAAAACTCTAAACGCATAACTGCAGCGTTCGCAGAGTCAGGCCTGATCCCTGCGATCGCTAACAGTTTTTTTGGTAGCGTTTTGGGGAACTGGCAAGCGCCAGCGGCGTAGTACACCCCGGTCGTAGCCAAACCAGCACTGCAGTAACACTTGGTGACGTGGCGAGTCCCATAAGTGCAGTTCAAGCTGGTGAGGTGGCAAGCACAAGTAGTGTCCCGCTGACACCAAAAAGACAAACACAGGCCCGTCGTGCCCATAATGCCCTTCCTGCTGCATTCGCCAATCCTAATTGGGAACCCACCGCTTCTGCAGCGCCCGTACTTCCCCCATTCACATCCCCAACCAAATGCAGTCGGCTGCATGAGAGGCATTTTTATGTCCTCCCGAGTACCCCTACCCAGCGAACCCCCCAAAAAAGATGTTGTGTCTGCAGCTAGCGCGGATATAGGCGTGACACCCGCTATTATTGTCCCTCCTGTCCTGACAATCATGGTCTTTGCATTGGTGAATGTTTTGAACGCTACCATGCACTAGTTGAGTATTAGCGTAGGGTACAGCATTGCACAGACTAGGACACACTTTCACAGGGTCTCCCAAGATGCCATTGCATTTTGAGAGACCCGAACCTGGAACCGGTTACAGTTATAAAAGTTAGTTACAAAAAAAGTGTAAAAAAAAAAAAATATATAAAATAAAAAAAAATAGTTGTCGTTTTATTGTTCTCTCTCTCTCTATTCTCTCTCTCTATTGTTCTGCTCTTTTTTTTTACTGTATTCTATTCTGCAATGTTTTATTGTTATTGTTATTGTTATTATGTTTTATCATGTTTGTTTTTCAGGTATGTAATTATTTAGAGGCTGCTGGGAGAATTTTATGCATCACGTGACCGGACGAAAACGGAAACGAGGCTTGGAGCGCAAGCCGAGCGTGGAGGCCGCACACTAACACCAGGCGAACCATGCTAATAGCCACTCGTCCGTAACTGCTGGATAAGCTTCGTGCCGGCTCGAGGGCACTTTTAAATGTGAGTGATTTTAACCTTTGGAATTTTTTAAAAATAAATGGTTCAAACATATTGCGCTATGATCGCCTTTTGTCCCTATGCTTTCCTATGAGGAGCATTAGAACACAAGTTTTTAACCGGTGAGAAGTGGTACCTGGGTGGAGTGGTTATCCCTGAATGAACCAAAGGCGTACCCCTAGTGAAGTATCTGGTGAGTGGCCAATCTGAATGGTGGAGGGTCCCACTCAGTCACATATGAATATTGAAGCAATATAGGAGCACGTCAGTCACTTTAATGGTTACAAGACTTTGCAACATATCTGAAGGACTTTTTGTTATATGTATATGTATTGAATGGATATATGATTTATTGATCTAAAATTTTAAACTTATGCACATGAAACATTTGTGATTGGTAGTTGATAAGCATTACAGGTGGTGGTATATTAAGGGAGTAGCGCATTCACATACACCAACTAGTATGTAATTATTTATACTTTACTGTTTACTGTGCTTTATTGTTAACCATTGTTAACCATTTTTTTGTCTTCAGGTACGCCATTCACGACTTTGAGTGGTTATACCAGAATGATGCCTGCAGGTTTAGGTATCATCTTGGTATCATTCTTTTCAGCCAGCGGTCGGCTTTCATGTAAAAGCAATCCTAGCGGCTAATTAGCCTCTAGACTGCTTTTATAAGCCGTGGGAGGGAATGCCCCCCCCCCCCACCGTCTTTCGTGTTTTTCTCTGGCTCTCCTGTCTCAACAGGGAACCTGAGAATGCAGCCGGTGATTCAGCCAGCTGACCATAGAGCTGATCAGAGACCAGAGTGGCTCCAAACATCTCTATAGCCTAAGAAACCGGAAGCTACGAGCATTTCATGACTTAGATTTCGCCGGATGTAAATAGTGCCATTGGGAAATTGGGGAAGCATTTTATCACACCGATCTTGGTGTGGTCAGATGCTTTGAGGGCAGAGGAGAGATCTAGGGTCTAATAGACCCCAATTTTTTCAAAAAAGAGTACCTGTCACTACCTATTGCTATCATAGGGGATATTTACATTCCCCGAGATAACAATAAAAATGATTAAAAAAAAAAAATATATGAAAGGAACAGTTTAAAAGTAAGATTAAAAAAGCAAAAAAATAATAAAGAAAAAAAAAAAAAAAAAAAACACCCCTGTCGCCCCCTGCTCTCGCGCTAAGGCGAACGCAAGCGGCGGTCTGTTGTCAAACGTAAACAGCAATTGCACCATGCATGTGAGGTATCACCGCGAAGGCCAGATCGAGTGCAGTAATTTTTCCAGTAGACCTCCTCTGTAAATCTAAAGTGGTAACCTGTAAAGGCTTTTAAAGGCTTTTAAACATGTATTTATTTTGTTGCCACTGCACGTTTGTGCGCAATTTTAAAGCATGTCATGTTTGGTATCCATGTACTCCGCCTAAGATCATCTTTTTTATTTCATCAAACATTTGGGCAATATAGTGTGTTTTAGTGCATTAAAATTTAAAAAAGTGTGTTGTTTCCCCAAAAAATGCGTTTGAAAAATCGCTGCGCAATTACTGTGTGAAAAAAAAAAAATGAAACACCCACCATTTTAATCTGTAGGGCATTTGCTTTAAAAAAATATATAATGTTTGGGGGTTCAAAGTAATTTTTTTGCAAAAAAAAATAACTTTTTCATGTAAACAATAAGTGTCAGAAAGGGCTTTGTCTTCAAGTGGTTAGAAGAGTGGGTGATGTGTGACATAAGCTTCTAAATGTTGTGCATAAAATGCCAGGACAGTTCAAAACCCCCCCAAATGACCCCATTTTGGAAAGTAGACGCCCCAAGCTATTTGCTGAGAGTCATGTCGAGTCCATGGAATATTTTATATTGCGACACAAGTTGCGGGAAAGAGACAATTTTTTTTTTTTTTTTTTTTGCACAAAGTTGTCACTAAATGATATATTGCTCAAACATGCCATGGAAATATGTGAAATTACACCCCAAAATACATTCTGCTGCTTCTCCTGAGTACGGGGATACCACATGTGTGAGACTTTTTGGGAGCCTAGCCTACGGGACCCCGAAAACCAAGCACCGCCTTCAGGCTTTCTAAGGGCGTGAATTTTTGATTTCACTCTTCACTGCCTATCACAGTTTCGGAGGCCATGGAATGCCCAGGTGGCACAAAACCCCCCCCAAATGACCCCATTTTGGAAAGTAGACACCCCAAGCTATTTGCTGAGAGGTATAGTGAGTATTTTGCAGACCTCACTTTTTGTCACAAAGTTTTGAAAATTGAAAAAAGAAAAAAAAAAATGTTTTTTCTTGTCTTTCTTCATTTTCAAAAACAAATGAGAGCTGCAAAATACTCACCATGCCTCTCAGCAAATAGCTTGGGGTGTCTACTTTCCAAAATGGGGTCATTTGGGGGGGGGTTTGTGCCACCTGGGCATTCCATGGCCTCCGAACCTGTGATAGGCAGTAAAGAGTGAAATCAAAAATTTTCACCCTTAGAAATCCTGAAGGCAGTGATTGGTTTTCGGGGTCCCGTACGCGGCTAGGCTCCCAAAAAGTCCCACACATGTGGTATCCCCATACTCAGGAGAAGCAACTAAATGTATTTTGGGGTGCAATTCCACATATGCCCATGGCCTGTGTGAGCAATATATCATTTAGTGACAACTTTATGAAAAAAAAAAAAAAAAAAAGTGTCACTTTCCCGCAACTTGTGTCAAAATATAAAATATTCCATGGACTCAATATGCCTCTCAGCAAATAGCTTGGGGTGTCTATTTTCCAAAATGGGGTCATTTTGGGGGGTTTTGTGCCACCTGGGCATTCCATGGCCTCCGAAACTGTGATAGGCAGTGAAGAGTGAAATCAAAAATTTACACTCTTAGAAATCCTGAAGGCGGTGATTGGTTTTCGGGGCCCCGTACGTGGCTAGGCTCCCAAAAAGTCCCACACATGTGGTATCCCCATACTCAGGAGAAGCAGCTGAATGTATTTTGGGGTGCAATTCCACATAGGCCCATGGCCTGTGTGAGCAATATATCATTTAGTGACAACTTTTTGTAAATATTTTTATTTTTTATTTTTTTTGTCATTTTTCAATCACTTGGGACCAAAAAAAAAAATATTCAATGGGTTCAACATGCCTCTCAGCAATTTCCTTGGGGTGTCTACTTTCCAAAATGGGGTCATTTGGGGGGGTTTTGTACTGCCCTGCCATTTTAGCACCTCAAGAAATGACATAGGCAGTCATAAACTAAAAGCTGTGTAAATTACAGAAAATGTACCCTAGTTTGTAGACGCTATAACTTTTGCGCAAACCAATAAATATACGCTTATTGACATTTTTTTTTACCAAAGACATGTGGCCGAATACATTTTGGCCTAAATGTATGACTAAAATTTAGTTTATTGGATTTTTTTATAACAAAAAGTAGAAAATATCATTTTTTTTCAAAATTTTCGGTCTTTTTCCGTTTATAGCGCAAAAAATAAAAACCGCAGAGGTAATCAAATAGCATCAAAAGAAAGCTCTATTTGTGGGAAGAAAAGGACGCAAATTTCGTTTGGGTACAGCATTGCATGACCGCGCAATTAGCAGTTAAAGCGACGCAGTGCCAAATTGGAAAAAGACCTCTGGTCCTTAGGCAGCATAATGGTCCGGGGCTCAAGTGGTTAATGTAGCTCTATCGCAAAAAAAATATTAGTAAGCCCAGCCCACAAAGAAAGTATTACCGCTTACCTTTCCTATCACCCAAGCTGCCAAATACCACCATTTTGAACACATAATCTCCCTAAAAAATGTTCTGCACCTGTCACTACAGGACATAGAAGGGATGTGGAGGCTGGTTGAAAATAAAACACAGTAGCCATTGGGGTCCAGATCAGACACACTTATGCCGCGTACACACGAGCGGACTTTACGGCGGACTTTGCCCGGCGGACTGGATTTCGTCGGACAATTCAATGTGTGTGGGCTCCAGCGGACTTTGTTTTCTCAAAAGTTGGACGGACTTAGATTTGAAACTTGTTTAAAATTTATCCATTGAAATCGAGTCCGGTCGAAAAGTCCGCCGTCTGTATGCTAGTTCGACGGACTAAAAAGCCACGCTAGGGCAGCTATTGGCTACTGGCTATGAACTTCCTTGTTTTAGTCCGGTCGTACGTCATCACGTACGAATTCGACGGACTTTGGTGGATTGTGTGTAGGCAAGTCCGTTCATTCAGAAAGTCCGTCGTAAAGTACGTCGAAAAATCCGCCGGGCAAAGTCCGCCGTAAAGTCCGCTCGTGTGTACGCGGCATAAGAAGATTGATATTCATCAGAATTCAATAGCATTGTTGGCAAGACTACTAAGTATTAATGATTTTGTTTGCAGGTTGGGCTTCTTTTTATTTATTTATTTTTTTAAATTGCAACGGAGTTGCTTAACCACTTGCTTACTGGGCACTTAAACCCCCCTCCTGTCCAGACCAATTTTCAGCTTTTAGCGCTGTCGCACTTTGAATGACAATTGCGCGGTCATACAACACTGTACCCAAATGAAATTTTTATCATTTTTCCCCACAAATAGAGCTTTCTTTTGGTGGTATTTGATCACCTCTGCGGTTTTTATTTTTTGTTAAAAAAACTGAAAAAGACCGAATTTTTTTAAAAAAAATTGATATATTTTTTATATTTTGTTATAAAATTTTGCAAACAGGTAATTTTTCTCCTTCATTAATGTACGCTGATAAGGCAGCACTGATGGGCACCGATAGGTAGCAGTGATGGGCACTGATGGGTGGCAGTGATGGGCACTGATGGGTGGCAATAATGGGCACAGATTGCTTACACTGATGGCAGCACTGCTAGGTGGCACTGATTGGCACCACTGGTGGGCATTGATAGGTGGCACTTGTGGGCATTGATAGGTGGCACTGCTGGGCACTGGCAGGTGGCAATGACAGATGGCACTAGTAGGCTCAGATAAGGCATATGTGCCTCCTTCCTCTTTGGGACCGATGTCCCTTTAACATAAGCCGGTGATCGGCTTTTTTTCTCCTCACGCTGTCAGCATGAGGAGAAAACGAAAACGATTACCGAGCTTTTGTTTACATCATGTGATCAGCTGTCATTGGCTGACAGCTGATCACATGGTAAGGGGCCGGGATTGGCCCCTTACTCGGATCTGTGATCATCCGAGTCTCCATGACTCGGTGATCACAGCGCTCGCACCGCGCGCCCTGCAGGGTGCGCGCGGTGCGCATGCACAGGGGAGGACGTCCCATGGCGGCCTCCCGGAATTTGAGGTCCGCGCTGTGGCCGTCATTCGGCTATGGCCCTGACCTCAAGTGGTTAAACTAAAGTAGAGGAGACTATATAAATTTCAGGACTAGCTGGACAAAACTGGCAACCTCTCACATACATTAATTTAAATTGTGTATTTAGCTGTTGCCTGGAGTTCAGTTGAAAAATCTAGACTAAAGTGAAATATATTGGAATTCCTACCAAAGCTAGATGCGTTGTTTAATGTTAGGTTGTGCATAACTCTGGCACCAAAAAAACTCCACTTTAACAGGAAATCTTGAGCTCTCTTCTTCAGTGACTTGCCACTTTGTTTGCTCATCTGGTTAAAAAGAAAAAAGAAAACAAAAGAATGATAATAACATAAAATTAAGCAATTCTATACATATGTATATATTAAGTTGAAGAAGACATAAGTCCATTACGTTCAATTCATAGAAAAAATAAAAATAAATACCGTATTTATCGGCGTATAACACGCACTTTTTTCCCCTTAAAATCAGGGGAAAGTCGCAGGTGCGTGTTATACGCCGATACCCTGCGATCCCGACCTGTCAAAAGTTAAAAATCGCCGACCGCGATTTGAAAATGGCGCCGCCGGCGCCGAAATACACAGAGCCGATCCTCGGCTCTTTCCGGCGGCTCTCGTTTACTTTCGGTTTCACTCGTAGCCCCGAGCGGAGCTATCCGAACCTACTCGGATAGCTCCGCTCGGGGCTACGAGTGAAACCGAAAGTAAACGAGAGCCGCCGGAAAGAGCCGAGGACCGGCTCTGTGTATTTCGGCGCCGGCGGCGCCATTTTCAAATCGCGGTCGGCGATTTTGAAGCACAGCAGCAGGGACAGGGGATCGAAGGCTGCACTGGGGCAAGGCTGCACTGGGGGAAGGCTGCACTGGGGGAAGGCTGCACTGGGGCAAGGCTGCACTGGGGCAAGGCTGCACTGGGGCAAGGCTGCACTGAGAAGGCTGCACTGACATGGCTGCACTGAGAAGGCTGCACTGACATGGCTGCACTGACAAGGCTGCACTGGGGAAGGCTGCACTGACATGGCTGCACTGGGGCAAGGCTGCACTGAGAAGGCTGCATTGATGGGCATTTACATGTAAGTTTTTTTCCCTTCAACTTCCCTCCTAAAAGTTTTTTTTTCCTTAAAATTCCCTCCTAAATTGGGGTGCGTGTTATACGCCGGTGCGTGTTATACGCCGATAAATACGGTAAATGGAAAACCGGCATCTACATATATATTTACAGTGCATTCATAAAGTATTCAGACCCCCTTCGCTTTTTCAATTTTGTTATGTTGCAGCCTGATACTACCATTGTTTCAATTTTTTTTTTTCTCATGAATCTACACTCAGTATCCCATAATGACAAAGTGAAAACAGAGTTTTTAGAAATGTTTGCTAACTGTATAATAATAATATAATAATAATAATGTATTAATGTAAAATGTAGGAGCTGGGAGAAGCTGCTCTTGCTCACATGATCATTATAATAGCCTGTGATTGGCTATCACAGTGATCAGTCTGTAAAACCAGGTACTATACTCCCCTACTCCTTCAGAATGTAGAAAGACAAACATTGATCGGAATTTAGCAAAACCGGAGCAGCCTAAATCTGCATCTGTGCATAGTAACAGATAGTATCAGCTTTGAGCTTTCATTTTCAAAACTTAACTGCACAAACTAAAGTTAAAGTTAAAGTTAAAAGCTCTAGATTCTGCCTGCTACAGTTTTGAAAAAAAATTCCCACACATTGTATACTTTTCTCCTACTCATAGGTGAATGTAAAAAAAAAAAAGGTTTGTGTGTTAAAAAGTATAATAAACATAGATAAAATAGCTATATCAAGGCCTGATTTAGTTTAGCGTCAGGGTCAGGGTCAAGGTCAGGGTCAAAGGTCAGTGTCAGTATGTTTTAAGCAGGATAAAAAAAAAGAAAAACAAAATGTGTACGGTTTTTTCTTGACCCTACTACAGTTGCAGACAACAAATAATATACTGCTGTGAATGTCAGAAGCAGGAGAATTTATGGGGGGGAATCTTTTGGTGGTGGATCATGGTGATGGCAAAAAATATACAGCTAAAGTTAGAACACTTTTTTTTTACTACTTTGGGCCAATTCTTCTTTGACAACATTAATATAAAATCAGGAGATATCCATTAACATATATCACCAAATGAAGGCCCAATGTAATAAAACGTATAATTTACCTAGATAGGCTAAGTAGTTACAATGATATGTACAGTTGTATTAACACATGCCAATGTTGTAAAAATTGTGTTCAGGCATTAAGATTTGTTTTATCTTCAGGCATCAAGGGGTTAAATCCCTTTTCCTCCAGACCTAAAGAGCGCCCGCTTTGCCTTTTGTGATGACCTTAAAGTGAATAACTCTAAAAGAAGTTCACCATATGGACCACCTACGTATCCCCCCTTAATCACATCTTCTAAAGAAAGAATCAATTCAGTCCCTATACTCTTTCCTCATAGCTGAGCTCCTGCATGCCTATTATCAGTCTGGTTGCCCTTCTCTGCACTTTCTCCATTTCCCCAATATCCTTTTTGTGGACTGGTGTCCAAAACTGAACAGTATGTTCCAGATGAGGTATTACTAATGATTTGTACAGGGGCAAAATTATGTTTCTCTCTGGAGTCTATACCTCTTTTAATACAAGAAAGTATTTTGCTCGCTTTGGAAACTGTAGTTTATTGTTTCTAAAAATATCTATATTTAAACAATAGGTAAAATATGTAAGAACATGCATGTGAAATATAAAGGTTACGCAAAGAGAACTTCAGTTTTTTATTAAACAAGATGGGCATTGGTAAAGATCTACTCAGATCTCTGTTTCCATACTTCCACAAACTCTTCTCTTTTCACAGAAGAAAAAAGTAAAGATTTTATGGCTTACTCATTACAAGTAATTAGCAAACATAATCTAGGGTCTTATTTATGATGTTACATTGAATGCACAATAGCAATACAATGTGTGAAATAATGGTGACTATTTTTTACAGATTCAGTATATATAAACTAAAATCGGTGAATTCATTCTTAGACCTAATTTAATGTATATGGGTTAAAAAATTGAAGTTTTAAAAAAATTAAACATGGTGACTTCTGCAGTAAAGTAATTAAAAGTATCACATTCAAAATATAAAAGGGGAGCCTTAGGGCCAGTTTACACCACATGCATTGTCGCACGTTTTTTTGTTCTGCATCAAAAATGCAGGGAAAGTAGGTTATATGGTTTCCAGTGCCCTAAATGATGCCAGTGCCGTCAGTTCCAGGGTGTTCCAGAAAAAAAAGTAGAACGTGCTGCATTTTTCCTGCACTTTTCCTGCACTGGACTGGAATGCTATAAAATGCAGAAAAAATGCAACGGAATGCACCAAACCCCAGTACAGTGAAAAAAAGAAAAAAAAAACGGGAAAAAAGAATAAAGAAGTCATCTGGAATGCATCTGGAAATGCATTAAAAATAAACATGCAGAAATGCATCCGGAATGAATCTGGAGTGTGTTTTTGTGGTATAAACCAGTCCTTAAAGTGGAGTTCCACCCACTTTTACAACTCTTCAGCATCCCTCACTAAAGTGTGCACTGTAAACGAATTGGATATTTAATTTTTTTTTTCTCAGCACCTACTGTATATCTGCTGTATTCATTTTTCACTTCCTCCTCCCTGGCCGTGGGCCATTGCATCATTTCCTGTTTGCAATGCCTTCTCGGAAGGGGCGGTAACTTCCTCTGACACTGCCGTTGCTATGGAAACCTGACCTGAAACCTATTACACTGCTTGTGCTGTACTGAGCATGTGCAAGATCTGCAAGGATGAGATCCAGGAAGAAATACAGTCTGGCTTCAGATGCCCACACTTAAGATGGCTACAGCCTGCTGTAAGTTTATAAAATAACAAACTACTGCTATAAACTAACAAAGCAGACCTTAGTTTACAGACTAACTTTACTAGAATACATTAAACTTGTGTATTATAGGGTTATTTTTATTTAAAAAATTATAATTTCGCCCGGAACACCACTTTAAAGTTTACTGAAAGCCAAAGCATTTTTTTGTTTTGGAAGGATTTTGTGCAGAGTTAGTACCCTTGTTTGTGTTTATTGTTGTCTGTGTCATCACTGATTCATTACACTGCCATTGGGACTGAAATGGAGGGAAAATTCAAAATTTTAAAGCGGAACTAAACTCATCAATTTAACAGTTTCATAAAACAGTTACATTCCTGCAGGTGTCGGGAATGTAACCGTCACATTGGTTGTGCTCTTAACCAAACTGTAACCATCAAATGTCTGGTGTCATAACTGATCATGTGCGCCATCATGTCAGTTGAAGATCAAACAGAGGCCAAGATGGCAGCTTTGTTGGCTGAAATGATAGGAGAGTTCATTTCTGCTTAAGTCATCACCCGAACAGAGATAGAAGGAAAATCTTCCAATAGGGGCACTTGTTTAGACTACTGTCTAAAAGAAGATTTTCCTCACGTTGAAGAGGTTTATCAATTTTTTTGCTGTGTCTATGGGACAGGAAGTTACATAGTTACATAGTTAGTCTGGTTGAAAAAGGAAACAAGTCCATCCAGTTCAACCAAAAGAATAGCAGTGAAGGAAAGTGGTAAAAAAATAAATACTGATGGGTTTTTAACCATGTCCTACTTTACCCCCCCCCCCCCCCCCCCAAAAAAAAAAGAAATTAACATTTGGCTTTGGGTATACTTTAAAATGCAGAAAGAAAGAAACGCCTGCTCAGAATTTCAGATTTATCCAAATATACAGTAGCTCTAGATATAGCACATCAGTCCCCTACTTTTAATTGCTGCCTCGTTATCTTAATTATGATTTGTACAGTACACAAAGCTCAGAATTGCTGATTTTGTCCTTTAATTTAAAATAATTACCTTAATAACTCTTTGCTCTACAACATTATCCAACCACTCAATGAAGGACTCCACTGTTGCATTTTTCTTCAAAAGGTCTTTTAGTTCATGAAAGACTGCAATATATTTAGGCACAATATGACATTGTTGTGGATGTCCTGGAACTAAAGTACACTTGGAATAATTGTCAGATACTTTAAAATCAATAGAGATATGGGATAATAGCAGATACAGGTTATAAGAAGATAGAACACAAGAATTCAAAGTTTAATGCCAAAGTATTTAAATTAAGATATAATGGTGATTTTTAGTAAGCACATAACTTTTTGTTGTTGATACACTATGAGGGTTGAATTACTATGAATGAGAATGTTCACTTATCAAAGCATATCTCTTCAATCAACCAATCATGTTCATGGGAAATTCCTCTCCTTTAACCCTACACATGATTGGGTATTCAAGGTATACAGATTTAGCTTTCTGAATAATAACAATAACTTTCTGAACAATAACTTTACATGAGCAGTCTTTATTCATTTAAAGAATAGCTAAAGGCAAAAAAGTTAAGATTAGAAGAGTTGTAAAGGGTTAAAACCACTGTCAGGCTTTTATTGCTATCTGTTCCCATTAGTTAGATTCTCTCTCTCTAATTGTCCCATTCACCAATGTCATCGGGAATGAAACTGAGGTCATAACAACCATAATTGATCCTGTCTTCTATTCAGATGTCAGCTAGAGATTCCTGGCTTTAGACTGAATATAAACAAAGAGACAGGTATGACCAACTGACATCACTGACAAAATATTAACATAGCCATATTTAATCATATTTGGTCACTAGTCATGGCCATATTTGGTCAGTGGGAAATCTATCATTTAGTGGGGTAAAATGGCAGGGTCAGACATGTTTGCATTTTTTGATTTGCAGTCATTATTAATTGTGATTAAAGTGTTAGTTTACCATTACAAAAAATCTGTAAGGTGAACTTACACTGTACCCCTCTTCCCATTTGCACTCGGTCCCGCTAACCTGGAGTTCGGTGATCCCCCGCACTGACCTTCTCTCCTATTCGCCTGCAGAGACAGGGCGTGCTACACAGGTTCTGATTGGTTGGCATCGACCAATTAGAATGCTCTTAAACGTACCTCCTGATGAGGTACGTTTTGGAGATTAAGCTGGGGGGGATTTCTAAGTGATCGCCATGCTCCAGGTCAGCGGGACGGGGGGGTGGTGAGGAGGGGGTCCTGTGTAAGTTCACCTTACAGATTTTTCTGTAAAGGTGAACTTACCCTTTAAAGGTTGCCCCAGTGACGACGTTCATTAGATCGAAATGTAAGTCGGGCAGTAGGAGTAGCGGTGACGCCAATATGTCTGTAGGGACACCAGACGCTGTTCAGATCGATATGCCTGTTTTTATCTTACTCCTTGTGAGTATGTTTCTTTTTTAATAAAAACATTTCTATGGATGTTGCGCAATGAGATGTCCCCTTCTTTTCCATGTGCAATATGCTTTATGTACTGAACTGAGGGGTGAATATATGGTGCTGGCTTGGGGAGATGTGGTGAGATCATCCATATTAAGTGCCTGGATTTGCCAAAAAGTGTCAGTCGTTGCCTGAGGAGATTTTCTTGTTTAAAGGCTCTATCTGACCTGTGAAGGTCATATTTTCTGATAGGAGGCGAATCCTTTACTGTTTGCAGTGGAGCACATTGCATTGATTATTCTGATTATGACCCTATCTGGAATCAATTATGCATTCTAAATCCAATTGGTTGCTGGGACTTTTTCTTGATCACACTATCGTTTTATGGGACTTTGCACAATTGTTTCTATATCAGCACAAACTTTCATTTATGTTATATATGTGAATTCCTCTTTCTAGGAGTTTTATGCATAATATACTCAGATATTTTTTAGAAATCATTTATAGTTTATGTTTACACTATATTGCACTATATTGCACTATTGCACTTTGATGATTTGGTATTTAATGCACTATGTACTTTATGATTTTTAGTTAGGAGCATCAATTTTTTTATCTACTGTTTTCATTTATTGCTATGTGCAATATTCATGATTGCTGCTATCCTTATTCTGATTGATATCACCTAATTTTATTCATATAATCACTTAATTCACTAGTGCAGAAATCTTTCTTTTTTAAAGCTTAAGTTTACCTTTTCTTTTTGTTTCTAAATTCCAGCTCCCCTATGTACCAATATACCATTAATGTACCTATGTTGCAGAAAAATAAAAGCTTTCTATGATTTTTAGAACAAGGTCTTACCTTAGCCCTGGTGTGTTCCATAGAAAAGTTCATGACTTCCTGGTATGTAGATTTGGGACGTGAAAACTGTTAAGACACAGGAAGGAGTTCACCAGCTGACCCCATTAGCACACACACCCTGCACCCATCAACTATGTTTGCAGAGCATTCCCGGCAGAATGGCATGGGAAGCAAAAATCATACAAATGTATAAACAGTAGGGCTGCCCACGCAGCAGTGGGAGTCAAAACAATGTCTGTACTGGGAGGTCACCAACCCAAAAAGCAAAACAAAACCACAAAGAAAACAGGTGTTCAAGGGGGGCCTCCCGGGATTTACATTTCATAACAAGATACACCAGACCATCAAAAAAAATACATCATTTTATTAATTTTACAAAATACATTACATACACAAGTATATATACTCAAATGGTCTCTCTATTACAATAGATAATTAGTAAGCATTTACAGTGTAAACTAAAGTAAATATTAGCGCTAAACAATATAAATTAATAAACCCAGTGACAAGTGATAGTGATCAACACGAATACATAAATAAATAACTAATAATAAAGTTTGTGCAAAAATAGTCCATAAATGAGACTAGATTGTCTCAAACAAGGAAAGCTGAATGTATCTTGATGTGAGTTCTTCAAAACTTTCACCACACCGTGTGCATTCAGTGTTTCCATTCCCCTTAGGTTAAAAACTCACCAAATAATGATGCCTTGCACTCTCATGCTCGGCAAAACAGCATCAACTTTTACAGGGTTAGATATTTACCGATATCCAGACATGACACCCGATATCATGAACTCTCCATATATAATGAAACAAAGTGCTCCATTAGTGCAGTATCGTTGTAAAAAGTTTATTCTACTAAAACAGCTTCAAACACTGCACTCATATAAGCTCAAATCAATGAAGCCTAGAGGCATTCACGTGCAGCATCAAGTGCTGGTGTAATATGTGGACTGAAACTCACCAACGAAAGATTGTGATCCTCTGAGCTTCACTTCCGGTATAGCGTCAAGCGTGAAAAACTGGTTGCCATACAGCCACGTCCCTTGTATGGCAACCAAGTTTTGAAGATCTCACATCAGGATATATTCAGCTTTCCTTGTTTGAGACAATCCAGTCTCATTCATGGACTATTTTGCACAAACTTTATTATTAGATGTTTATTTATGTATTAGTGTTGATCACTATCACCTGTCACTGGGTTTATTTATTCATATTGTTTAGTGCTACGATTTACTGTAGTTTACACTGTAAATGCTTATTTATATTTATGTTATTTAAAGTAGCAGCTGTTGCACATTTGGGTTACTTTTGGCACAGTGGTGCTACTTGAAGAGAGGGTGTACGGATCTTTTTGGATCAGTTTTGTTGAATAGATAATTACTGTCAAGTGTACAAATGTACACCCTGTTTTCTTCTTTATGGTTTTGTTTGGCACAAAAGCAAACACACATTTTGCCACATGAAAAAATAAGTGTCAAATGCCGCAAAATGCACAGAAAAAAAACGCACAAACTGCAAAACACCAAGATGTCCAGTGAGCTACTTTGCTGCATGTAGGGCAGCCCATTAAAAGTAATGGGCTGCGCTACGCATATCGTGGGAAAAACGAGCCAAAAACGTACAGTCCCACTATGTCAGGTGTAAATGGGGCCTGAAAGTGTTTACACAAGAACAATGAGGCTCCATTTACATCTGTGTGTTTCTGAACAGAAAATGCGCGCTTTGCTGTGCAATTTGGAAAGGCACTGCAAATGTCCATGATGCTTGCGTTACCATTAAATGTTAATGGCACCCCAAGCCTGGGTATCAGGCGCAAGTTGGCCAATGCATTTTGTCCCATGACAAATGTGCTACAAACGCACCAAAAAGCAAGGTAAGGAAACGCACCACCCCCACACAAAAAAGACATTTTGGAGCTTCTTTTGAGTACTTGTCATGCGTAGGGCAGTCCATTAAAGTGAATGGACTGCCCTATGCACGATGAGCAGAAAGTCTCAAAAACATGCAAACATGGCAGCCTACATTGGCAAGCCAGGCAAATGCACCAAGCAAACATAGTTGATGGGTGCAGGGTGTGTGTTATAATGAGGTCAGCTGGAAAACTCCTTCCTGTGTCCTAAAAGTTTTCACGTCCCAAATCTACATACCAGGAAGTCATCGACCTTTTTGTGGAACACACCAGGGCTGAGGTAAGGCCTTGTTCTAAAAATCATAGAAAGCTTTTATTTTTCCGCAACAGAGGTACATTAAAGTGGTTGTAAATGGCTGGACATTTTTTACCCTGCAAGATAATGTCATAATGTGCTAGTATGGCACTCCTATCTTCACACATCTTGCTTCCGGTTTGCGTGAACTCTGGCTCTGTGACTCGCCGGAGCCGCGATGATGTTGCACGCTGGAGCCGCTGTTTACGGCACAGGGCTCTGAAGGAGTGGCCCGGGTGGCCATTCCTTCAGAGTGCATGCAACAGTGATGTCACTGGCTGCATGTACAGTAAATATCTCCTAAACGGTGCAGGTTTATGAGATTATTACACTACCTATAGCAGGGGTCTCAAACTGGTGGCCTTCTACAAGTCCCATGAGGCATTGCAAGGCTGACAGTTACAAGCATGACTCCCTCAGACAGAGGCATGATGGGACTTGTAGTTACGCAACAGCTGGAGGGCCACCAGTTTGAGACCCCTGACCTATAGGTAAGCCTTTTTATAGGCTTTTTTTATAGGTAAAAGTCAGAGATGAGAGTTTACTTCCGTTTTAATGGTAATCAGCTCCAGAAGATTTTACCACCTTCATGACCAGAGCATTTTTTGCTATTCGACACCGCGCTACTTTAACTAAGCGATTGCCTGGTCATGCAACACAGTACCCAAACGGAATTTATATAATTTTTTTCACACAAATAGAGCTTTCTTTTGGTGGTATTTCATCACCACTGGGTTTTTTATTTTTTACGATAAGCGAAAAAAGACCGAAATCTTTTTAAAAAACTATATTTTTTACTTTCTGCTATGAAACATTCTAAAATTGAAAGAAAAATGTATTTCTTCATAAATTTTGTAATGTAGTCTGCTACATGTTTTTAAATTTAAAAAAATCCCAGTAAGTGTATATTGATTGGTCTGCATGAAAGTTATAGTGCCTAAAAACTATGGTATATATACTGGAATTTTTTTTATACCACTAATGGCAGCGATCAATGATTTATAATTGCGGCGGACAATCTGACACTAACTGATGATTGGGGAACTGACTAACTGCCACTGACATCACCAGTGATATTAATACAGTGATCAGTGATAATTCTCTATACTGTACTTCAGGGCTCAAAATTTCAAGTCCTGAGCTACTAGCCAGCCTCAAGGGTTACTCGCAGCCAGTTGCCCCACCCAACCCCTACCCTGCCCCGCCCCTAAACATGCCCTCATAAATTATCTCATGAAATGACACTTAATTTTTTTATGCAGAATTAAGTCATAAAAATAAATATTAACAACAACTTTATCCGTGCCCATCAATGCAGCCTCACCTGCGCACATCAATGCAGCCTCACCTGTGCCCATCAATGCAGCCTCACCCGTGCCCAACAAGGCAGCCTCACCCGTGCCCATCAATGCAGCCTGCCCGTGCCCACCAATGCAGCCTGCCCATGGCCACCAATGCAGCCTGCCCGTGCCCACCAATGCAGCCTGCTCGTGTCCAACAATGTAGCCTACCTGTGTCCACCATGCAGCCTACCAATGTCCATCATGCAGCCTACCCATGTCCACCATGCAGCCTACCCATGTCCACCATGCAGCCTGCCTATGTCCATCATGCAGCCTGCCTGTGTCCATCATGCAGCCTGCCTGTGTCCATCATGCTGGCTGCCTGTGTCCATCATGCAGCCTACTCATGTCCACCAACGCAGCCTACCCGTGTCCACCAATGCAGCCTACCCGTGTCCACCATACAGCCTGTCTGTGTCCACCATGGAGCCTGCCTGCGTCCACCATGCAGACACGGGTAGTCCACCAATGCAGCTTTCTTGTGTCCACCATGCCCGTGTCCACCAATTCAGCTTATCCGTGTCCACCAATGCAGCCTACCCGTGTCCACCAATGCAGCCTACCCATGTCCACCAATGCAGCCTACCTGTGTCCACCAATGCAGCCTACCTTTGTCCACCAATGCAGCCTACCTGTGTCCACCATGCAGCCTGCCTGTGTCCACCATGGAGCCTCCCTTTGTCCACCATTGAGCCTCCCTTTGTCCACCATGCAGCCTGCCTGTGTCCACCATGCAGGGGAACAGAGGAGAGGAAGAGGATTGGTGGCCTGATGATCAGAGCACCGAGGGACATCACTGGAACAGCTTTCATTTCAATAGCAGTGTGTTCCCGCCGCTCGAAGTCACATACAGCCCCGCCCCCCAGCCGGGGAACTTTGATACAAGTCATTTGTCCCGGTTGATCTGTCTATCAAAGTCCCGGGACCAGGGGACGGGGCTGTGTGTGACAGCGAGTGCGTGGAACACACACCTATTGAAATGAAAGCCACTAGTGATGTTCCTCGCGCTGTGATGATCCAGCCGCTTGCTCTCCTCTCTTCCCCTCCGCCAGTGCTGGAAGAAGGACTCCCATAGAACCCGCCCATCGACAGTGCTCAACCCCCCCCCCCACTCCCAGGAAGCCCTTCCTCGCCAGCCCTCAAAATCCACTCGCAAAATGTGATCAGACGAGTGGAATTTCTGAGGGCTGCTGTACTTTATACAGTTGTGAGAATGCCTCATTCTAATCATGCCACCAATACTGCCAGGCACCAAAACTCTGCCTAGTGTAATAGAAAACCATTAAACTAAATATGTTCCCAGTGACTGTCATACAATCTATGAATCCTCTGTGAATTCTGTTGAATTTTCGGTTCAAAACTATCTCCTGTTTTGGATTTGGATTGAATACCTGTCTGTGGTCTATTTTTTCCATTGGTTGTATGACCATATCTGATTAACTGCCACTAGGTGTGACCTTGCTTGCATTACAAATGTTTGTTTTAACCTTGCCTAAACCTGGCCACAGATAGATTTAGATGGATCTTTTTTTTTTGATCAGCTAGCCGGGAACAATGCTGTGTTTCTCATGGTGCAGGGGGATACCTGGACTCATTACTACACCGAGACACACTCTACCTAATACCCTTTGCATTAGGATGGTTCACTGACCAGGAGTATGCATTTGTGAGATTTTCTTTCATACAAACCATTTTTGAACGGTGTTTTTGGTGCTGGTTTTGCTCTTCCTTTGCACCTCTTTGAGTGCCTTGGCTATATTGTTTTGGGCTTTGTATAGCCCCTGCAAACTGACCATCTGGATAACTCCCATTTGGCACACCCCTTCCCTGTTGAAGCGCACAGCGAAACACATTGAGGTGTTTGAACTCTTCCACAGCAAATGTCTTTATCTATTATGTAACACATACTGTATATGTCTAGTTTTATTTGGGTAGCTTTCACTATAGCAGCCACCAAGCTGGATAAATGTAATCTCTGTCATGCTGTGGATGGCTCTATACATATAGGGTTTGTGTTTTGAAGAATTAGATGTTATGTATGTTTTTATTACTTTTACTTCTTTTCTTCCTTTTAATGACTCACCCTGATGTTATAGTTGAGTTAAAATAATAAACTGTTCTATGCATGTGTTTAGACTTTGAGAATTCCATCAAACGTTTTAGTGCCCCGCAGAGGCACCTGTTGATATGTAAGACAATAATTGATAAAAAGTGGCCAGCAATTTACGTTTAACCTTCTGACCCATTGATCTCTATAGTAGCAAATGAATTAGTCTTGTGAAGTGTATTTGAAATAATTAAATTGCAGTACCAAGTTAATATGCAAGAATAATGAAGAAATAGATTAAACATGTTTTTATAAAATGTATGTATTTTTGAATGCTGCAAAAAAAAGTTTGGTTGTAGACTCACGCTCCGTGTAGACATCACTGTCCGAATCAGCACCACTACAACTGCTAAGAAGAGCCTGAGATCCAATGCTGTACAAGTCTACCTTCTCGATGTCTGCAGTCATGGAGTTTACCACATTCTGATCAAACAAAGCTGGCCGTGCAATCTGGTTAATTAAAATACAGGTTTTAGGTTAAGTTTGAGAGGAAGGCCCCCCCTTTTAGGCAATATGGATATCCCAAAAATGATGGCCCTAATACACAAATTCAAAGTAAATGAATAAAAATTGAATACATAAAAAACAAAATAGAATAAATAAAAAAATATATATTCAAACTTATTTTAAGACTTCACAAATAAATAAAAAAATGAATCAAATAGAAAAAAAAAACAAAAAGACCCACAGAAAATGTCATTAAAACCATGTAAAGGAGTTCTTTTCCCTGAAGTGCAATGGACCACAGAATATTGTGTATTTTATTGAAAATATATATCCATAAGTGGTTGCAGCTCAATTATATAGGAGATTGAACTTTCTAATGTCTGCAATATGCATGTATACAGTTCCTTCAGTAAATAACATCTATTACCCAGACTTCAATAGTGATAACCATCAGGTAGGGGAGAAATAAGTCTTAATAACATGATAATAACATCCTTATTTGGAGGCAAAAAATGTTTATGAGGTTACTCAACATGAGAGGCAAAAAAGGCTCCTGTAGTAGCCTGCAAATTCTCTAGAATTACTTTAAAGCATATGGTATAACACTGTCCAACTCCGGGTACCAAAATGAATACACTTGCAGTAACTTCCCTGCATTTCAAGGTTCAAATGCTTAGTAAATCTAGGTGTAGAGAAATATACTGTAATACTTTTTTCATCCTTCAGTTCAGCTTTAAATTAACTATGGTGTTTCAGATCTTGTAACTGACATGCTTGCCAGGAAGTATCATCCCCATAAATTCCATAAATCTGTAACATAGACTATAATGCTGAATAGTAACTGATGGAAAACAAGCCTGTCTATATAAAGCCATTCATCAAAACATCTCTAGGATAATCACATGGCTTGTACTCATCAGGTTATTGTTATGAAAATAATCCAATTCTGCACACATCAATATAATCGTCAATAGTTCAACACTTCCTTTCAAAGCTGTTGTCTGTGCAGGAGAATACTTCCCTATCAAAGGGTATACATTCTGTGTCACCAATCAGGATTTCATTTATATGTAGCCGGGAGCGGACTATGGTTATCTTACTTTGCTGACTTGCCTCCTATTATTCCAGCTTGATCCTATGCCCCCCTAGTGTTGGACTCGAATCACTGCCATTACGTTTCTGAGCACAGAGGAAAGCATTGTGTGAGCTGTAGTGTTCTGGATAGGCATTGCTGAATTGCACAAATGACTATAGACTACATCTCCCAGCAAACTATCTGCTGACCAGGCCCACGCTCTCTTGTTTCCTGTATCCCATCGTGTGAGCACCATATCGCCGCTGTGTGAGGAGTTTGCGGCCTACCACGAGATACACAGCCTCCAGCTCCAGCCCCAGAGAGTACAGACGCTGTCCGCTGTCAGGGGGACGCTCTGCAGCAGGGCTGAACACCGCGGAACTGATCCGTTCACTGAGTCAGCAAACTGATCACCATCTCTGCCCATCCGCAGTAATAAGAATTGTTTGATCTTCCCGTCCGGAGGCTACCGAGGTCCATCAGGATTGGTGAGGGGGCCTTTGTCCACAGATCCCAATGCCTTTCATAAGTACTATACTTTTAACACATTCCCTTGGATTACATATAGGATTGCTACAGGACAGAGACAACTATCTTGCCCTGTTCATTACTTTGCTAAATAAAGGAATTTTTGTTCTATGAGCTCCAACATGCCAGTGAAGACAGTGCAAGGCCTTGCTTTTAGGACATTATTGTTTATTGCTCTTAAAGGGGACACTTTACTGGTAACTATAGTACATTATCTCTCATTAGGATTAAAAGTATTATAGGCCAGCCCGGGGTTCTTCTTTAAAGCAGAAACATTTCCTTATATCCATTAATAGCTTTCTCAAGGTATCCAACTGTGACTGTGTATATTGTTATCATTGATTTGCCATTACTAACTGCTATTGTTAAATCTCTCTTCTCAAATAAATAAAACCAGAGGGAGTTAAAAACTACTCGCTTTGTGTCTGTGTGTCATTTAACCACTTCAGCCCCGGATCATTTGGCTGCCTAAAGACCAAAGGACTTTTTACAATTTGGCACTGCGTCGCTTTAACTGGTAATTGCGCGGTCATGCAATGTTGTAAACAAACAAAAGGAAGTGCAAAGGGAGAGGGGATTATAACGGTGCCAGTTACAAAACAATACACAATATAAATTGTAAGAAGATTATCAAATTTTATTACAAAAATTTCAAAACGTAATGATACACAATAATGAATCACATATACACTGTAATATGGGAGCAAATAGGTGAACTGTTGGCCAGAGAAATGGTGGCCAAGATGACAGATCAGTTCTTGCCTACTAGTTTCGCCAAAACATTGGCTTCATCAGGGGTAAGGATGAGCCGAACACCCCCCGGTTTGGTTCGCACCAGAACTTGCGAACAGACCAAAACTTTGCACGAACGTTAGAACCCCATTGAAGTCTATGGGACTCGAACGTTCTAAATCAAAAGTGCTCATTTTAAAGGCTAATTTGCATGGTATTGTCCTAAAAAGTGTTTGGGGACCCGGATACTGAATTGCAGGCCCGACAATACACATAAAAGTTCATTGATAAAAATGGCATGGGAATTCCCCACAGGGGAACCCCGAACCAAAATTTTTTAAAAAAATGACGTGGGGGGTCCCCCTAAATTCCATACCAGGCCCTTCAGGTCTAGTATGGATATTAAGGGGAACCCCGGCCAAAATTAAAAAAAAAAATTGGCGTGGAGTCCCCTCAAAATCTATACCAGACCCTTCAGGTCTGGTATGGATTTTAAGGGGAACCCCGCGCCAATTTTTTTAAAAAAAATGGCGTGGGGTACCCCCAAAAATCCATACCAGACCCTTATCCGAGCATGCAACCTCGCAGGCCGCAGGAAAAGAGGGAGGGACGAGAGAGTGGCCCCCCTCCTGAACCATACCAGGCCACATGCCCTCAACAATGGGAGGGTGCTTTGGGGGTAGCCCCCCAAAGCACCTTGTCCCCATGTTGATGAGGACAAGGGCCTCATCCCCACAACCCTGGCCCAGTGGTTGTGGGGGTGTGCGGGCAGGGGGCTTATCGGAATCTGAAAGCCCCCTTTAACAAGGGGACCCCCAGATCCCAGCCCTCCCCCCTGTGTGAAATGGTAAGGGGGTAAGGGTACCCCTACCATTTCACAAAAAAAATGTCAAAAATGTTAAAAAGGACAAGAGACAGTTTTTGACAATTCCTTTATTTAAATGCTTCTTCTTTCTTCTGTTTTCTATCTTCTTTCTTCTATCTTCCTTCGGTTTCTTCCTCCATCTTCTTCTGGTTCTTCTTGTTCTTCTGGTTCTTCTTGTTCTTCTAGTTCTTCATCCAGTCTTCTCATCCGGCATCTTCCTAATCGGTGCCGTCTTCACTTCATCTTCTTTCCTCGGGCCACTCCGCATCCACGATTGGATGGGAGGCTCCCGCTGTGTGACGCTTCTCCTCTTCTGACAGTTCTTAAATAACGGAGGGCGGGTGACCCCGCCCCCCTCTGATGCACGGGGACTTCCCTGTGGCATTCCCAGTGACATCAGAGGGGGGCAGGGTCACCCGCCCTGCGAACCAGAAGAACAAGAACCAGAAGAAGAAGAAGGTGGAGGAAGAAACCGAAGGAAGATAGAAGATAGAAGAAAGAAGATAGATGAAAGAAGATAGAAAATAGAAAAACTGTCTCTTGTAATTTTTAACATTTTTGACATTTTTTTTGTGAAATGGTAGGGGTACAAAACCATTTCACATAGGGGGGAGGGCCAGGATCTGGGGGTCCCCTTGTTAAAGGGAGCTTCCAGATTCCGATAAGCCCCCTGCCCGCAGACCCCCACAACCACAGGGCAAGGGTTGTGGGGATGAGGCCCTTGTCCCCATCAACATGGGGACAAGGTGTTTTCGGGGGCTACCCCAAAAGCACCCTCCCAATGTTGAGGGCATGTGGCCTGGTACGGTTCAGGAGGGGGGGCGCTCTCTCGTCCCCCCCTCTTTTCCTGCAGCCTGCCAGGTTGCGTGCTCGGATAAGGGTCTGGTATAGATTTTGAGGGGGACCCCACGCCAATTTTTTTTTCATTTTGGCCGGGGTTCCCCTTAAAATCCATACCAGACCTGAAGGGCCTGGTATGGAATTTAGGGGGACCCCCACGTCATTTTTTTTAAAATTTTGGTTCGGGGTTCCCCTGTGGGGAATTCCCATGCCGTTTTTATCAATGAACTTTTATGTGTATTGTCGGACCGACAATTCATTAATAGCCGCGAGTAGTTTAAATGACTTTTTTTCCTTTGAAATGTCATTTTGCTGTCAGACTGTTCTAAACACGGGAAACATGCGCCCCTTTACAGGCATACTATAGACACCCCCCAGGTACGAAATGTAAAGGGATATTACACTTTTATTGTTTGACTTTAAGCATTATTAAAATCACTGTTTACGAAAAAACGGCCATTTTTAAAACTTTTATTTGCATTGATACATGTCCCCTGGGGCAGGACCCAGGTCCCCAAACACTTTTTATGACAATAGACATTTCTCCCATAGACTTCTAAAGGGTGTTCCGCGGCATTCAAATTTGCCGCGAACATCCCAAATTGTTCGCTGTTCGGCGAACTGGCGAACAGCCGATGTTCGAGTCGAACATGAGTTCGACTCGAACTCGAAGCTCACCCCTAATCAGGAGAATAGAATATATCAAAAAACATATATAGCTCCCAACAGCCCAACAAAGCAGGGCCAATGCGGTCCAGTTCCAGTACGGCGGCAAGCCCCCATGGCCACTCTCTGGCTGCAGAGGTCAAAGGGGAGACCTAATAAAAACAACGACTTCAAGGTTATATGAAAAAGGGGCACTGTAGTGACCAAATAGATGATCAAGCAGGAATAGGCATGTGCAATGATAGGCTGGAACGGAAGGTTGCCCGGAAGCTGTATAATATAGTCCAGGGCTATTAACCAAATTATGAGTAGGAATAGGCAAGGAACCGAGAGGGAAAAAGAGCCAATGCAGGCAGGCAGGTGTTGCCAAACAAATGGCATTCACAAGCCTTCAATGTAAGAGCACAGCATAACAGCGCCCCTGTAAGTCAATAAGTCTCAAAAAAATTAAATAAATAAATAAATTTGTAATTTTCCCGCAACTTGTGGCAAAATATAAAATATTCCATGGACTCAACATGCCTCTCAGCAAATAGCTTGGGGGGGGTTTTGTGCCATCTGGGCATTCTATGGCCACCGAAACTGTGATAAGCAGTGAGGAGTGAAATCAAAAATTTACACCCTTAGAAAGCCTGAAGGCGGTGATTGGTTTTTTGGGTCCTGTACACGGCTAGGCTCCCAAAAAGTCTCACACATGTGGTATCCACATACTCAGGAGAAGCAGCAGAATGTATTTTGGGATGTAATTCCACATATGTCCATGGCATGTTTGGGCAATATATCATTTAGTGACTACTTTGTGCAAAAAAAAAAAATGTCATTTTCCCGCAACTTGTGTCAAAATATAAAATATTCCATGGACTCGCCATGCCTCTCAGCAAACAGCTTGGGGTGTCTACTTTCCAAAATGGGGTCATTTGGGGGGGGTTGAACTGTCCTGGCATTTTATGCACAACATTTAGAAGCTTATGTCACACATCACCCACTCTTGTAACCACTTGAAGACAAACCCCTTTCTGACACTTTTTGTTTACATGAAAAAATTTTTTTTTTTTTGCAAGAAAATTCCTTTGAACCCCCAAACATTATATTTTTTTTAAAGCAAAGGCCCTACAGATTAAAATGGTGGGTGTTGCATTTTTTTTTTCACACAGTATTGGCGCAGCAATTTTTCAAAAGCATTTTTTTTGTAAAAAACACACTTTTTTAAATTTTAATGCACTAAAACACACTATATTGCCCAAATGTTTGATGAAATAAAAAAGATGATCGTAGGCCGAGTACATGGATACTAAAAGACGACATGCTTTAAAATTGCGCACAAACGTGCAGCGGTGACAAACTAAATACATTTTTAAAAGCCTTTAAAAGCCTTTACAGGTTACCACTTTAGATTTACAGAGGAGGTCTACTGCTAAAATTACTGCCCTCGATCTGACCTTCGTGGTGATACCTCACATGCATGGTGAATTGCTGTTTACATTTGACGCCAGACTGACGCTTGCGTTCGCCTTTGCGCGAGAGCAGGGGGGGACAGGGGTGCTTTATTTTGTTTATTATTTTTTTTCTTTTTTATCTTATTTTTAAACTGTTCCTTTCATTTTTATTTTTTTTTACAGGTTACCACTTTAGATTAACAGAGGAGGTCTACTGCTAAAATGAGTGCCCTCAATCTGACCTTTGCAGTGATACCTCACATGCATCTTGCAATTGCCGTTTACATACTACGCCAGACCGATGCTTGCGTTCACCTTTGCGCGAGAGCAGGGGGGGAGCAGGGGTGCTTTTTTTTTTAATTATTTATTTTGCTTTTTTATTTTATTTTTAAACTGTTCCTTTCCTTTCATTTTTTTTTTTTATCATTTTTATTGTTATCTCAGGGAATGTAAATATCCCCTATGATAGTAATAGGTAGTGACAGGTACTCTTTTTCAAAAAAAATCGGGGTCTATTAGACCCTAGATCTCTCCTCTGCCCCCAAAGCATCTGATCACACCAAGATGTGATAAAATACTTTCCCAATGGCGCTATTTATATCAGGCAAAATCTAAGTCATGAAATGCTCGTAGCTTCCAGTTTCTTAGGCCATAGAGATGATTGGAGCCATTCTGGTCTCTGATCAGCTCTATGGTTAGCTGGCGGAACCACCGGTTGCATTCTCAGGTTCCCTGATATGACAGGAGAGCCAGAGAAAACCATGGAAGACGGTGGGGGGGGGCGTTCCCTCCCACTGCTTGTAAAAGCAGTCTAAAGGCTAATTAGCCACTAGGATTGCTTTTACATGAAAGCCAACCACTGGCTTAAAAGAATGATACCTAAACCCGCAGGCATCATTCTGGTATAACCACTCAAAGTCCAGCAACATACCAGTACGTTGCTGGTCCTTGTTGGGCATATATTGTTATCTTTTTTTTTTTTCATGCAGCCTGTGGGCTGAACGAAAAAAAGAGATTGATTGGTGGGTATGCCTACCATTAGACTACCTCCCTTCATCCACCCACTTCTAATGATGTGGGTGGATGCATGCACCATTTTGTTTTTAACTGTGGTGGTGAAATCACCTCCTACAGCGCTGGAGTCATGGTTTTATGTATCATGGGAGCAAACGCTGTTGCTGTCAAGATAAATTAATCCGCGCTGCAACTGAATGGCGTACCTGCTAAGCAAATGATGGTTAACAATAAAACAAAGTAACATTACAGTATAACAGTGACACATACCATACCTGCAAAGCAAATACAAAAACAATAGTAAAAAAATAAAACATTTAACGCAATCTGTGCCTAAAATATATACTGTATGCCGAAGCATGGGGGCATACGCCCAAAAGTTAGGAGCAAGTCGCTCCTCCACCCCTGCTGCCCCCATGCTTTGGCATATATGCTCTTTTTTTAACTGTGGTGATGAAATCACCTCCTACAGTGCTGGAGTCACGGCTTTATGTATCGTGCTGTCAAGATAAATAAATCCGCACTGCAGCTGAATGGCGTATCTGAAAACAAAAAAATGGTTAACAATAAAACACAGTAAACAGTAAAGTATAAAACAATTACATACCTGAAAAGCAAACATGATAAAACATGATAACAATAAAACATTGCAGAATAGAATACAGTAAAAAAGAGCAGAACAATAGAGAGAATAGAGAGAGAGAGCACAATAAAATGACAACTATTTTTGTTTTTTTTTTATTTTATATATTTTTTTGTGTTTTTTTTTTCTTTTTTTACACTTTTATTTGTAACTGTAACGATTCGGTTCCAGGTTCGGGTCTCTCAAAATGCGATGGCATCTTGGGAGAACCTGTGAAAGTGTGTCCTAGTCTGTGCAGTGCTGTACCCTACGCTAAAACTCCACTAGTGTATGGTAGCGTTCAAAACATTCACCAGTGCAAAGACCAGGATTGTCAGGACCGGAGGGACAATAATAGCGGGTGTCACGCCTATATCCGCGCTTGCTACAGACACGACATCTTCTTTGGGGGGCTCGTTGAGTAGGGGTACTCGGGAGGACATACGGAAAATGCCTCTCACGCAGCCGGCTTACTGCATTTGGATTGGGAGAGTGAGGTGAAGCACCGTCTGGAAACAGAAGGCCTCTGACGATCTCTACCTGGAATTTAAGGAAGGATCCAGTCTGTCCTGAAGCTCTGTATAGCACATGAGCGTTCAGCAAAGCCAATTGAAATAAATAAACAGACACTTTTTTGTACCAGCGTCTGGCCTTACGGGCAACTAGGTACGGCGCCAACAACTGGTCACTGAGGTCCACCCCTCCCATATTTTGGTTATATTCGTGGACACAGAGGGGTTTCTCCACAACACCAGTCGCCATAGGAATTTGGACTGTCGTGTCTGCATGAAGGGAGGACAGAAGGAAACAATTCTTATTATCCCTCCACTTCACAGCGAGCAAGTTATTATTCAAGCAGGCTCTCTCCCCCAGCCTAAGACGGGAATCTACAAGCTTCTGGGGTAAGCCCACGGCGATTAGATGGCACGGTGCCACATGCGCCCATCTAATGATCAAACAAGTGACTAAAAAGTGGCACGCTCATGTAATAATTGTCCACATACAAATGGTACCCCTTTCCGAATAAAGGTGACACCAAGTCCCACACAATCTTGCCAGCGCTCCCTATGTAATCTCGGCAGTTCGGCAGCTCTACGTGACTATCTCTTCCCTCGTAAACCTTAAAACTATATGTATAGCCTGTTGCCCTGTCACAGAGCTTATACATCTTGACCCCGTATCTGGCACTCTTGTTGGGAAGATACTGTTTGAAAGACAAGCGGTCA